>CM033738.1:30451578-31037983 GCA_019671005.1 Hibiscus mutabilis
AATCCCTTCCAAACACAACCCAGCCACAACCTAACAATCTAACACTTCCATAATCATCAATTAACATTCAAAAATAGGATTAACACATCCAAAATACTTCCAGCAATTAAATAGCCACAACAACTCCACAAAAACACCAATCTAACAACATAAACAACTAGGGATTCAAGAGTTTCGAGATTCTGTTTTTAAAAACAACTTATCAACATAACAATACATCCAAAATATGATTAAAATCAATCTTTATCACCAGAAAATAGATCTAATACGAATCTCTCACTATTCCATCAAAATCACTCAATTACATCAATTAATTCAATATAAAAACATAAAATCAGATTATAAACCATAAATAAAGGATCAAACACTTGGGAATATCAATAAAGAACCATTCAATAGAGGAGATCATGGACCTTACCCCTATTGTGTGATTTCTCCCTCAATTGGCTTGTTTAAAGCTAGGAAAACAAAAGATTTCAATAAGGTTTTATAAACCAAAGTTAAAGAATCAATTACAAATCATTAAACTGAGTAAAATGATCTCTCACCTCTGATTTTTGATGAAAACTTGAGTGTTTGGCAGATGAAAAGTGGAGAGAAAAGTTATGTCAATTTTCTTGAAAATGACAACTAACTTTTTAATAATCAAATCCCTTTTAATTAACCTTTAAAACACATGTTAAAAAGAATCAATTGATAGGAGAAATCACCAGCAAAAACTTGGTAAAATACCCCTTAAAGAATCTAAGAGTTTGATCCTTTTCATTTTAGTCACCTTTAAAAACAGTTTTCAAAAATTGCATTTTGGTCACTAACCAAAATGTCATACTTCCAAAGCCCATTTTCCAAAATTGTTTTCACCAATATTAATCATATATAAAATATAATTTTTAGTCATTTTTTCATATTTTTATCTTACCGAAAAATATTTACTCTCGTGTCCAGCTTGAATCCCTAACCCGGTCCACTAGACCGTCTAACTAAACTACAAAACCGCTAGGCCCAAAATTGGGGCGTTACAATACACATCCTAACCCAATGTGTGATGCATCACAATAAACTATATAGTCTTTTCCATACTTGGGTTATGTCATAACTGGTGTGTGGGTCAAGACTTGTTTTAATTGATCAAAGCTTTTTTGTTTTTTCCTCGGTCTAAACAAACAAAATTTCCTTCCTTAATAGCTTAGTCAAATGGGTTGCTATCATAGAAAATACCTTAACGAATCTTCTATAATAACCAGCTAGACCAAGAAAACTTCTCACCTCACTAATTATTCTTTGGTGGTTTCCAATCAAGGATGGCCTAGATTTTCTTTGGGTCTACCTGAATGCCCGAAGTTGATACTATATGCCCAAGGAAGGTATCTTTGGTGAGCAAAAACTCACACTTAGAGAATTTAGCAAACAATTGCTTCTCCTGAAGGGTCTGAAGCACAATACGAAGGTGGTTTCGGTGCTCGACATCTTTCTTAGAATACATCAAGATGTGAATAAAAACCACAATAAACTTGTCTAGGTAGGGTCTGAAAACCTTATTCATTAAAACCATAAAGGATGTCGATTCATTGGTTAGCCCAAAGGGCATTACCAAGAATTCATAGTGCCTACACCTTGTACGAAAAGTAGTTTTGGATACATCCCATTCTTTAACTCTCATCTGATAACATTCAAACCTTACATCGATCTTGGAAAACACGGAGGCATTCTTAAGCTGATCGAATAGTTTGTCAATTATTGGTAATGGATACTTGTTCTTGATAGTTACTTTATTCAACTGCTGACAATCGATACACAGCCTCATGGAACCATCTTTTTTCTTTACGAAAAGGATCAGAGCTCCCCAAGGTAAAGAACCCAGTCGAATAAGGCCTTTGTCAAGACATTCTTGAATTTGAGCTTTCAGCTCCTCAAGCTCAATTCCTGCCATACGGTATGGTGCAATGGAAATTAGGGTTGTTCCAGGTTGCACTTTGATGCCAAATACTACTTCGCGGGTTGGAGGTAAGCCTAGAAGTTCATCAAGAAAAACATTAAGGAATTCACAAACGGTGTTAATGTCTAGCAGTTGAGGCTAGTTCTTGGATTTCAGAGTCAATGCATACATAAAAAGACTCCCCAAGATCATAAAGATGATGTTCTCCTTGCCAAGGCCTTGGAGAAATAGCTTTTTTTACTATAATCTACCCAAGCTTGATGTTCACTGAGCCAATCTGAACCCAGTATAACATCGAATTCGTGAATTGGAAGTGCCAATAGATTGGTCAAAAATGGAATCCCTTGAATCATTAAGGGACAATTCTTGCATACGAGGCTTATGGTGACATAATCACCTAATGGATTGGTTACGGTGATCAAAATAGTATTACTAGAGGAGTGATTACCATGATTCATCAATGCATAATCAAGATATGAGTATAATTCGATAGTACTTGTGATATTTTTCGAGTCACCCTCCTTTGGCAATAGGTAGAGGCGGTTATTACAATTCTTGACCCGAACCCTTAATATTATAAGCAGTTCTAAAAAGGGTCTAAGACATAGTTGGTAACCTTGCAATGTTGTAGAAGGGAGAAGACTATGAATACACCTTTTGTTTAGGACTATATTGTTCTTTTTTCGATACGGTAGTGGAAGATGAGAATTATCTCGGGGCATTTGTCTAGTTATAAGGGTTCTTTAACCCTCAAAACTCATCTATGTAACTTTTGTAGCATGGTCTAATACAATGACTCGATAATCCAATATCGATGCTCGATATAGCCTTGCGATGATTCGATGTAGCAATATCAATACAATGATTTAATAATAGATACCTAACAAGTTTAGGGTTATTATTTACCTTTTCGATGAGTGTGTAAGTCCATCTGGGCAGACTAGGCAATAAGGGTTTAAGATGTTGAAATTATGGCCACAGAGGGTTGTACAGCCTACTCAGGCTACAATGAAGTCAAAGATTATTCGTATATTTTAGTTGTGTGTTTAATAATTCTTTAAGCTCAGCAATGTACCTTGATAATTCAAGGTTTAATGATTCTTACCAAGAGTTTTATAGACTTAGAGGGTCTCCCTCTTGATTCCTCGTAAAGAATCAATGAGCCAATAGAAACTCAATACTCATGTGAGCTTTCTCCGACTACATACTACTATACTATAAAAAAGATTAGATTAGTCGGCAAGACACAATATACACAATATATAAATAACTCCTAGGTGGCATATGCAATGCAATGACAATACAATAGAATTTGGTTTAGTCCTAGAATCAACTAAACTCTAGCTCTGATACCACAAATGTAACACCCCCTTTCCGGCCTGGTCGAGAGCCTGGTCAGAGTATGTTATAGGAGTTCAATACGGTGATTGTAACCCCTTGACCCAGCCTAGACGCCCATCCGAACCAGGAAGGCTACATTAGGTATGCCGTAGCAAACCGAAGAGATGCAACAAAACCCAATCCATTTTTTTCCTATTTATCTTATCTAGATGCCAATTATTAACCCTACATGTTCATACATACATTAGGTGCAACCCCAACTCAATCGGGCATCAATTTGACATCTAATTGATCACATTTGCAATTTAGGGACCAAATTGTAAATACAAAAAGATTTAGGATTAAAGCTCACTTTTAAGTTACCAACTTTTATTTAGTCAAGTTCCAAACTTTCATATCAAAATTTAGCTCAATCTGATCATTCTATCACATACAATTGCGATGATAAGATTCAGAGACTAAATTGCAAAGAAAGCAAAACTGCCCCAAAGTGACATTAACAAAATTAATGGTCACCCGTTCCGATACAGGTAAACCCATACCGATACAGATTGAAACATCCCGTTTCGGTGCTCCTTAATGACGTATCGATACGCCTAACTAAAATACCGAACTTTTGAAAACCTTGATGATCGTACCGATACGGCTCTTTGGGCATTTCGGTACACGGGGTTGGGACGAAAAAGTTGATTTCCAATAGCTGAGACCCGTACCGAAACACCCCTTGCTGTACCGTTACGCTAAGACAAAAATGACCTAGGCGTATCGAAACACTAACACTCGTACCGATCCCCCAAGCCTAAAAATGCCTAGGCGTACCGATATGCGGGCACATTTTGTTGGTTTTTCATTTCACATACATACTTAAACCATTCCAACATGCTTAAAACACAATACCAACATGCCAAACATATCACAAGCCAACTAACACCACAATTCTAACAACACAACAAGGCCTCATGCATCAAAATGGAATCTATAGGCATGCTTCCTAATCTTGCATCCAAGCACACACCAAAAGACAATCCAACACCAAAATAAATCTTTAAAGGCCACTTACAACCCGAGAGCAACTAAAGAAACATGCTCAAACAAGGAGTTCCACAAAACATCTCCCAAAACACAACAAGTACCCCATGCCCTTATTCATTATAGTCTAGTCTCTAACATACTTTGGAAACAAGTCTTGCCAAGATCCCCTTGCTTCTTGCTACCTTTCGGGACTTTAATTCTCTGCATTGATGGACAAAGAGAGCATAAGCACACAAGGCTTAGTCAGGAATGCTTAGAACAAAACACCATCAATGCATTTAAAAACATTTACTTTACATCATCATTTAAAACATCATGCCCTTTTAAAACATGCACTTTACATCATTAAAACTAGCATATTAAACCATATGCTACATGTATCATTAATCAACAGCAAGTCACATTGCTAACCCTCTACTTAAGTCTTCCCATGCATTACTACCAAATGCAAAGCTCAAGGAGAAACATGTATAAACCACATTATACAACATAAAACATTTCAATGATACATTAACAATTATATTGGATTACAAGTGATCATTAGACAAGTCCAATAACAAAAGAGTTCGTCGGATACACGGATTCAACAAGTGTTAACCCAACACTTCAAGCCATCTTAACCGGAATAGCGATACAATCACAATTGTGGTACATTAATAACCGTGTACACTTTTAACCCACGGGGACACCAACCCTTTTCATCAGTTAGATGCTTAACCCACTAACGGGAGTTTTCGGTACAATATAACCCTTCAACTGTTAGGGTACCTGGATGGAGTATTCGGTACGCCGTATAAACCCCTCAACATCCAAGGCGACTTATTTACAGTGCACTCAATCCTATGGCCGGCCAACTATATCCGATAACAATTTTAAACCACATCACTTGCAAATATAATTAACCAAATAACATTTACCTCACTATTTCTTTTTAACAAGCATTAAACCATGCCATTTCTAAAGCAACTACCATGCTTTAAAACACATGTATAAACCATACTTACAAGGATCACTTACCATGTGCATTCTTCAGCAAAACATGCTTAAAATCAGTATATCGAATACTTTAAAACGTGCTTAAACAGTAGGTACACGAACATTAAAACCAAGTGCATAAAATTATTCGAACAAGCAAGACCGAGAGAGTAAAACCACTTTATACGTACTTTTGAGTCTAGGTAAGCATTTCAAGCTCTACCTTAACTCCCAAAACTCTGTTCCCAAAACATCAAAATGCTTTAAACCACGTTTTCACTCACCAATACGTGAAACCTCGATTCGCCGATGCGAAATCAAGTATCCGAAGCCTCCAACGCTTCTCCAAACACTTCCGGATCAACCTCCCCCATTTTTACCACAAAAAATAGAGGATTAATGCATCATAATGCATTCTAAACATAGCAACCACAATCCTTCTCGGATTTCCACAAAACCTTCACAATTAACCCTCTACAACAACTGAAAACATAACCAAAACACTTCGATTCACAACCCAGCTAACACCTATCAATCTAACATCACTTTCAACATCAAAACACATCTAAAAATAGATCCAAAACAACCTACCACATCCAACAACCTTACAACCATAGAAACACCACAAAACCTCAAAACTAACGACCTAAACAAATAGAGATTCTTAAGTTTCGGGATTCCATTGATAAAATTCACTTGTCAACATTATTAAACATCCAAAATATAAATCAAAGCAACCTTACTTACTGGAAATCAGATCCAATCCGTGAATTAACTCATTTTCCCCAAATAACTCAATTAAACATTAGAAAATCATCAAAATCAGATTAGAAACACAAAAACAAGGATAAAATGCTTGGGAATTTCAGTAAAGAACCATACAATAGAGGTGATCTCAGACCTTACCCCTATTGTGAAGTTTCTCCCTCAATTGATTTGTGAAAAGCTAAGAAAACACAAGATTATTGTAAGATTTTGTGTAAACAAACTTTATAAAACAATTTGAAATAATAAAATCAAGTTAGAAACCACCTCACCTCTAGAAATTTGATGAAAACCTGAGTGTTTGGCTGAGGAGAGAATGGAGAGAAAAAAGTTGAGAGAAAATGACGTGATTTTTGTTTTGGAAAGTAATAACTAACTTTTTAACAAAATTCTCTTTAATTACTAATTAAAAAACATGTTAAAATAAGTCAAATTAAGGGAGAAATCATCAGAAACAATTGGTAAAATAGCACCTTAAAGATTCTAAGTATTAGACCCTTTTCATTTTAGTCACTAGGAAATCACAGTTTTCAAAACTTTCATTTTGGTCACTAACCAAAATGTCCATCTTCCAAAACTCATTTTACAAAATCGATATCACCATTATTAAATACATAATTAATAATGATTTTAGAAAAAAACTTCCATAATTTTTCCAACACCAAAAATATACGATCCCAAAACTGACTCGAATCTCTACTCTAGTCCACCAGACCGTCTAATAAACCACCAAACCGCTAAGCCCTAAAATCGGGGCATTACATTGATCGGTGCATTATTTTGAATCAATAATTTTAGCATTTCAAAATCGTGACAATGTTTATTGATGTTACAATGCAATAGTATAACAGTACCGTGAGGGTGGTTAATCAATATGGAGCTATGGTTATCAATTTATGACCAATTTTAAACTTTTATAAGTTTTAGGGTCTAATCTATAATTTCGATAAATTACAGGCCCTTTTTTAAAATTTAAGCTCACCAATGTGAAATTCAATCTATAACCAGTGTACATATAAATTTTCATTCTGATCTGAGATCATTTACCTCAATGATTAACCTATTTATTAAATAGTGACCATTCTATAATTTCTCAGAATTACTCTAATGGTTTTTAACAGAATTACCTGTATCAGTACCGGTACTCGAGAGGTCAGACTGGTGCGACAAGCATGATTCAAACATTATCAATTCTAGTGACCAATATGTGGACTGATACACTTAAACTAGTATTGATACGCCTTTATTATTATGAATATAATTTCTTTCGAACTCAATATTGGTATTAGGTATAGGTTGAGTCGTACAGATACGCATGCCCTAATTTTCAAATTGGATTAAATAGGGTATTGGTACCTTCATGATCGCATCGATACCCAGTTACAGTAATTTTCCAATGTCGAAAATATGTACTGATATGCCCAAGGCAATATTGATACGCTTGTTGACCAGCATTGACCTGGTCCAAAAATGCATACTAGTACCGATACGACATCACTCGTATCGTTACACTAGGGTCTGTAATGACATATTTGGTCTTCTTTATCCATTTTAACCTATCATACAATATCCAAATCCTATGAAATTTTTAGGCAAGTTTAATTAACTATATGCTACTATCATGCCAAATTTCATAGCTATGTGAATCCACTTACTAGGGTTTTACCTTTTTAGGTCAAATATCTAATTTTACCACTTTTAGCCAATCTTAAAAGTGTCATCTTAGGCACTTAAGCTTACACAACCACACACAACATATATATACAACAAAACGGCCAAAAGTGACTTAACAAACAACCATGCCACCATACTAGGAGTTTGTAGGGACGATAAACATTATTCTAGGCACTGTTGTGACTTGCCAAAAACCTTTAACTTCCCGATCTCTTGCAAAACTCTTCCTTAACCTGTAATGCATGAGATGAAATGCATTAGGCATACTTTACCTAGTGAGGTAGTCATACACAGTACCAATAACGACGGTATGAAATTCAAATCATGGTATGACAATATCAATGTTATGGTAGCATCAATGTTGTGGCAAATCAATGCTATGGAAATATCAATGCTACGAAAACATAAATTCTATGGCATTATCAATGCCGTAGCAATATCAATGCTATGACAATATCAATGCTATGTCATTATCAATGCTATGGCAATCAATGCTATGAAAATATCAATGTTGTAACCATATTCAATAACATATTGGACATATATCAGTAGTGTTCCCTTGGATCGAAACAAGATAGTGGATACACAAATTCCTACGTCTCGCCAAACCAGTGAATGGTTTAGTCTCTCTGCCTCGCCAATTGACCAATAACACAAACATCCCTTCGCCTCGCCACAGTAAAGGTTGTAGCCCAAGGACCGTAGTCCACCCATACCAATGAGCTCATGAATTCTATGGTATGCCAATTGTATCCAATATCTTTTCAAATCCAAGGTTCAATAACAATAACGATGACGATGGCAATAACAATAATAATGACCATATCGATGGCAATAACGGTGACAATGTCAATATTGATAACAATGGCAATATCAATGTCAATGTCAATATTTCAATAGCAATAACAATATCAATGTCAATGTCCAATGACAATGGCAATATTTCAATGACAATGGCAATATCAATATCCAATGTCTATGATAATAACAATATCACTATAAGTGGATATGGCAATGACAATATTGATATCCAATGATCGATGTTTCTATATTTCAATGCTTCAATGATGTCAAAGACAATAGCAATGTTTCTATGAACAATATTTCAATGCAATAGCTTACCAATGCTTACCAAGAGATTCGATGCAAAATCCTTAGACACAATGTTAGCTATGCAATATTCTATGTCAATTAATTTGGGAAAGGTGCCTAGCCCATTCATGAGACTCCGACTACACTCATATTGCTTTTTGAAGCCCCTAAGGCTCTCGGATGACTACTTCCTTGTTCCTAGCTTTTGATGGAGATAATAGATCTTCTTTCTCTAACTCTTGAGCTAGGTAAAAAATAGGAAGTGTTAAAATTGATACTACGATATTGAAGTTAATAGTTAAACTTGAAATATCTATTAGCTATTAGATATCCATGGATTAAAGCCTTGATGATCATGGGGTTAACTTAGGTGCTCAAAAGATTCCACTCAAAATTAAACCTCAATGATCCATGGAATCGATCAATCATTTAGGGGTTTTAGCTTACCAAATCGATGGCTACACGATAGAATCAATGGATCGAAGCAAACTTGAACCTTGAATAGTTTAACAATGGAGGTGCTAGCTTAAAGGTAGGGAGGTTCTTGCTTAAAGGAAGAAGATGATAAGGATATGAGATGATAGCTAAAATTTTTGTGTTATAAAACACTCACTTTCTTACATCAATAATCGATAGAGGTTTCCCTTGGTGAAGGGTAAGCTATTTTTAATTCTTTACTAACTTTTCCTTGCTTTTCCTCTTTTTAAGAATATGATGATAGCCATCAATTCCTATCATCTTTTCAATCTCTTTTAACAAAGTTCACATGGGACAGAGGCAATCTAGTAGGTGACTTATACCAAAATGGGATAACTACAAGGGTAGTTCCTCAACTTTTCAAACTTTGCATATTTGCCCCTAAACTTCCATTTTTTATAATTAAGTCACTAAATAGTTTTCGATAAATTCAATAAGGTCCTTACTCAATAAATTGACTCAATTAGAGTCCAATATCAATGCAATTGACCACACGGTCAAAGTCAATAAAATGCTTGGACCTTTTCGGTATAGGGTTTTCGATCGCCGAAACCCAATTCTGACTAGACCGATTTTCAGGGTGTTACAATAGCTTTATGGATATTGAATTGATTTTAGATTAGTTGTATGTAGTTGTAAAGTTTAGTGTTGGAAAACTTTGTACTTGAACTTAGGTGGGTTAGGCACATATGGAATTGAACAAAATTCGATTCGACTCAAAAAATTGAACTTTATAAATCGACTTTACTTGAAGAGATTCAAATAAAGTTTAAATGATAAAATAGGGATCATCAACTCTAATAACTCACAATTTTTAGTAACTAGTAGATCAGTTTTCGAGTTTGAGTTGAGTCCCTCAACCCTGTATGATTTTTTCATTTCATCAACTCCTCCTTTTTAAATAATTTTTTATTAACTTTGAACCATATGCTCCTCTATTAGCTTAGAATATTTGTATAACTTCAATTCATTTTTTTGAAAATAATTTTATCTCTTTTTCATTTTAGTCTCTCAACTTTGTATTTTATTTAATTCAGTCTTTTGGCTATCACTCTTTGCAAATTCTTTCTTTTCATTAATTCGTTGACTCTTTCACTACAGCAAAATAGGTTTTTAGTAGTGTTTTTCAAGTAAACGCCGCTAAATTTGTACATGTAGTGGTATTTTTTGAATAAACACCGCGAAAGACTGATATATGGTGGCATTTTTGGGCATACGCCACTATAGACGCGTACTTTAGTGGCGTTTGTTAGACAAACACCGCAATAAAATAAAAATGTTTAAATTCAACATCGACTCCATTTATATTTTATTGAAACTTTATAAAGAAGTGAACCGCAAGTATAGATCGCCGAGCTAAGTAATGAGCTGAGGAATTCGAAGCGCAGAAGGTACATAGTCAATAACGGCATTTGGAGGAATAAAAGCCACTAAAGATAAGGTATATAGCGGAGTTTCGAGGAACAAACGCCACTAGAAACAAGTATATAACGGCATTTTGAGGAACAAGCGCCAATAAAGACAAGATATATAACGACGTTCTGAGTAATAAACGCCACTAAAGACAAGATATATAGAGGCATTTGTTCACAAACGCCATTAAAGACAATGTATATTGTGTTTGTTTCTCCAAACACACTAAAGACAATGTATATAGCGGTATTTGGAGGAACAAACGCCGCTATATAACTTGACCTTTTGCGGCGTTTTTATTCACAAACATGCTAAATATTGCGGCGTTTGATCTAGCGTCTCTTCTTGTGGCGCTCTTTCTTACGCCGGGAGGGTAGCGCCGCTATAGATTTAAAAACCTATTTTGTTGTAGTATTTTATACCCCCATCAATATTTTCCCTCAAAATCCCTTTTTTAAAATTTAATATTACAAATTTATTATATAATTTTAGATGATTTAATTTATTAAATAACATTACAAATTTTACTCACATTTTTGAAAAAATATACATATATATGTATCGTATGTGGTTATAGAAAGTCGTTTAAATTAGAACCAACTAGTACCATAACACTATAAATTTGAACATAAAATCGAACAACTCAACTAAAATTTCATAAACTTAACTCGACTCAAAAACTTTAAAATAAAATTTGAATGATAATATATGACTCATCAACTCAACTAACTCAAAATGTTTTGACTCATCTCGGCTAATTATTTTACCCAGATGGCAATGGAGTTGAGTTTATATTTGATAAACAACATCCTCAACTCCACCGCAACCCTTATAAACAAAGCATCGATTAAAACCTCAGCTCAGACGATATTCAACCATTAAACTATAATTCTTAAACAACTCCAACCATCTAAGTTGTCAAAAACTCAAATCATCATTTACTTTTTTTCTAACCACACATGATCCGTGTACACGACACACTTCTCATCATAGAATTGGTGTCTCTAAAACATTTAAACAACCACCATCGTGGCAAGCTTCACATCATGCGTAGGACAAAAGAGCTCGTGCACCTTTAACTATCTAGATCCATAAGCCACAACTTCACCTGCAATACCACAACTTCAACAAACCTCAATGCTAAGAACTGGATCTAGCACACCCAAAAACTGCTAATTCTAACTTTGGTCGCTCAAAAACTAGCGCAAGCCCAACTCCCAAGAACCATATCTCGAAAACCACCTTCATACGCTACCTTACTTATACCCTCACTCCATTGATTTCCAATCAGTCATCCGTAAGTGTGAACATATATATGCATGATCACTTATATGCCCTCATAGATGTCTATATGTATGTATGCAAAACCTCTAATGTTATGCTCAAATGTATGTATGTACTAACATATTTACATATACATATAAGTGTTTTTGCACTGTGCATGTTTATCTATTCACACTTATTAATAACATTCTCAGAACCAGAATTCTTAGCAACATACCCAAAACTCGTACTCCCCAAACAAGGAGAAACATTCACTTCTCCCCAAAAATCCACCAAACCAACCAATAAGCAATATTCACTTCTCCCCAAGAATCCACCAAACCAACCATACTTATTGACCAAAACCCTTCTCGATGCTTCTGTACACAGAATGACCATCAATAAGCACAACAACCAACTGACCTAAAAGCTCACGAACTACTCAACTCATCATATCTATGAACGTAGCCCATGCATCGGTCAACCCAAATGACATAACCCAAAAATGCATATTGTAGCAACCCTTACACAAGGCAAATCTAAACACAAACACATCCTTTACCTTCAACAGATAACACCCAGATCTCAAACCAATCATACAACCCACCGAAGCATCCCTAAACTGATCAACAAAATGCCAACTTGTTCAGCTACTGAAAACCTATACACATCCGCGTTGCGCCCTCCTCCTTTTCCACAACAATACCGTCGCAACCCCCGACAAAACACTAAACCTAATAAAGCCTTGATTGAGCAACTCCTGAAGAGCGGTAAACATTGTAGCAGTGTTTTTATACAACTCTACGCCAAACTCAACCTCTCAATCCAATGGCAACATGGCTATTCCCTCGAAAACATCCAGAAACTCTCATACCATATACATATCCTGCACACGTACTTCCTTTGACCCAAGATTCATAACATAGGCTAGGAATACCTTGCAACCAAGTATTCATCAAGCGATTGTCCTCCAGCGCCTAAACATTATTATACAAGAATTTAACATTCTCACCCGTAATTACCACCCTACAATCATCACCAGGATTCAAGGCAACTCGCTAGAATCCAAAACCAACCATAGCTCTCTATTCCAGCCACTAATTCTTACCCGGAATTACATCAAAAACTATAGAGCATCAACTGCAACAAATCAACCGCAACCTTATAATTTAAACCACCAAATGGCATTTTCAACATCCTTCCCGCAACAACCGTCTCACCGACAGAACCAGCCCCCTGCATTCGCACAGCTAACACCTACGAGACAATCATTCAAACCATAATTCTTACAACCATCAACAACAACAAGCACAAGGGTTCACACTCTACATATCAAATACATATAATCTCGCCTCATGATATCACGCTATCCACATACCCAACATGCATTAAATATTGTTCTAGTTTAGACACTCTGACCCTGCGGTCCTCACCCAGCACTGTCATCACCTCGCCTCTACTTAGGGCGATATCTTTTATCACGCCTTTTTTTAAACTAAACATTACCGAAGCTAGAATCTGTAATTTTCTTGCCAGAGCTAGAACCTCCCACACTGAACCAATAAACCCAAGTTCTGCTCGATGTACTTCGTCTGTGTACCAACAAGTCGATAATGGTGTAACTAAAAACCAATATGCACTATTTAACACCCTACTCCAATTCATAACAGAATCGATCACAACGATACCTCTCTACCGGTACCCGTTCAGGAGCATACCGGCACAACCAAACAATGTGTACCCTAAACTCGGCCATATACACACAGCCTTGAACCCAAGCCATGAATTCTTGTTCCTTTTTATCCAAGTGTCAAAACCCCAAACACTTCTTCTTAAAGACAACATGGAAAGACTCCCAATCCACCTCATGGGGTTCTACGAACGCGGATACAGTTGTCCACCAACTAAGTACATCACCTTGCAACAGGGATTCAACACATCCCAACTTACGAGTACCAATACACCCAATCCGATCCAAACCCAGATAACATTGGCCATCCCAATATCGGATGCCTCAGGTGTCACACCATGGTACTCAACTCCTCCCAAACTGCAGAGATGTTCCAACAGCAACCTCGTTTGCCAACCGCCAGTGCAAACACACACACTCCAGCAACAACAGCTTAAAAGCTCAAAACATCGCCTATAGCAAGGCATCATATCACCCAGCACTAGCTCAATCGGCACGGGTGGTATATACTTTAGGGTGACAAAACCCCCAGGAGACACAACACTCTCCTCACTCACTACTCAAAGGCAACAACATCACGCTAGTTCTCATTTCTCCTTTCGGTCGTAACATAACACATTTTCTAAGGCATGATAATCATTTCAAAACAAAATTAATCAGGCTAGCTTCAAGCAAGGATCCAAGACTTTCATTTCAAAATCATAACATTTCAGACTATAATAATTAGGCAATGGGTTTCCCAAATTTTCCCCTAACATGGAATAAATCAATCAACATGCATTTTACAATCACCTTGCATAGCAAACAACAAAGTTCAACTCACAATAACATCACATTAATCCTACCAACTCCCAATTATGGCAAACCTGGCTCTAATACCACCAAATGTAACCCCCTCGACTGGCCTAGTCGTAAGACCGAACCGAGCGAGCAACATTAGGTTTACCGAGGTAAACCATAAGGATGAAACCAAAACGTGACTATTTTTTTCTTTTATCTTGTCTAAATGTAAAATTGTTAACCTATATGTTCATACTATCATCCGGTGAAATCTCAACTCAATCGGACATCGATTTGACATCCAATTCGCTCAAATGTAATTTAGGGACCCAATTGCAATTTGATCAAACTACATGGATGTAGCACATTTTTAAGTTACCAACCTTTAAAGAAGCAGGTTTCATATTCTCACGTCGAAAATCAGCTCGATTCGATCATCCAAACTTAATCAGTTGCATCCATAACATTCAGGGACCAAAACCCAAGAAAACAAAACTTCACTTCCATGACATTAACTGAAATAGCAGACAACCGTACAGATATGCATGCAACCGTATGCATACGATGCCTTACACAAGCTAGCTCTATTTTGATACACTACAACCCGTTTTGGTACGCCTAGCTGGGAATACGTATTTACTTGACATCCGTACTGATACGGTATGGTAGGGTTTCAGTACGTGGGTTTTGTCCCAAAAAGTAGATTCTCGTAAAGAAAATCCATACCGATACTCCCATAACTCATTTTCAAACCTTTTAATAGTAGTAAAACACTTTTCCAGTCACCAACAATCTAACGTTTGATTGCCGATGCGCGAATCAAGCTTCTAAAGCTTCTGCGCCCTCTTCAAAAGCCAAAGGATTCAACTCCCCTACTTTACCCAATCAAAACAGAGGATTAAAACACATCTCTATACCTCAAACCTCCAGCAACCAACAAACACAACATCGCCTCACACGAATCCACTCAACACCCTCCTAAAACCATTAAAAACACCACCAAACCTTACCTAAACAAAGCCCAACTAACATCTAATGATTCTAACACATTTGCAACATATTTCTCTTTCAAAACATGCAAAATACAGTGAGTAAATAAAACCAACAACACGTGCATGATACTTACTTCCGAGCTTAGATAAGTGTATCAAACTTTATCTAAATTCCCACAACTCCTTTCAAACCCTTTTAACAGCAGTAAAACACTTTTCCACTCACCAACAATCCAACGCTTGCTTACTGATGCGTGAATCAAGCTTCCAAAGCTTCCGCGCCTTCTCTAAAAGCGAAAGGACACAACTCCCCTACTTTACCCAATCAAAAACAGAGGATTAAAACACATCTCTATAACACAAACCTCCATCAACCAACAAACACAACCTTAACTCCCAAGAATCCACTCAACACTTTCCTAAAACCATCAAGAACACCACCAAACCTTACCTAAACAAAGCCTAACCAAAACCTAATGATTCTAACACCTCAAAAACATCAATTAACATCCAAAAACACCTTAAACACGTCCTTATACCTTCAGCAACACTACAACAACAGGATCAAGCCAAAAACAAACTATACATAACCTAGAAAACTAACAATTCACATAGTTTTGGGATTACATTGATTAATAAACTTTTTCAACATTAAAATACATCTAAATGGAGATCTAAATCCATTAGATTCATTACCAAAATAGATCCAAATCAATTTCCAATAATTTTCCAAGAAAACTCAATTTAACCAATAAATCTATATTAAAATCATAATTTCTTAACATAAATCAACAACAAAGGATCAAGAACTTGGGAATTTCAATATAGAACCTTTAATTAGAGGAGAGAAACGAAAATCACCTCTAATTGTTGATTTCTCCCTTAATTGGCCAAGTTTTGATGAAATCTAAGGATATTTTGCATTGGAATTTAGAGATATCAATTATAAATAAAAAATGAGATCAATATGAATTGATTCCTAGTATTTTTAGAGTAGAAATACTGGCTTGGTTGCTGAGAAAGTTGAAAGAAAAAGTAGTTACGTAAGAAAGTGAATTAGCAATTAAAAATCTTTTCAATAAATTCCCTTTTTATTTTATTATAAAACCTTTTAAAATACTTTTAAAATAGCCTAACTTAATAGAGAAATATGTTGAAAAAGATTGGTCAAATATCTCCTTAAAAGTTCTAAGTTTTGACCCTTTTACGATTTAGTCACCAAAAACAGTTTTGAAATCTTTTGATTTAGTCACTAGACCAAATTGCCTTAAAATAGACTTAATTACCTCAAATTGAATTCACCAATTTACTTAAAATATTAATTAAGTAATTTCTAGTATTTTTCTATACTTTATTTTACCCAAAATCAATTTTATAGAATAAAATTCCTGAAACTATTAGAATTTCCTAAACATGTTCTCCCAAACCACCTACCCGGTCCAACCCACATCCAGGCCCAATTTTAGGGCGTTACAACTCTCCCCTTCTTAAGAAATTTCGTCCTCAAAATTTACCTGGTAGAAAAAGATAAGGGAACTATTTCAACATGTCCTTTTTGCTCTCCTAGGTTGCTTCCTCTACACTGCGGTGCCGCCAAACACCTTTATCAATTCTATGGCTTTCTTGCAGAGAACTTTGCTACTCAAATCCATAATTATCACTGGTTCCTCATCATAGGTCAATTCCAGATTCAACTTAATCTCCTCAGCAGGCATTACATGTGAAGGATCCGATCTATACCTTCGAAGCAACGACACGTGGAAAACATCATGTATCTTTTCTAGCTCAGCTGGCAACCTCAATCTATACACAACTGGGCTAGTGCGCTCCAACACCTCATGTGGTCTAATAAACCTAGGGCTCAACTTGCCATTCCGTCCAAACTTCATACACAATTTCCCAATTGCATACACAATTTCCCTTTGCTTTAAGTTAGAATAAGACTTTTGCCGATCCGAAGCTGCTTTCAACCTATCACTAATAAGCTTTACTTTCTCATTGGTATCCTTTAACATTTTCGGCAAAGAAACATACTTCTCCCCTGCCTCTGCCCAACAAAGTGGAGTATGACACCTTCTACCATTCAAAGCCTCGTATGGTGCCATATGGATACTAGCTAGGTAACTATTATTATAAGCAAACTCCACCAATGGCAACTGCTTCTCCCACAATCCTTGAAAATCTATGATGCAGCACTACAACATATCCTCCAACACTTGGATAGCATGTTCAAAATGACCATCCATTTGTGGATGATATGAAGTAATGAAGTTCAACCGTGTACCCAAGGCCCTATGCAAACACTCCTAGAACCTCGCGGTGAAACGTGGATCTCTATCCAACACAATAGACTTCGGCACTCCATGCAACCTCACAACTTCAACAATGTATGACTCCGCCAACTTATCCAAAGTATACGTTGTATGCACAACCATAAAATGTGCACACTTTTTAAACCAGTCCATAATCACCCAAACATAGTTATTCTTTTATGGCATCAAAGGCAAACCGAACACAAAATCCATGGTGTTTCTCTCATATTTCTACTCGGGAACCTTTAATGGTTGCAACAACCCCGAAGGAAACCGATGCTCCACCTTAACACGTTTACAAACCATGCAACGAGGCATAAAATCTGCAACATCTTTCTTCAAACAAACCCAGAAATACTCTTTCTTCAGATCCTCATAGATCTTCGTACTCCCCAGATGCATAGCAAAAGGACTCGAATGCACCTCAGTCAAGATAGTGTGCCACAACTCTTCATCCATCAGCACCACCACCTGAGTCTTAAAGCACAAAACTTCGTCCTCATTAAAACCAAAATCCATCTGATTCCCATCAAAGATATCCTTAATGTGAGGCACCAATGTCTCATCATAGGGTTGATTCTCTTTTATCATCTACAACATTGAAGGCTTCACTTCCAACTTTGCTAACAACCCACCATCTCGTGTTAAGCTCAACTGTACAAACATTACCTTTAACTCCACCGCTACATTTCTACTCAAGGCATCCGCTACCACATTCGCTTTTCCTGGATGATACTCAATCGTTAAGTCATAATCCTTAAGCAACTCCAACCATCTACGTTGCCTAAGATTTAACTCCTTCTGCGACATCAAATACTTCAAACTTTTGTGATCCGTGTACACAATACACTTCTCACCATACAGATAATGTCCCCAAATCTTTAAAGCAAACACCACCGTAGCTAACTCAATATCGTGCGTAGGGTAGTTGCGCTCGTGCACCAACTGCCTAGATGCATAAGCTACAACCCTTTGTTCCTGCATTAGCACACACCCTAAACCCACGTAGGATGCATCACTATATATGACAAACACCTTCCCTGACTCAGGTTGAATCAAGATTGAAGCTTGCGTCAAAGCTTCCTTCAACTTGTCAAAAGCTTGCTACCTAGCTTCCATCCACTCAAAACTCACATCCTTCTGCAACAACTTCATCAAAATGGCAACAATATTTGAAAACCCATCTATGAAGCGTAGGTAGTATCTTGCCAACACCAGGAAACTACAAACCTCTGATACAAACTTCGATTGCTTCCAATTCACATTGGCCTCAACTTTTTGCGGATCCACACAAATACCCTCGGCCAAAACATGTCCAAGGAAAACCACGTGCTTGATCCAAAACTCACATATACTTAGCTTGGCGTAAAGCTTGTTGTCCAACATAACTTGCAACACAATTTGGAGATGTCGATCATGATCTTCCTCGGTACACGAGTACACAAGAATGTCATCGATAATCACTACCACGAATTGGTCCAAAAACTCATAGAACTCTCTATTCATCATATCCATGAACGTTGCCGGTGCATTTGTCAAACCAAAAGGCATCACTAGGAACTTGTAATGCCAATAACGTGTGCGAAATGTTGTCTTTGACACATCCTTATCTTTCACCTTCAACTGATAATACCCCGACCATAGATCAATCTTAGAAAACACTGTAGCACCCTTGAACTAATCAAACAGATCACCAATCCTCTACAAAGGATACTTTTTCTTAATCATAAACTTGTTCAGTTGCCGATAATCAATGCACATTCTCATTGTGCCATCATTCTTTTTCACAAACAACACCGATGCTCCCCACGATGACACACTTGGCCGAATGAACCCACGATCCAGCAACTCTTGCAACTGCATCTTCAACTCTTTCAACTCTTTTAGTACCATACGATACGGAGCAATTGATATTGCAGTCGTATCTGCGTTCGTCTCAATACAAAACTCCACCTCCCTATCCAGTGGCAAACCAAGCAACTCTTCTGAAAACACTATTGGAAAGTCGTAAACTGTGCGAATATTATGGGCATGCGCTTTCTTCATATTAAAATTCATAACATAGGCTAGGTATGCTTAACCCTCAAACTCCAACAACTTTCGTGCCTCCAACGCGAAAGCCATATTTGACATGAACTTTGCATTCTTGCCCACAACCACAACTTCATAATTCTCAGCAAGTTTCAGAGAAACCCGCTTTGCTTAAAAATCCACTACAACTTTGTGTCTAGATAACCAATCCATACCCAAGATCACATTGAAACCGTGAAATGGTAACTCCATCAGGTCAGCCTCAAACACATGCCCATGAACCATTAAGGGACAACTCCTATACAACTTCCTAGCTACAACTGTCTCACCAAAGAAACTTGTTACCCGCATACCAACATCTGACAACTCTACAGGTAAATCTGGCAAACATGCATGCTCGTGCAAAATGTAGGAATGCGTAGAACCGGAATCAATCAAAGATAACAAAGGTATAAATTGCAAGGTAAAGGTACCTTTGATCACATCGGTATCATTCCTCCCTACACGGTGAGCAAAGACCCTCCCCGGTCCACCTATAATGCCTCAGGTTTTGGGCCTATCAATTTTGAGGTTTATTAGACGATTTAGTGGACCAGGTTAGGGATTTGAGTCAAATTTGGGAGTAAATATTTTTTGTTGAGATAGAAAATATGGAAAAATGGTTAAAAATCATATTTAAATATATGATTAATATTGGTGAAATCAATTTTGGAAAATGAGATTTGGAAGGGTGACATTTTGGTTAGTGACCAAAATGTAATTTTTGAAATCTATTTTAAAGGTGATTAAATTGAAAAGGGTCATATTCTTAGAATCCTTTAAGGATTTATTTTACCAAGTGTTTGCTGGTGATTTCTCCCTTCAATTGAGTTATTTTAACATGTGTTTTAAAAGATAATTAAAAGGGATTTTGGATATTAAAGTTAGTTATCATTTTAATGAAATTGACGTAACTTTTCTCTCCACTTCTTTTCTACCAAACACTCTTTTTTCATCAAAATCTAGAGGTGAGAGATCCTTTTACTTGGATTCTTGATTTATAATTGATTATTTATCTTTGATTTACAAAACCTCATTGAAATCTTATGTTTTTTCTAGCTTTAATCAATCAATTGAGGGAGAAATCACACAATAGAGGTAAAGTTCGTTCTTCTCATCTATTGATGGTTCTTTATTGATATTCCCAAGTATTTGATCCTCGATTTATGATTTATAATCTGATTTCATGTTTTATAATGAATAATTGATTTAATTGGGTTTAATTGATGAAATTATGGAAGATTCGTATTGGATTTATTTTTCAGTGTTGAGGATTGATTTTCAACATATTTTGGATGATTTATAATGTTGGTAAGTTGTTTTTAACATTGGAAACCCGAAACTCCTTGAATCCTTGATTATTAGGTTGTTAGATTTGCATTTTTGTGGAGTTGTGGTGGCTGTGTAGTTGCTAGAAGTTTATGGATGAATTAACCCTGTTTTTAGATGTTATTAGATGTTGATTGAAGTGTTAGATTGATAGATTGTGGTTGTATTGTGTTTGTAAAGAGTTAGATGATGATTTCGGTTGTTGTGGTTGGGTAATTGTAAAGGATTATGGAAGTCCGTGAGGAATTGTTGTTGCATTGCTTTGAATGCATTTAGATACATTAATCATCTGTTGTAATGTAACCCCGTGACCCGGCCTTGTTGCAAGACCAAACCGAATGAGCTACATTAAGTTTACCGAAGTAAACCGTAATGAAGAAACTCAAAATGCGTCCATTTTTTCATTTTATCTTGTCTAAATGGATAGTTATTGTCTTACATGTTCATACTAGCAGTAGGTGAAACCTCAACTCAATCGGGCGTCGAATCGAGGTCCAATTGGACACAATTGCAATTTAGGGATTAAATTGCAATTTTTGTAAATTATAAAGACTTAACCCAATTTTAGGTTACCAACCTTTAATTATGCAGGTTTCATGCTAACATGTCAAAAACCAACTCAAAAGCATCATCCAACCTCATTTAATTGCACTTGTAACATTCAAGGACTACGATGAAAGAAACCAAAACTACAATTCCATGACATTAACTGAAATAACCGTCACCCGTATCGATACGCTATCAACCGTACCGATACGGTGCCCTAAGATAATTGTCCTCATTTCAGTACACTTGGTACTGTACCGGTACGCCTAGGTAGAATTAAGTTTATTTTTAAAATATTTAGTACCCATACCGATACAGCTTATAGGTGTTTCTGTACGCGAGTTTTAACTCAAAAAATAGATTTCTAGTGGCAAAGAACCGTACCGGTACGTCTTGCCCGTATCGAAACCCAGGCCTAAAACTTCCTAGTCGCACAGATACGGTCCCTCGCGTATCGGTACGCCTGGCCTGTAATTTCACTTTTAGCTGGTTAAAACTTGCTCTCAGCCATCTCAAACCACTCTAACATGCCTCTAACATACATACAACATATCCAAGGATCAAAACACAACTAAGCATCATAGATTCAACAACATCTCATGGAATCTTGCGTCAAACGTAACTTTATCGACATGCTTACTAGAAAACCAATCAAGTATAGCATGAAACTCCAAATCATCACCAAAAACATGCCATAATGGCCATTTACAAACCAGGAGCATCAAAATAAACTTGCTCAACCAGGGAGTTTAGCAAAACATCTCCCAAAACAACACAGAAACCCCATTCCCTTATTACTTATAGTCTAGTCCAAAAAAATACGTTGGTTAACAAGTCTTGTTGAGATCCCCTGCTTATCGCTGCCTTACGAGCCTTTAATTCTCTACATTGATGGACAAAGAGAGCGTAAGCACACAAGGCTTAGTGAGGAGCGCTCAAAAACAAAACACCATCAATGCATTTAAATCCATTTCTCAACAACACATTGAAATCCCATTTCAATCATTTTTTAACATCATTCAAACATTCTCATTGAAAAATCATGCCTTGGAAACCATGCACTTTTCATCTTTAAAAATAGCATATTAAACCATATGCAACATGTATCATTAACCAACAACAAATCTCATTGCTCAACCTCAATTTAAGCTTTCCCATGCATAACAACCATATGCAAAGCGTAAAGAGTAAACATACAACATGTATAAATCACATTATACAACATCAACCTTTTAATGATTCGTCAACAATTATATTGGCTCACAAGTGATAACTAACCAAGTTCCATTTCCCAAAGAGTTCATCGGATACACGGATTCAACTAGTGTTCTTCCAACACTTCAAGCCATCTCAACTGGAATAGCTATACAATCACAATTGCGGTACCTAAATAACCGAGTACACTTTCAACCCACGGGGATTCCAACCCCTTACATTGGTTAGATGCTTAATCAACTAACGGGAGTTTACGGTCTGTATAACCCCTCTACCGTTAGGGTACTTGGATGGAGTTTTCTGTACACGGATCTAAACCCCTCAACATCCAAGGTGACTTATTATAGTGCACTATCAATCCTATGGCAACTATACCCGATAACAATTTTTAAAACACATCACATGCCAATATAATTAACCATTTACCATTTACGTCATTGTTTTTAACAAGCATTAACCAAACCAATTTTCCAAAGCAACAACCATGCTTTAAAACACAAGTATAAACCATATTCTTACAAGGATCACTTACCATGTGCATCCTTCAGCATTACATGCTCAAAAATAGTATCTCAAATACTTTAAATCATGCTTCAGTAGTAGGTTCAATGTAAATCAAAACAAGATTATAAAATCATTTCATAAAAGCACGACCGAGAGAGAAAACCACTTTATACTTACTTCTGAGTTTAAACCAGCATTTCAAGCTTAGCTTAAACTCCCATTAACCACTTTTAAAACATTCCAAAGCTGGAATCCACGTTCTCACTCATCGATATGCGAAACCTCGATTCGCTGATGCAAAAACCAGGGTCTGAAGCCTCCAAAGCTTCACCGATCACTTCTGGATCCATCTCCCCTATTTTAACCATGTTACAACAGAGGATTAATGCATCTCAATGCATTCAAAACACTGCAACTTCAATCCTTCTTGGATTCTCACGTTTCTTTCACAATTACCTAACCACAACAACCAAAAACATCATCTAATCTAGCCATAATCTAATAATTCAACACTTCAATCAACATCAACTAACACTTAAAAACGGGATTATTTCATCCAAATACTTCCAGCAACGCATAGCCATCACAACTCCACAAAAACACAAATCTAACAACCTAAACAATTAGGGATTCAAGAGTTTCGAGATTCCATTGTTAAAATCAACTTATCAATATTATAATACATCCAAAATATGATTAAAATCAACCTCGACACTGGAAAAACAGATCCAATACGGATCTTTCACTTTTCATCAACTTAACCTAATTAAATCAATATAAAAACACAAAATCAGATTATAAACTATAAATCAAGGATCAAATACTTAGGAATATCAATAAAGAATCAATTACAAATTAAGAATATAAGTAAAAAGATCTATCACCTCTTGATTTTGATGAAAACAATAGTGTTTGGCAGAAAAGAAGTGGAGAGAAAAGTTACGTCAAATTTCTTTTAATCCAATAACTAACTTTTTAATATCAAAACTCTTTTAATTATTTATCAACCACATGTTTAAAATGAATTAATTGAAGGGAGAAACCATCAGCCAAAACATGGTAATATAACTCTTTAAGAATTCTAAGAATTTGATTATTTTCATTTTAGTCACGTTTAAAAACAGTTTTCAAAAAAATTACATTTTGGTCACTTACCAAAATGTCACCCTTCCAAACCTCATTTTCCAAAATTGATTTCACCAATATTTTTCACATATTAAAATATGATTTTAACCATTTTCCATATTTTTATCTTACCAAAAAAATATTTACTCCCAAATCTGACTCAAATCCCTAACCCGACCGTCCAATAAACCTCAAAACTGCCAGGCCCAAAACTAGGGCGTTACAACTTTCCCCCTCTTAAGAAATTTCGTCCCCAAAATTTACCCGAAATAAACAAAAGCAGAAAGTGCTCCAACAACCTTGACTTGTGTTCTCACGTGGCTTTCTTAACATCGTAGTGTCTCCACAACACCTAACAAGTTCAACCATTTTGCCACGTAAAACCTTATTGCTGGTATCAAGGAACTCCACCAAATCCTTACCATGAGATAAACTCAATCCCAACTCAATGCCTTCCACCGGCATAACATGCGAGGAATCCAACTGATACCTCTGTAACATCGTCATATAAAACATATCATGGAGCCCCTCTAACACAGGAGATAACCTCAAACAATAAGCAACATGATCCATACGCTCAACAATCTTGTATGGTCCACCAAAACCTCGCTAAGCATCCCTTTCGGCCCAAAACGCACCACCTTCTTCCAAGGAAACACTTTCATGATCACCCGATCATCAACAACACTCTATAACACTATGCTTCAAATTTGCATAGGATTTCCGACAATCCGAAGCCGCTCTCAACCGCTCACATGTTAACTTTACTTTCTCGCTAGTGCCTTACAACACGTCAGACATGAGAACGTACTTTTCCCTAACCTCAGCCCCATATACGAGCGTACTGCACTTCCTACCACACAACGCCTCGTACGGTGCCAATTGTATACTAGCCTGATAACTGTTATTGTAAGCAAACTCCACCAAAGGTAGTTGCTTTTCCCACGCTCCCTAGAACTCAATGATACAACAACTCAACATACCCTCAAAACCTGAATACAGGCTCCAATTGACTACCTGTCTGTGAATGATACAAGGTACTGTAACACAACCACATACTCAAAGCAACACCCCAGAACCTCGTTGTAAACTACAGACTTAGGCATACTATGCAAACACACCAACCCGGAAATGCACAAATCTGCCAACTATCCAAAGCCCACATCACCAACATAGCCACAAAGGTGCGCACACCTCACAACTCAATCAACAACCACCCAAATGGAATCCTTTTTGATCGCTGTCAAAGGCAATCCAAACATAAAATCCATGGTGTTTCTTTCCCACTTCCATTTTGGTATCCTCAACGATTGCAACAACCCGTAAGGAACTTATGCTCAGCTTTCACTCACTGGCATACCGTGCATTAAATAACACAATCAGCCATATCTTACTTTAAACCTACCCAACAAGAAACCCCTTCCAACCTTGATATATCTTGGTACTACAGGGATGCATAACACAAGAACTGGCATGCGTCTCAGTCAAAACAATACGCCTCAACTCAACATCATGAGACACCACTTTTCGATCTTAAAATCACAACACCTTATCATCATTAATGTATAAATCCATCGAATTCCTTCCCTTATATCCTGAACACGCGATACAAACACATCAACACAAAGTTGCCTCTCGGCCATCAAGCCTCCATCACGCATCACACTCAACCGCAAATATAACATCCTCAACTCCACTCCAACCCTCATAAACAAAGCATCAGCTACAATCCCCGCTCGGGCGATATTCAATCACCAAACTATAATCCTTAAGCAGCTCCAACCATCCAAGATGTCAAAGATTCAAATCATCATTCATTTCATTTTTTTAACCACTGATGATCCGCGTACACAACACACCCTCCTCATAGAATTGGTGTTTCTAAACCTTTCAGCAACCACCATCACGGTAAGCTTCACATCATGCGTATGACAAATGCGCTCGTGCACCCTTTACTACCTAGATGCATAAGTCGCACTTCCCTTGTAATGCTACAATCTCAACCAACCTCCATGTTAAATAACTAGATCTAGCAAACCCACGAATTGCTATCTGTAACCTTGATTGCTCAAAAACTCGCACAAGCCAAACTCCCAAGAACCAAACTTTAACTTTCTCTTAAAACCTTGAGAACTCCAAGAACCATATTACCAAAAACCACCTACATACGGTACCTTACTTGCACCATCACTCCACTGACTTCCAATCAGTCATCCGTAAGTGTGAACATATGTATGCATGATTACTTATATGCCCTCATAGATGTCTATGTATATGTATGCAAAACCACTAATGTCATACCCAAATGTATGCATGTACTAACATATTTACATATACATATAAATGTTTTTGCACTGTGCATGTTTAACTATTCACACTTACTAATAACATTCTCAGAATTAGAATTCTTTGCAACATACCTAAAACTCGCATTTACCAACTAAAGAGCAACATTCACTTCTCCCCAAAAATCCACTAAACCCTTCACACTTATCGATCAATACCCTTTTCGGTGCTTCTCCTCACAGAGAGACCATCTTTAGATACACAACCAACTTAGGGACTACCCGATTCATCATAACTATGAACGCAACATATCCAAACCAAACGGCATAACCAAGATCTCACACTGTTGTACTTCTTACGAAAGGCAAAACTAAACACAATCACATCCTTTACCTTCAACTGATAACACCCGGCCCTCAAACCAATCTTACAAACCACCGAAGCACCCATAAACTGATCAACAACACATCAACTTGATCAGCTACCAAAAACCAATGCATATCCGCATCATACCATTTTTCTTTTCCACAACGACACCGACACAACCCTCGGCGAAACACTATGCCTAATAAACCCTTGATCAAGAAACTCCTAAAATTGCGTCTTTAACCTCTTCAACTCCCTCGAGCCACGCACAAAGAGCAATTGACACAGGAGATGTGTTTTTCACACAACTCAATGCCAACCTCAACCTCACAATCCAGTGGCAAATTCAGCCATTCCCTAAAAAACACCCAAAAACTCACATACCGCACGAATATCCTGAGCATGTACTTCTTTTGACCCTGGATTCATAACATAATCTAGGAATGCCTTGCAACCAAAATCCATCTAACGACTCGATTCCAACACTGAAACAACATTAACCAAGAATTTACCATTCACGCCTGTGATTACCACCTCGTAATCATCAGCAAGTTTTGAGGCAACCTTGTAGGATTCAAAATCCACCATAGCTCTATGTTCCAGCCACTAATCCATATTCAAAAGTACATCAAAACTCGTGGAGTGGCAACTCCAACAAAACAACCGCAACTTTAGGACCTTATAACATCAAAGGACATTTTGAAACATCCTTTTCACAACAGTTGTCTCATTGGAAGAACTAGCCACCTGTATTCCCATAACTATCACTTACGAGATGATCGTTCAAACCACAATTCCCACAAACGTTAATGATAGAAAGCACATGAGTTTACACTCCACATATCGAATGCAGATAATCCTGCCTCATGTAATTACACGATCCACATACCCAACATGTACTACATACTGTTATAGTCTAAATATTCTGACCCCACAATCCTCATCCAGCACTATCATCACCTCACCTCAACTCAGGGCAACATATTTTATCACAATTCCTTTTAAATCGAACAGTACCGAACTAGAATTTGTAATTCTCTTTCCAGAGCCAGAACCTCCCCCACAAAGCTAATAAACCTAGGTTATGCTTAATGTAATCCGCCCGTGTACCAACACGTCAAAAATGGTGTAGTCGAAAGCCAACATATACACCTTTACATCCTGTAACAATTCATAGAGAATAGGTCACAGCGATACTTCTGTACCGATACCAGTTCAGGAGCATACCGGCTCAATCGAACAAATTGTACCCTAAACTCAGCCACATACACACGGCTCTGAACCCAAGCCATGAACTTTCATTCCTTTTCATCCAAGTGTATAAACCCCAAACAGTTCTTCTTAAAGACAGTATGGAAAAACTCCCATTCCATATCATTGGGTTCCATGCCCACAGATACAGTTGTCCACCAACTAAAAACATCATATTCCAAATTGCATACAACACATCCCAACTTATTGGTGCCAATACAACCCATTTGGTCCAAATCTGAACAACACTGGCCATCCATGTCTCGGATACCTCGGGTGACAACCCACTGTACTCAATTCCTACCAAACTATAGGGATATTCAACCGGTAACCTCGTTCGCCCAACAGTTGGTGCAAACACACGCACTCTAGCATGAACAGATTAAAAGCTCTGAACACTGCCTATATCAAGGCATCATATCACCCGACACTGGCCCAACCGGCATAGGTGGTACATACTTCAGGGTGACAAATCCCTAGGAGGCACAACACTCTCCTCAACTCACTGCCCAAAGGCAATAGCATCACACTAGTTCATACTTCTCCTCTCGGTCGTAACATAACACATTTCTAAGGCATGATAATCATTTCAAAACAAAAATAGTCAGGCCAGCTGCGAGCAAGGATCCAAGACTTCCATTTCAAAATCATAAGATTTCATACTATAATAATAAGGCAGTGGTTTTCTGAATATCCCCCAACATAGTGTAAAGCAATCAACGTGCATTTTACAATCATCGTACACAGAAAACAATAGAGTACAACTCACAATAACATCACATCAATCATACTAACTCCCAATTATTTTAAATCTAGCTCTGATACCAACAAATGTAACGCCCTAGACCCGGTCTAGTCGCAAGACTAAACCGAGCGAGCTACATTATGTTTACCGAAATAAACCGTAATAAAGAAACTCGAAACGAGTCCATTTTTCCTTTTATCTTGTATAAATACATAGTTATTGTCTTACATGTTCATACTAGCAGCAGGTGAAACCTCAACTCAATCGGGTGTCGAATCAACATCCAATTGGACACAATTACAATTTAGGGACCAAATTGCAATTTCTATAAATTATAAGAACTTAACCCATGTTTAAGTTACCAACCTTTAATTAAGCAGGTTTCATGCTTACATGTCAAAAACCAACTCAAAAGCATCATCCAACCTCATTTAATTGCACTTGTAACATTCAGGGACTAAGATGAAAGAAACCAGAGCTACAATTCCATGACATTAACTAAAATAACCGTCACTTGTATCGATACGCTGTCAACTGTATTGATACGGTGCCCTGAGATAACCGTTCTCATTTCGGAACACTTGGTATCGTACCGGTACGCCTAGTTGGAATTAAGTTTCATTTTAGAATATTTAGAACCCATACCGATACGACTTATAGGTTTTTCGATACACGTATTTTAACTTAAAAAGCAGATTTCCAGTGGCGAAGAACCATACCGGTATGCCTTGCCCGTATCGAAACCCAGTCCTAAACCTACCTAGCCGTACCGATATGGCCCTCGCGTATCGGTACGCCTGGCCTGTAATGTCACTTTTAGCTGGTTAAATCATGCTCTCAGCAATCTCAAACCACTCTAACATGCCTCTAACATACATCCAACATATCCAAGGATCAAAACACAATAAAGCATCACAGATTCAACAACATCTCATGGCATCTTGCATCAAAGGTAACTCTATAGGCATGCTTTCTAGAAAACCAATCAAGTACAGCTTGAAACTCCAAACCATCACCAAAAACAAGCCTTAATGGCCATTTACAAACCAGTAGCGTCAAAATAAACTGTCTCAACCAAGGAGTTTACCAAAACATCTCCCAAAACAACATGAAAACCTCATTGCCCATATTACTTATAGTCTAGTCCAAAAGCATACGTTGCTTAACAAGTCTTGTTAAGATCCCTTGCTTCCCGCAGCCTTACGAGCCTTTAATTCTCTGTATTGATTGACAAAGAGAGCGTAAACACACTAGGCATAGTGAGGAGTGCTAAAAAAACAAAACACCATCAATGCATTTAAAACCATTTCTCAACAAGACATTGAAATTCCATTTCAATCATTCTTTAACGTCACTTAAACATTCTCATTGAAACATCATGCCTTGAAAACCATGCACTTTTCATCTTTAAAAACTAGCATATTAAACCGTATGCAACATGTATCATTAACCAAAAGCAAATCCCATTGCTCAACCTCAATTTAAGCCTTCCCATGCATAACAACCAAATTCAAAGATTAAAGACTAAACATACAACATGTATAAATCACATTATACAACATAAACCTTTCAATGATACATCAACAATTATATTGGCTCACAAGTGATAACTAACCAATTTCCATTTCCAAAATAGTTCATCAGATACACGATTCAACAAGTGTTCTTCCAACACTTCAAGCTATCTTAACCGGAATAGTGATACAATCACAATCGCGGTAACTAAAGAACTGGGTACACGTTCAACTCCCGGGGACACCAACCCCTTACATCGGTTAGATGCTTAACCCACTAACGGGAGTTTACGGTACTGTATAACCCCTCTACCATTAGGGTACTTTGATAGAGTTTCGAAACACGTATCTAAACCCCTCAACATTCAAGGTGACTTATTATAGTGCACTATCAATCCTAAGGCCGGCCAACTATATCTGATAACTATTTCTAAACCACATCTCTTGCCAATATAATTAACCATTTACCATTTACCTCACTATTTTTAACAAGCATTAACCAAACCATTTTTTCAAAGCAACAACCATACTTTAAAACACAAGTATAAACCATGTACTTACAAGGAACACTTACCATGTGCATCCTTCAACATTACATGCTCAAAAACATTATCTTAAATACTTTAAATTATGCTTAAACAGTCGGTTCAATATAAATCAAAACAAGTGCATACAACCATTTCATAAAAGCACGACTAAGAGAAACCACTTAATACTTACTTTCGAGTTTAAACCAGTATTTCAAGCTCAGTTTAATCTCCCATAAACCACTTTTAAAACATTCCAAAGCCAGAATCCACGTTCTCACTCACTGATACACGAAACCTCAATTAACCGACGCGAAAACTAGTGTCCGAATCCTCCAAAGCTTCACTCATCACTTCCAGATTCATCACCCCTATTTTAAACACATTACAAAAAATGATTAATGCATCTCAATGCATTCAAAACACTGCAACATCAATCCTTCTCAGATTCTCACATTCTTTTCACAATTACCTAACCACAACAACCGAAAACATCATCTAATCCTTTCCAAACACAACCCAGTCATAATCAAATAATTCAACACTTCAATCAACATCAACTAACACGTAAAATTAGGATTATTTCATCCAAATACTTCCAGCAACTGCACAGCCATCACAACTCCACAAAAACACAAATCTAACAACCTAAACAACTAGGGATTCAATAGTTTCGGGATTCCATTGTTAAAATCAACTTATCAATATTATAATACATCCAAAATATGATTAAAATCAACCTCAACACTGGAAAAATAGATCCAATACGGATCTTTCACTTTTCATCAACTTAACCTAGTTAAATCAATATAAAAACACAAAATCAGATTATAAACTATAAATCAAGGATCAAATACTTAGGAATATCAATAAAGAACCATTCAATAAAGGAGATCATGAACCTCACCTCTATTGTGTGATTTCCCCCTTCAATTGATTGTTTAAAGCTAGTAAAACACAAGATTTCAATGAGGTTTTGTAAATCAAAGTTAAAGAATCAATTACAAATTAAGAATATAAGTAAAAAGGTCTCTCACCTCTGGATTTTGATGAAAGCAATAGTGTTTGGCAGAAAAAAAGTGGAGAGAAAAGTCACATCAAATTTCTTTTAACCCAATAACTAACTTTTTAATATCAAAACTCTTTCAATTATTTATAAACCACATGTTTAAAATGACTTAATTGAAGGGAGAAACCATCAACCAAAACATGGTAATGTAGCTCCTTAAGGATTCTAAGAATTTGATCTTTTTCATTTTAGTCACCTTTAAAAATAGTTTTCAAAAAAATTACATTTTGGTCACTTACCAAAATGTCACCCTTCCAAACCTCATTTTACAAAATTGATTTCACCAATATTTTTTGTAACTCCCTCGACCCAGCCTAGATGCCCGACCGAACCGAGAGTGCTACATTAGGTTTGCCGAAGCAAATCAGAGAAAGGTTACGAAAAGTTGGTCCATTTTTTTACTTTTATCTTGTCTAAATGCAAATTAATGTTCCTACATGTTCATACTCGCAATGGGTAATTTCTTGAATGAAATGAATCACAAAAAGATAATTAATTGCATTTTAACCAAGGTTGAGGGCTAAAATGTAAATACATTAAATTACAAAACCAAAATTGAATTTAAGATTCCTCAATTAGTCCATTTACATGGCCACATAACAAATTTCAGGTTAAAACGATCATCCATGCGTATTCAATTGCATTTTCTAAACTTAGGGACTAAAATGCAAGAAACCAAAAACTGATTTCCATGACAGTACCTATAAAAATTGCCTCACGTACCGATACGTACATAGCCGTACTAATACGGAGCAGCCATGCGTATCGATACACAATGTACCGTATCGGTACGCCACATCAGCATGTACAGTATTAAATCCGTACGGATACGAACCCATTGGTGTATCGGTACACGGGTTTTCCTTCAAAAAATGATTTTCAGTAACGAATCCCTGTATCGGTATGCCAAGCTTGAATTGCTTAACTGCATCGATACTCGCATACCTATACCGATGCTGCCTGCCTTAGTTTGCCCTGCCGTACTGATACGGTCCCTTGCATATTGGTACTCAGAGGCCTGTAATGTCTTTTTCTACAGGTTTTTCACCCAAATGTAGATGCATTTGGATCCTAACAACTCGCATACTTCAATATAAACACTCAACAATACATATAACAACCCTTGCACCCTGATTTAACCACCATACAAGCTCATGTTACCAAAATAATCAACCTAAAGGCATGCTCCCTAAAACATTTCACCAAACATAACAAAATGTCCAACTAAGCAATTATCAGCAAGAACACCATACCAACAACACATCAATACCATACTCAACAGGATTAGCACATCAAAGCAAGACCATTTAGATACATACCTAGATGACCTCACAACATCAACCATAGGTAACAATTCACAACGAACTTAACAACATCAACCAAACTCTGAAATCACAACATTACACATGCTTAGAACTATGGAAAAATAGAATTACAATTCCTAAAATTATAAGAACTTAACCCATCTTTAAGTTACCAAATCGACATCCAACTCATTCTGGAATTAAGGTTCATTTTAAAATATTTAGAACCCATACCGATATGGCTTATAGGTGTTTCGGTACGTGCATTTTAACTCAAAAAGTAGAATTCCAGTGGTGAAGAACCGTACCGGTACGCCTTGCCCGTATCAAAACTCAAGCCTAAACCTGCCTAGCCGTACTGAAATGGCCCCCGCGTATCGGTATGCCTGGCCTGTAATGTCATTTTTAGCTGGTTAAATCATGCTCTCAATAATCTCAAACCACTCTAACACGCCTCTATCAATCATCTAACATATCCAAGGATCAAAACACAATAAAGCATCACAGATTCAACAACATCTCATGGCATCTTGCATCAAAGGTAACTCTATAGGCATGCTTTCTAGAAAACCAAACAAGTACAACATGAAACTCCAAACCATCACCAAAAACAAGCCATAATGGCCATTTACAAACCAGTAGCGTCAAAATAAACTTTCTCAACCAAGGAGTTTAGCAAAACATCTCCCAAAACAACACAGAAACCTCATTGCCCATATTACTTATAGTCTAGCCCAAAAGCATACGTTGCTTAACAAGTCTTGTTAAGATACCTTGCTTCCCGCTGCCTTACAAGCCTTTAATTCTCTGTATTGATGGACAAAGAGAGCGTAAGCACACTACGCATAGTGAGGAGCGCTCAAAAACAAAACACCATCAATGCATTTAAAACCATTTCTCAACAACACATTGAAATCCCATTTCAATCATTCTTTAACGTCGCGTAAACATTCTCATTGAAACATCATGCCTTGAAAACCATGCATTTTTCATCTTTAAAAACTAGCATATTAAACCATATGCAACATGTGCCATTAACCAACAGCAAATCCCATTGCTCAACCTCAATTTAAGCCTTCCCATGCATAACAACCAAATTCAATGCTTAAAGAGTAAACATACAACATGTATAAATCACATTATACAACATAAAACTTTCAATGATACATCAGCAATTATATTGGCTCACAAGTGATAACTAACCAATTTCCATTTCCAAAAGAGTTCATCGGATACACGGATTTAACAAGTGTTCTTCCAACACTTCAAGCCATCTTAACCGGAATAGCAATACAATCACAATCGTGGTACCTAAACAACTTGGTACACTTTCAACCCCCGGGGACACCAACCCCTTACATCGGTTAGATTCTTAATCCACTAACGGGAGTTTACGGTACTATATAACCCCTTTACCATTATGGTACTTGGATGGAGTTTCCGGTACAGGGATCTAAACCCCTCAACATTCAAGATGACTTATTATAGTGCACTATCAATCCTATAGCCGGCCAACTATATCCGATAACTATTTATAAACCACATCACTTGCCAATATAATTAACCATTTACCATTTACCTCACTATTTTTAACAAGCATTAACCAAACCAATTTTTCAAAGATTCAACCATGCTTTAAAACATAAGTATAAACCATGTACTTACAAGGATCACTTACCATGTGCATCCTTCAGCATTACATGCTTAAAAACATTATCTCAAATACTTTAAATTATGCTTAAACAGTAGGTTCAATGAAAATCAAAACAAGTGCATAAAACCATTTCATAAAAGCACGACCGTGAGAGAAACCACTTTATACTTACTTTTGAGTTTAAACCAACGTTTAAAGCTCAGTTTAATCTCCCATAAACCACTTTTAAAACATTCCAAAGCTGGAATCCACGTTCTCACTCACTGATACGCGAAACCTCGATTTGCCGACGCGAAAACTAGTGTCCGAATCCTCCAGAGCTTCACCGATCACTACCAGATTCATCTCCCCTATTTTAACCACATTACAATAGATGATTAATGCATCTCAATGCATTCAAAACATTGTAACATCAATCTTTCTCGGATTCTCACATTCCTTTCACAATTACCTAACCAAAACAACCAAAAACATCATCTAATCCTTTCCAAACACAACCCATCCATAATCTAATAATTCAACACTTCAATCAACATCAACTACCACTTAAAAATAGGATTATTTCATCCAAATACTTCCAGCAACTGCACAACCATCATAACTCCACAAAAACACAAATCTAACAACCTAAACAACTAGGGATTCAATAGTTTCAGGATTCCATTGTTAAAATCAACATCAATATTATAAAAATCAACCTCAACACTGGAAAAACAGATCCAATACGGATCTTTTACTTTTCATCAACTTAACCTAGTTAAATCAATATAAAAACACAAAATGAGATTATAAACTATAAATCAAGGATCAAATACTTAGGAATATCAATAAAGAACCATTCACTAGAGGAGATCACGAACCTCACCTCTATTGTGTGATTTCTCCCTTCAATTGATTGTTTAAAGCTAGGAAAACACAAGATTTCAATGAGGTTTTGTAAATCAAAGTTAAAGAATCAATTACAAATTAAGAATATAAGTAAAAAGATCTCTCACCTCTGGATTTTGATGAAAACAATAGTGTTTGGCAGAAAAGAAGTGGAGAGAAAAGTTACGTCAAATTTCTTTTAATCCAATAACTAACTTTTTTAATATCAAAACTCTTTTAATTATTTATAAACCACATGTTTAAAATGACTTAATTGAAGCGAGAAACCATCAGCCAAAACATGGTAATATAGCTCCTTAAGGATTCTAAGAATTTGATCATTTTCATTCTAGTCACCTTTAAAATCAGTTTTCAAAAAAATTACATTTTGGTCACTTACCAAAATGTCACCCTTCCAAACCTCATTTTCCAAAATTGATTTCACCAATATTTTTTGTAACCCCCTCGACGTGGCCTAGATGCACGACCAAACTGAGAGTGCTACATTAGGTTTGCCGAAGCAAATCAGAGAAAGGTTACAAAAAGTCGGTCCTTTTTTTTACTTTTATCTTTTCTAATTGCAAATTAATGTTCCTACAAGTTCATACTTGCAATGGGTAATTTCTCGAATGAAATGAATCACAAAAAGATAATTAATTGCATTTTAACCAAGGTTGAGGGATAAAATGTAAATACTTTAAATTACAAAACCAATGAATTTAAGATTCCTCAATTAGTCCATTTATATGGCCACATAACAAATCTCAGGTCAAAACGACCATCCATGCGTATTCAATTACATTTTCTAAACTTAGGGACTAAAATGAAATAACCCAAAAACTGATTTCCATGGCAGTACCTGTAAAAATTGTCTCACGTACCGATACGCACATAGCCGTGCTGATACGGAGCAGCCATGCGTACCGGTACACAATGTACCGTATCGGTACGCCACATCAACATGTACAGTATTAAATTTGTACCGATACGAACCCATTGGTGTATCAGTACACGAGTTTTCCTTCAAAAAGTGATTTTCTAGTAACGAATCCCCGTACCGGTACGCCAAGCTTGAATTGCTTAACTGCATTGATACTCGTATACCTATACTGATGTTGCCTGCCTTAGTTTACCCTGTCGTATTGATACGGTCCCTTGCGTATTAGTACTCGGAGTCCTGTAATTTCCTTTTCTATAGGTTTTTCACCTAAATGTAGATGCATTTGGATTCGAACAACTCGCATACTTGAATATAAACAGTCAACAATACATATAGCAATCCTTGCACCCTGGTTTAACCACCATACAAGCTCATGTTACCAAAAGAATCAACCTAAAGGCATGCTCCCTAAAACATTTCACCAAACATACCAAAATGTCCAACTAAACAATTATCAGCAAGAACACCATACCAACAACACATCAATACCATACTCAACAGGATTAGCACATCAAAGCATACCATCAAAGCAAGACCATCAAGATGCATACCTAGATGACCTCACAACATCAACCATAGGTAACAATGCACAACGAACGTAACAACATCAACCAAACTCCGAAATCACAGCATTACACATGCTTAGAACTAGGGAAAAACAGAATTACAATTCCTAATATCCTCGGCGAACACATTGCCTTATTAACCAGAAACTAAAACCGAGTCCATACTCAAAAGTCTTGTCTTTGGATCACTTAATCCTTCCATTTGCTGCCTCCAAGCTTGAATGCTCTGCATCATTAGAGAAAAGAGAGCGTAAGCACACTTGCTTATTGAGGATGCTCTTAAAGACGATGCATTAAAAAACACGTGAAAACCAACTCTTGTTTCAAAGCATGCTTACGACCTAAGCAAGTTCCAATAGTTTCAAATCAAAACATGCTTATCAACCATATGCAAAACATTATATATAAATTCAACATGCTTATCCCAAAGTATCAAATGCAAAGCCATGCTTAAATCCCAAAGCATTATATACAAACCATGCTTAAGTCCCAAAGCATTATAAAATAGGTTAAACATTAGAATTCTCATATGGTGGCAATTATAGGGACCCCGGATAGTCGACCACTATCCTTGATTAGCCGACCGCTAACCTTTAGTTAACTGACTGTTAACTTTACACATCGGATACACGGATCTCCCTTAATGACCGACCATCATCAAGACTACCCCATGCCGACCGCAAGTTTTATATCAACAAGGGGAACCGACCGCTCAACCCAAGTGATAACAACATAGTCTAGGTAGCCGACCGCTATACCTCAAAGACTCTTAATCCCACAATCAATTTTTAACCATATTATAGTGCACTTTATCCTATGGCATGCCAACTATATCCGAATGTTTTCTCACCTTGTCAAATAGCCAATATATCATTTACAAAACCATTTATTCACTGTTTTACAATGCATTACACAAAATCCCCACATATGCAAATCATATTGCCATAGCAATATCACATTACCGACCGGAATAAAAACCAATACTCACTAGCATTAAATATACCTTTAAGCCACGACATATGTACTTTAAAAATCATGCATTAGCAGTAAGTAAAGCAAACCATGTTTACCACTAAAACATGAATCACTTATGCTTATATCTGAACCAATATTGAAAAGTAAGAGAGGAAACTTACTTCTGAGCTTAGGTAAGTGTTTCAAACCACTTTCAAACCTTTGAAAGCCTTTTAAGACCGCTTCCACTCACCGATTTCACTTCACCTTGTTTGCTACCGCGAAACAAGCTCCTGACAAGTCTAGAACCACCTCAAGATGCTACGCCTTGATTATCCCCTGTTTCGGCCACATAAAACCAGAGGAAAGATGCATTACAATGCATCCAATACTCTTTTACAACTCAAAATCCCGTAGCTCTCAAGATGCCCATTCAAAACTCATCTGAAACTTACCGAAATAATCCTCAAACACTACTCAATCTTAACCCAGCCACACTATAACGATTCAAAACATCAAACTTCATCAATTAATATCTAAAAACTCATCCTCAATATCCTTTTACTTCCATCAATAATTAAACACCTTAAACATCCCAAAAACTCTTAACTAACAACCAAACAATTAGAGATTCAACAAATTTTGGGATTCCATTATTAAAAACAACTTATCCGCATTATAATACATCCAAAATAAGATTAAAATCAATTCACAATACTGGAAAAATGGATCCAAATTGAAAATCACAAGATTCTTCAATTACACCTCAATTAAGTTAAAATCCATAATTAATTACTCAAAACCTATTGAAAATCATCTGTAAAGAGCCAAAAACTTGGGAATTTCAGTAAAGAACCTTTCATTAGCGGAGAAGAACGAAACTTACCTCCAATGAATGAGTTTCCCCTTAATTGGATAGTTTTTCCTCTTGAAAAGCAAAGAAATTCAATAAGACTTTTGGAAAATTAATTGAGAAATTATTTAGCAAATCAAGAAGTTTTGAAATTAAATGGTGCCATCTATATACTCGCTTAATAGTTGCTATTATAAGAAAATTCCACCAACGGCAAATGCTTCTCCCAGGTTCCTTGAAACTCAATAATACAACACCTTAGCATATCCTCCAAGACCTGGATAACACGCTCTGACTGCCCATCTGTCTGTGGATGATACGCGGTGCTGAAACTCAACCTCAAACCCAAAGCCTGATGTAAACATTTCCAAAACCATGACGTGAACCTTGAATCTCTATCCGAAACGATAAACTTTGGTACTCTGTGCAAACGCACAATCTCAGAGATAAACAAATCCGCTAAGCTGTCCAAGGTGTACGTCGTATGCACTGGCAGAAAATGTGCACACTTTGTAAACTGATTAACAACCACCCAAATGGAATCCATTTTAGCCGGTGTCATCGATAACTCTATCACGAAATCCATGGTGATTCTCTCCCATTTCCACTCTAGAATTCTCAACGGTTGCAACAATCCAGATGGAAACTAATGTTCAGCTTTAATCCGCTGGCACACCATACACTTGGACACAAACTCTGCCACATCTTTCTTCAAACAAACCTAATAGTACCTTTCCCTCAAACCACGATACATTTTGGTACTACCAGGATGTATAGCAAAAGGACTAGAATGTGCTTCCTCCAAAATAATGTACCTAAGGCCCAGACTTTCGGCACCAATATTCGACCCTTGAAGCACAAAACCCCATCAACATCAAAATGAAAATCCGTCAGATTACCATTTGCTATGTCTTTAACAAGAGAAACCAAAGAATCATCATATGGTTGCTTAGCCTTAATCAATTGTGACAGAGTAGGCTTAACTTGCAATTCAGCCAACAACCCCCTTCCTGCGTCACCCTCAACCTAGCAAACATTGCCCTAAGCTCAACCGCCACCCTACGGCTCAATGCATCTGCAACAACATTAGCTTTTCCAGGATGATACTCAATTGTTAAGTCGTAATCCTTAAGCAACTCCAACCACCTTCGTTACCTAAGGTTCAAATCCTTTTGAGACATTAAATACTTCAAACTCTTATGATCCGTAGAGACCACACACTTCTCTCCATAAAGGTAGTGTCGCCAAAGCTTCAAGGCAAACACCACAACAACAAGCTCCAAATCATGAGTTGGATAATTGCGCTCATGACCCTTCAATTACCTCGATGCATAGGCCACAACCCCTCAATCCTGCATCAGCACACAACCCAAATCCACATGCGATGCATCACTATAAACCACAAACTCCTTCCCAGATTCTGGTTGAATCAACACAGAAGCATATGTCAAAACCTCCTTCAACTTTTCAAAACCCTGTTGTTGCTTCTCCGTCCAAAAAAGGAACATTCTTTTGCAACAACTTTGTCAACGCAGCAGCAATACTAGAAAACCCTTCCACAAAATGGCGATAGTATCCTGCCAACCCAAGAAAACTACGCACTTTTGACACGGTCTCATGTTGTTTCCAATTGAGAGTAGCCTCAATTTTCTGTGGATCAACACAAATTCCCTCCGCGGATACCACATGTTCGAGAAACATCACCTCGTTGAGCCAAAACTCGCACTTGCTCAACTTAGCATATAACTGATTATCCTTCAAGACTTACAACACAATCAGCAAATGTTGTTCATGCTCATCCTCGGTACGAGAGTACACGAGTATATCATCGATAAAAACCACCACAAACTCATCAAGGTACTCATGAAACACTATTCATCATGTCCATAAAAGCTGCCAGAGCATTTGTTAAACCAAACGGCATCACCAAAAACTCAAAATGCTCATACCTCTTACGAAACATCGTCTTATGAACATCCACATCCTTGACTTTCAACTAATAATACCCCAACCTTAAATCTATCTTCGAAAACACTACTACCCCACGAAACTGATCGAACAAGTCATCAATTTGCGATAACGGATACTTGTTCTTCACTAGCAACCAATTCAACTGACGATAATCAATGCACATACACATTAATCCATCATTCTTTTTCACAAAGAGAATCGGAGAACCCCAAGGAGAAACACTCAGTCGAATAAACCCATGATCCAATAACTCCTGAAGCTGCGATTTTAATTCTTTTAACTCCTTCGGTGCCATCCAATAAGGAGCAATGGACATCAGAGTTGTACCTTCATAAGTTTCAATGCTAAACTCCACCTTCTTATCCGGAGGTAAACCAGGAAACTCTTTAGGAAATTTTTTTGGATAATCACAAACAGCTCGAATGTCCTGCACCTGAACACCCTTGGCTTTTAGATTCATAACAATAGTCAAGTAAGCTTGACAACCATCAAACATCATCTTCTCTGCACGGGTAGCCGAAACAACATTGGACAAGAATTTTACATTCTCACCCACCACCACAACTTCATAGTCATCGGCCAACTTCAAAGGAATCCTTTTGGACTCACAATCCACCACCACCTTGTGCTCACTTAACCAATCCATACCCAGGATAACGTCAAAGCCATGAAATGGCAATTCCATCAAATCCGCGGTAAACTCATGACCTTGCACCAACAAAGGAAAGCGCCTATACAACATTCTAGTTGTAACTGTCTTCTAAAAAGAAATAGTTACCAATATGCCAACATCCAAGATCTCAATAGGAACATTTAACAATAATGCATGCTCACTTAGGATGTATGAATAAGTGGACTCTGAATCAATCAAAGAAAACAACAATAAAGATTGCAAGGTGAAAGTACCTGCAATCACATCCGTGTTGTTACACCCCTCACGATGAGCATATATCCTTGTCGGTCCACCATTCTCCGGTTGTACCGCAACAGCATGAGCCACAGCTCTCTGACCATCCTCGCGCCTCTGAAAGTTTCCCCTGCCACGTGTCACATGGCTAGAGTTCCAACCAGCCCACCGTGCGGCCTTAGGCGATGTGACTCAAGACAAATGCCTAAGTAAGCCTTTTCAACCCTCTCGGAAGATCAAACTTCCCAAGCACCGACAAACGCAAAATGTTCTACGCGGAATCGGATTAAAAGAGATGAGCAAAGAAGAACTTTGAAAGAATGCTCAAGAACAAAGAAAAGAACACAAGAACACTCAGAGGATTTAGAGTAAATGCCTTTATTCCTTGGAAACTTAGATACATAAAATGAGGAGGGGAAGGCCTCTATTTATAGTTGAGTTCCCCCTAATCCGACGGTCTATACAAATTTACATCGACGGCTAAGATCAAAGCCCACCAACCATAATGGTACAATCCTGGGAATATTCCCATCTATCTATGGTAACAAATCCTATGTATACAAGGCAAGTTTACATCGGTCAAAGTGGATGGATATGCCTTCTAGAATCTCCCACGGATCAGGCTAAGTCTGGTGGTCTCTTTGGGCCCAAGATCTCTATCTGAACCTCTTGGGAACCCTGGTGTGCACCCCGTGGTGCCAATGACGCAGACCTCGGCTGATGGCCCGTGACAATCTCCCTCACCAAACTTAGCGACGCCCTCGTCGCGTCTCTCGAACAAAGTTGAGATCGATCCTGGAGCTTCCTTCCGCGTACCTTGGCTTGCTCCCAACTTAGAATCTGGCTTGATTGTCCCCCCATATGGACCGCTCTCCCCATAAAGAGCACCGGACTCTGATTCGGTTGTCCCCTATAAGGACTGCACGCCTTGGCTTGCACCGCCATGCAAAATTTCCCGTCTCAGGTACATCTTGATCGTAGGAACTCTTTCCTACCAGTTCTGACTTGCCCTGATCTGGACTCTCCCGATCCTTGTGCACAAACTTGGATGCCTTCACGTTGAACACCGAACGAACCTTCGAAACTCTGAATGGTTGCTTCGGCCCGCACCAAGTCTTGGCAACTCCATCTGATGGGTTAGGTTTTCTGCGCCCTACACCCAACAAATTCGGCAAATCAAACTGTAAAACACCATCACCGTGTTCAAGACGTACCTTACTCATTTTCCCAGCATTTACTCTACACATCAATCCATTTTCCCTGAAGTTTGATGCCTCATTGCTCCTCGGCAATGCAAGTCCCATCGACATTTCTCTCCCATTGAAGTTCGATGCCTCGGCCACTTTGCTCATGGATGGCTCCTCGATGGCCTTCATGCCAACTGCCTCGGGTAACTCTCGCCCATCCAAGGTATTGTCCCCAACTGTCACCTCCAACTCGATGCCTCCTTGGCTTGGAGCATCTTCGACAAGCTGAATGGCTGTCAGCTTCTTGGTTCCTCCCCCGCTGTCTCGGCACACAGGCACAACGCACCGTTGTCTCGGATCCAAGATGCATACGACGTTGGCAAACAGAATGATGAGAGCTTCAATATGATCAAGGAAGTTTAGTCCGAAAATAAAATCAAATTCATCTAACTCGATTACCTCGATATTCTCCTTAGCCTTCCAATCCCCAATCTGCAACTCAATCTTCCGCACTATCCCCACAACTGGAACTTCCCGTGAATTCACCGCCTTTACCTTACCTTTTGAGTCCACAACTTTAAGACCAAGATTCTCGGCAGCCTTCTTGGACATGAACAGATCGCTTGCCCCGGTGTCCACCAAAGTACTCCTGGATCGTCCCGCCACGTTGATGTCGACAAACATCAACCCATTCTGCTTCTGGCCCTTTCTCGCATTAACAGAATCTAATATCATCGAGCCAAGCTTCGTAGCCTCATTACTCTCGGGCTCGTCCTCCTTAGACCTCTTAACTCGATCAGGGCATTCTCGCGCTAAATGCGGCCCCTTACATCGGTAACACTTTCGATGTATTTTTTCCACCATCGGCTTCCCTCATTTGATGCTAGCGATTGCACCAACTCTACTGGGTTCTCCATCTAACTCGTCGTCCTCCTGGACAATGGCCTCGAGGCGGCTCCTCTTCTTGGGATAGTCTTTCGCTACGTGTGGACCATCACAATGGTAGCACCTTATGGATCCTCGATCCTTCCGATCATCTGGTTTCGCGTACAGGTTTGGCTTGGTCGATGGCCTCTCCTTGGCACATCGCTGCTATCTCTAGACACGTCCTCGTCTCTCCCACCAGTACCCTTGCCATGGGGCTTGGAAGACTTGGACTCCATGGATTTGTAAGCACTATAATCGGTCAAGGACTCCGCAATGGCTAGGGCTTTGGAAAGTTCCTGCACATCCCTCCGCTCTAACTCGATCCTGGCCCATGGCTTCAATCCATCAATAAACGTGAAAAGCACATCATTCTCACACAAGCCGGGGATAAGGAGTTGTAGCTCACTAAACTCCTGGATGTAATCCGCAATGGATCCATCATGTCGAAGCCTCCTAAACTTGGTCTTGGCTTCTTTTTCCGTGTTACTCGGGCAAAACTGCTTCTTGAACTCTGCTTGGAACTCCTCCCATGTCCCAACGCTCGTGCCTCCACTATTCTCATCAAGGCACCTACGTCGCCACCATAACAAAGCAACGTCAGTCAAGTAAACAACAGCAGTATTTACCTTCTCGGCATCGTTTGTGATGCTCATTGCCCGGAAGTACCGCTCCATGCACCAAATGAAGTTCTCAACATCTTTCATCGACCGGTTCCCCTTGAACTCTTTTGGCTTCGGGATGTCCTTCATTGGTCTAGGTGTCATCGTGGTTAACACACCGTTCCGCATGGCAGCTTGATAAACCATCACTTCCGCCTTTAGATCCACCATTTCCACCCTCAATGCCTTCAGCATGGCTTCGAGAGCATTTCTCTTTCCCTTTGACTGATCACCCTGGTCATCCATCTCCTCGAGCCGTGTATCCACCACGTCGAGTCGCTCCACAGAATCCTTCATAGATCCCTCAAGCCTGGTGACCCTCTCCTCGAGCACCGACAACTTGTCCCTCGAGTTTGCTCGACTTCCTTTGTCCGCCTGGATCTCTACACCCTTATGGCTCGCAGCAGCATTCTCTCCCTTCTTTGGTGCCATCTCTACTCGATGCTTTATGCCTCAAACTAGCTCACGTCGCTCGAACAAGGCTCTGATACCAACTGTCACGTGGCTAGAGTTCCAACCAGCCCACCGTGCGGCCTTAGGCGATGTGACTCAAGACAAACGCCTAAGTAAGCCTTTTCAACCCTCTCGGAAGATCAAAATTCCCAAGCACCGACAAACGCAAAGCGTTCTATGCGGAATTGGATCAAAAGAGATGAGCGAAGAAGAACTTCGAAAGAACGCTCAAGAACAAAGAAAATAACACAAGAACACTCAGAGGATTTAGAGTAAATGCCTTTATTCCTTGGAAACTTGGATACATAAAATAAGGAGGGGAAGACCTCTATTTATAGTTGAGTTCCCCCTAATCCGACGGTTTATACAAATTTACATCGACAGCTAAGATCAAAGCCCACCAACCACAATGGTACAATCCTGGGAATATTCCTATCTATCTATGGTAACAAATCCTATATATACAAGGCAAGTTTACATAGGTCAAAGTGGATGGATATACCTTCTAGAATCTCCCACGGATCAGGCTAAGTCTGGTGGTCTCTATGGGCCCAAGATCTCTATCTGAACCTCTTGGGAACCCTGGTGTGCACCCCGTGGTGCCAATGACTCGGGCCTCAGCTGATGGCCCGTGACACATGGCCTCGGCCCCTAGCAGGTACAACAGCCCAAACTGGTGTATCACATACAACACGAGGACAATCACGCTTCATGTGACCAGGAGATCCACATATCCAGCAACTCATGGTATTTCCCCAACACTCACTCGTGTGGCATCTACCGCAACACTTACACTCGACTACAATACGAACACCTTGGTTACCATGGCCACCACCACGCTTGTGATCTGACTTGTGCCGCTTATCTCAGAACCTTCTAGAATAGCCAGAGTCAGCTTCTCGCTTATTTGAGACCATGCCTGAACCTTTTCCTAACACCCTCAAGGACTGCTCAATGTCCTTAGCACGGTTTACAAGCACATCAAAATCTGTATAGTCTACCGCCAACAGGTATGTTTTGATATCCTTCACTAACCCATAACAAAACCTGTTGCACCTCTCAAGATCATCCAGAACTAACTCCGAAGCATACTGACTCAAACGGAAGAATTTCGCCTCATATTCTGCCATAGACATGCCGCCCTGAACCAAGGACATAAACTCATATTTCCTTACATCCAGATACTGAGGACCAAGATACTTCTTCTTAGAAGCTCTTCGAAAGAACTCCCAAGTTACATCCGCCCCCAAACACTAGCAATTATGGTTACCCACCAATGATAAGTATCGCGATGCAACAACGACACTGTACAACCCATCTTATGCTCATTATTACAGCCCATTTGATCCAAATTATGAACTATACTTATAACACCCCTACTCGGTTTAGAAAATAAACCAGCTTAGGACGTGTTACCAAACTAACATACATACTTTCTAGACAAACTTAATGCAAACAGCTAATCATGCCCTCAAAAGACAGGGCAATTTAAAACTTTTTTTTTAAATTTCAAAGATCTAACTTAATCTTCCAATCATGTAAAAACATGTATTTACCAATCATGAACTATCACACCAATCACTAGTTCTTAGCATGTCTTTATCTTCTATGTTCTTCAAATCACAAAGATATTACATTGATTCTACTAACACATAAGATTCCTTTTTATACATACACATTATTAATCTTAACTCAATTATAAGCTTGCATACCACTAATCATTTTTCAACATATTGATCTATGTTTTAGGTCGTTCAAGATGATAGTAAACTATTGGTTAATCAACTTTAAACTTCCATTGTATTGATTAATATCAAGACTTATTAAATAAGATTACCAATTAAGCACCTCATATCGCTGCCAAACATGTATCATTAGTAACAAGCATTCAAAGCTTAAATCAATCCTAACCAGACACATATAACCTTTGCATAGCAAGACCAAATACAAAGTTCATTGACATTTAGCCAATTACTATTCTAACCATTAAACTAGCCATTCGAACTACACCATTTTTATTTCTGTTTTAACACATGACAATATATATTTCAAATTGCAACACAATGCCATCAAGGTGATCTATCATCTTAAGACTCAAACAAATATTTAAACAACCACACAATCTTACTATCTATTTATTCATGTAAGCAAACAACAACCAAAAATAATTAAAGGCCTATTACAAAACTTGAATACTTATCAAACTTGTATACATATATGGCCAAAAATGGAATTTAAATGCATTATGCAACTTAACAACTATGTGCCACCATCTAGGAGTTCTTTAAGGGAGTTCGAGACATATAAACTCGACTTCTGTTGATCTTGTCCAGGCTCATAGCTAACCAAAAACGAACTTAACCTGAAAGATGGTGAAATGATGTATAAGTATGATTACTTAGTGAGGTAGCTTAAAGCATCTATAGCATGGAATAATAGTCCATTCTTTGACTTAGATCTTTTACTCAAGCACATATAATTCTAATCTTGGACAAGAAGTTAGCTATTCCAAGATAAAATATCTGAATAAACACATGTATTAAATTCCAAGGTTGTTCAACAAATCATAAGCATTTGAATGTTCAAGCAATTATAACATGTAAGCATTTTACCAAGCTTAACTAATTACACAAAGAACATAATATAAGCTAAAATTCATTTAACTTGTTGTACAAGTCATTATCAATTCATGATTTAACTTATAAACTTGCTAGATTCTTTTATCATAGTCTTGTGAATCAAGTAACCTATTTCACTTGTACATCTTTCGATTAAAATTATCCATAGCACCATTAATTCATGAGTATACATTTATAGGTTCAAAAATAGTCCACAATCTTTCATATATACTCAAAACTGTCCAAGTATACATGTAAACATATAAAGACATCAAAAACAGTCCTCTAACTTTCATATGTACTCAAAACTGTCCAAGTATACATGTAAACATATAAAGACATCAAAAACAGTCCACCAACTTTCATATATATTCAAAACTGTCCAAGTATACATGTAATCATATAAAGACATCAAAAACAGTCCATAACATACTTGAATTTATCCAAAACAGTCCATTAATCATATGTATACAATTATAGATCCAAAACAGTCCAATACATGCTTTAATTTAACCAAAACAGTCCATTAATCATATGTATAAAATTATACCTTCAAAACAGTCCAATACATGCTTTAATTTAACCAAAACAGTCCATTAATCATATGCATACAATTATACTTTCAAAACAGTCCAAGACATGCTTTAATTTAACCAATACAGTCCATTAATCATATGTATACAATTATACATTCAAAACAGTCCAAGACATGCTTTAATTTAACCAAAACAGTCCATTAATCGTATGTATACAATTATACTTTGCAAAACAGTCCAAGATATATTCATTTATATCAAAACAGTCCACAAAACATGTATACACAATTATACATTGCTTCAGTTAAACGTGAATTACTTAATATGTCAGTTTTCATGTTGATTTAATAGATTAACATGTGAATTCATAATTTATCTTAATTAAGGCATCACTTAACTATGGTTACTTATCACATAAGTTATTCAAATTCTGAATTTCTTGTCTCATAAGACATCCAACATACCATAGTCGTAGCACATCATAAACATGATTTTACTTGTCAAATAAGTTGTTAACATAGTATGTCATGAACTTAAACTACTTATCATATAGACTATCAACTTAGCATGTCATCGATTTATGATTGTTTGTTACATATAATATCAAAGATAACACCCCATAAACATGGTTACATGTTACCCAAGTTATTAAAAATAATACTCCAAGAACATCTGTATTTATCACATATTTTATCGAGCATAGTATTTCACATCATAGTTACATGTCACATAGTTATAAACATAGTATCTCATAAACATGAATACTTTTCACATATATCATCAAGCGTAGTTCTATTGTTTAACTTGCAATTTCATTATCATGTCTTTTCACAGCCTCGAAAATCAAGTAACAGCCTAGGTACACAAATCCCCAACCAACTATTGCCAATAGAAATGTACACATAGTACCGGTCAATCCCTCCTACTGTAGCCAAGTGACCACAACTCTTTCCTCCTATTGTCGCCAAATAAGGACCGTAGTCCACCCTAAACACGAACTCAATGAACTCTATGGCGGGCCAACTATACCTAAGACTGACTTGAGACCAAGGCTTTTCACATATCTTATCTTATCATATTAGTATTGAGCTTAGCTTCATATTCATGTAATCATGTACATGTTATAATCTTTTCATATCAGAAATGGGCATAGCCCCACATTCTTACAATCACTTGAACAAAGCTTATAAGTTATCTCATCATGCCAGAATCTTGTTTGAGTAGAATTTCACATTCTTATAATCAAATGGTCAAGGCTTGATTCATAGTATATCCACAAGTTTAATTACATGTAACATTTGAACATAGTATGCATTCCATAGCTTCTTGAACATATTCAAACATATATAGCTTTCGTAACATCTCAAACATATTCAAGTACACATAGTTTTCATAGCATCTCAAACATACTCAATTACATATAATTTTCATAACATCTCAAACATATTCAAGTTCACATAGTTTTCATAGCATCTCAAACATACTCAATTACATATAATTTTCATAACATCTCAAACATATTCAAGTACACATAAAGCTTGTAATTTTTGTACTTACCTTGGAATCCAAGCTTATTAGTACAAGCAAATCTTAGCCTAATGAGTAAGCAAAATTAAACAAAGCAAATACAAATGCTCGGGACAGTTTTAATCTATCCCGAGACTTTAAATTACACTCACTTTATATCCCAAAGTAACCGGATATCCCGATCCACTAACACATTCAAGCTTTCCTTCTACTTTAACCTTACTTCCAGCTTCCTCTTCCAATCTTTAGCTCAAATAATCAAAAATACATCCATTAATATACATGCTCCTCATCACATATTAACTCAATAAACTTAAGCACTGCTGTCATTCAAGCATTAGCTATACATATACTAGTCATTTCTCAATTCCATTTTCAAAATAAGTCCTTATTTCTAACTTTTAGCAACTTGAGCTATCATCAATGAACTGCTTCTCCAGAACAAAATATACAATGGGATTTAAAGCTCTTTGCATCATTACAAACTAGATTTAACCACGGTTTTAACGGTATAAGCCTCACAATTTAGCAAGTTTTATAACAATTAGGAGAATTTTTAGAAGTTTCAAAATAGAAACTGTCCAGAGCAGAATCCACCTCCAGAATTTCTGCACTACCTTCACTTAAAAATTCATAACTTTTGATTTAGAGCTCAAAATCAATCACCGTTTGTTGGAGATTAAACTAGACGCACACATGATTCTACACATATAAAATTCACCCCCAAAATCAGATTATCCAATTTTCTATGAATTTCTAAACTTACTGCCAGAACAGAACTTTTCTGGGCAGATTACATTTGGTCTTTGTTTAAGACTAACGTAAGTGCTCCAAATTCACTCTAATATCAACATATTAAACTCAATTCAACCATCAATATTTCAATGTCCTTATCATGCATTCATTCATGAATCAAAGTAATTATATCATTGAATTCCAGAAAACTTTCCTCTATATACATTCATCTATTAAACTCAACATTAACAACAATTTCCACACTAATTTCATTGTTCAAGATGAGATTACCTCTTGTTAGACTTCCTCCCACAAAATTTTGCTTCATTTTTCACTAAATCCTCTTGAATTCAAGCTCAACAATGCAGCCTCCTATGGTGTTACTTCCCCCTCTCATTTTCGTTATGAAGAGAACAAAGATGAATGATCCAAATTTTGTTTTCTCTTTCCTCCAACTACATGGCAAGCCAACTCTCCTTCCTTAGCCATGTGTGAAATAGTTTTTCCACATGTTTTCCACTAACCAATAGTGGTCTAAATACACATGCAAAAACATTATTTTACTCTTGTTTCAATTTGATCCTTTGCTCTCAACTTTAAGCTTCTTGCATTTTGGTCCTTCAAAACTAGTTACATCTCCAATCATTCCATTCTCATATCTTACAATTCAATCCTTAATAATTCAAGTCACATACTAATTAACCTCTTAATATTCATACATGCTCCTTAAAATATAATTACTTTACTCATTGCTAATTGATTTTTTAGCTTAATTAGCTCTTTCATTCTCAAATACATTGACTTACTTATTCAATTGACTCGAATTGAATATTTAGAAATTCAAAGATAACATTGTCAAGCATGTGATCACTTTGTGAAGCCCCTAGCCCGGTTTAGGGGTATTACAATTCTCCTCCCCTTAAAAGAAATTCATCCTAAAATTTCCAAAGAAATTGATTCAGAGGGTTTCTTATCTAACAAGAATATGAACTCTTTTCCTAATCCATGAAAAATGGTCTTTCCTTATAATAATCCAACTAGGATCTCATTATCCCGGTCCAAAAATGTTTCAAACATTCCTACTAACTATTAGCACATAAGAGGGTTTTTATCAGACACAGATCACAAGCACTTATCAAATTTAATTTCTAGGTGGCACATGTCACAAATGATGATGCAACAAGTTTTGGTTTAGTTTGAGAATCAGCTAAACCTAAACTCTGATACCAAATTGTAACACCCCCGACCCAGTTTAGAAAACAAACCAGCTTAGGACGTGTTACCAAACTAACATGCATACTTTCTAGACAAACTTAATGCAAACAGCTAATCATGCCCTCAAAAGACATGGTAATTTAAAACCTTTTTTTTAAATTTCAAAGATCTAACTTAATCTTCCAATCATATAAAAACATGTATTTACCAATCATGATCTATACACACCAATCACTAGTTCTTAGCATGTCTCTATCTTCTATGTTGTTCAAATCACAAAGATATTACATTGATTCTTCTAACACATAAGATTCCTTTTCATACATACACATTATTAATCTTAACTCAATTATAAGCTTGCATACCTCTAATCATTTTACGACATATCGATCTATGTTTTAGGTCATTCAAGATAACAGTAAACTATTGGTTAATCATCTTTAAACTTCCATATTGTATTGATTAATATCAAGACTTATTAACTAAGATTACCAATTAAGCAACTCATATTGTTGTCAAACATGTATCATTAGTAACAAGCATTCAAAGCTTAAGTTAATCCTAACCAGACACATATAACCTTTGCATAGCAAGACCAAATACAAAGTTCATTGTCATTTAGCCAATTACTATTCTAACCAGTAAACCAGCCATTCGAACTACACCATTTTTATTTTGGTTTTAACAAATGACAATATATATATTCCAAATTGCAACACACATGCCATCAAGGTGATCTATCATCTTAAGACTCATAGATATTTAAACAACCACACAATCTTACTATCTTTTTAATCATGTAAGCAAACAACAACAAAAAATAATTAAAGGCCCATTAAAAAACTTGAATACTTATCAAACTTGTATACATATGTAGCCAAAAATGGAATTTAAATGCATTATGCAACTTAACAACTATGTGCCACCATCTAGGAGTTCTTTAAGGAAGTTCGAGACATACAAACTCGACTTTCGGTGATCTTGTGCAGGCTCATAGCTAACAAAAAATGAACTTAACCTGAAAGACAATGAAAGGGTATATAAGTACGATTAGTGAGGTAGCTTAAAGCATCTAAATCATGGAATAATAATCCATTCTTTCACTTAGATCTTTTACTCAAGCACATATACTTCTAATCTTGGACAAGAAGTTAGCTATTCCAAGATAAGATATTTGAATAAACACATGTATAAAATTCCAAGGTTGTTCAACCAATCATAAGCATTGAATGTTCAAGCAATTAAAAATGTAAGCATTTTACCAAGCTTAACTAATTACACAAAGAACATAATATAAGCTAAAATTCATTTAACTTGTTGTACAGGTCATTATCAATTCATAATTGAACTTATAAACTTTCTAGATTCTTTTATCATAGACTTGTGAATCAAGTAACCGATTTCACTTGTACATCTTTCGATTAAAATTATCCATAGCACCATTAATTCATGAGTTTACATTTATAGGTTCAAAAACAGTCCACAATCTTTCATATATACTCAAAACTGTCCACGTATGCATGTAAACATATAAAGAAATCAAAAACAATCCTCTAACTTTCATATGCATTCAAAACTATCCAAGTATACATGTAAACGTATAAAGACATCAAAAACAGTCCTCTAACTTTCATATATATTCAAAACTAACATACTTGAATTTATCCATAACAGTCCATTAATCATATGTATACAATTATACCTTCAAAACAGTCTAATACATGCTTTAATTTAACCAAAACAGTCCATTAATCATATGTATACAATTATACCTTCAAAATAGTCCAATACATGCTTTAATTTAACCAAAACAGTCCATTAATCATATGTATACAATTATTCATTCAAAACAGTCCATTAATCATATGTATACAATTATACATTCAAAACAGTCCAAGACATGCATTAATTTAACCAGAACAGTCCATTAATCATATGTATACAATTATACATTTGAAACAGTCAAAGACATGCTTTAATTTAACCAAAACAGTCCATTAATCATATGTATACAATTATACGTTGCAAAATAGGCCAAGATATATTCATTTATATCAAAACATGTATACACAATTATACATTGCTTTAGTTAAACGTTAATTACTTAATATGGAAGTTTTCATGTTGATTTAATAGATTAACCTGTGAATTCATATTTTATCTTAATTAGGCATCACTTAACTATGGTTACTTATCACATAAATTATTCAAATTCTGAATTTCTTGTCTCATACGACATCCAACATACCATAGTCATAGCACATCATGAGCATGATTTTACTGATCAAATAAGTTGTTAACATAGTATGTCATGAACTTAAACTACTTATCATATAGGCTATCAACTTAGCATGTCATCAACTTATGATTGTCTGTTACATATAATATCAAACATAACACACCATAAACATGGTTACATGTTACCCAAGTTATTAAACAAAGTATTCCAAGAACATGTGTATTTATCACATTTTATCGAGCATAGTATTTCACATCACAGTTACATGTCACATAGTTATAAACATAGTATCTCATAAACATGAATACTTTTCACATATATCATCAAGCATAGTTCTATTGCTTAACTCGCAATTTCATTATTATGTCTTTTTCACAGCCTTGAAAATCAAGTAACAGCCTAGGTACTCGAATCCCCAACCAACTGTCGCCAACAGAATTGTACTCATAGTACTGGTCAATCCGTCCTACAGTCGCCAAGTGACCACAACACTTCCCTCCTACTGCCGCTAAATAAGGAACGTAGTCCACCCTATACATGAGCTTAATGGACTCTATGGCATGCCAATTATACCTAATATCGGCTTGAGACCAAGGCTTTTCACATATCTTATCTTATCATATGAAGATTGAGCTTAGCTCCATATTCATGTAATCATGTACATGTTATAATCTTTTCATGTCAAAAATGGGCATAGCCCCACATTCTTACAATCACTTGACCAAAGCTTATAAGTTATCTCATCATGCCAGAATCTTGTTTGAGTAGAATTCCACATCCTTATAATCAAATGGTCAAAGCTTGATTCATAGTATTTCAAAAGTTTAATTACATGTAACATTCGAACATAGTATGCATTCCATAGCTTCTTGAACATATTCAATCATATATAGCTTTTGAAACTAGCATGCATTACTTAACATCTCAAACATATTCAAGTACACATAGTTTTCATATCATCTCAAACATACTCAATTACATATAATTTTTATAACATCTCAAACATATTCAAGTACACATAGTTTTCATAGCATCTCAAACATACTCAATTACATATAATTTTCATAACATCTCAAACATATTCAAGTACACATAGTTTTCGTAGCATCTCAAACGTAGTCAATTACATATAGTTTTCATAACATCTCAAACATATTCAAGTACACATATAGCTTGTAATTTTTGTACTTACCTTGGAATCCAAGTTTATTAGTACATGCAAATCTTAGACTAATGAGTAAGCAAAATTAAACAAAGCAAATAGAAATGCTCGAGACAGTTTTAATCTATCTCGAGACTTTAAACTACACTCACCTTATATCCCGAAGTTACCGGACATCCCGATCCACTAACACATTCAAGCTTTCCTTCTACTTTAACCTTACTTACAGCTTCCTCTTCCAATCTTTAGCTCAAATAATCAAAAATACATCCATTAATATACATGCTCTGCATCACATGTTAACTCAATAAACTTAACCGTTGTTGTCATTCAAGCATTAGTTATACATATACTAGTCATTTTTCAATTCCATTTTCAAAATAAGTCCTTATTTCTAACTTTTAGCAACTTGAGCTATCATCAAAGACTTGTTTCTCCATAATAGAATATACAATTGGATTTAAAGCTCTTTATATCTTTACAAACTAGATTTAACCATGGTTTCAACGGTATAAGCCTCACAATTTAACAAGTTCTTTAACAATTAGGAGAATTTTTAGAAGTTTCAAAATAGAAATTGTCCAGAGCAAAATCTGCCTCCAGAATTTTTGCACTACCTTCACTTAAAAATTCATAACTCTTGATTTAGAGATCAAAATCAATCACCGTTTGTTGGAGATTAAACTAGACGCACACGTGATTCTGCACATATAAAATTCACCCCCAAAGTTAGATTATTCAATTTTCTATGAATTTCTAAACTTACTGCCAGAATAGAACTTTTCTGGGCAGATTACATTTGGTCTTTGTTTAAGACTAACTTAAATGCTCCAAATTCACTCTAATAGCAACATATTAAACTCAATTCAACCATCAATATTTCAATGTACTTATCATGCATTCATTCATGAATCAAAGCAATTATATCATTGATTTCCAGCAAGCTTTCCTCCATAGTCATTCATCTATTTAACTCAACATTAACAACAATTTCCACACTAATTTCATAGTTCAAGATGAGATTACCTCTTATTAGACTTCCTCCCACAAAATTTTGCTTCATTTTTCACTAAATCCTATTGAATTCAAGCTCAACAATACAGCCTCCTATGGTGTTCCTTTCCTCTCTCATTTTCGTTACGAAGAGAACAAAGATGAAGGATCCAAAATTTGTTTTCTCTTTCCTCCAACTACATGGCCAACCAACTCTCATTCCTTAGCCATGTGTGAAATAGTTTTGCCACATGTTTTCCACTAACCAATATTGGTCTAAATCAAATGCAAAAACATTGTTTTACTCTTGTTTCAATTTGATCCTTTTCTCTCAACTTTAAGCTTCTTGCATTTTGGTCCTTCAAAACTAGTTACATATCCAATCATTCCATTCTCATATATTACAATTCAATCCTTAATAATTCAAGTCACATTCCAATTAACCTCTTAATATTCATATATCCTCCTTCATGCTCCTTAAAATATAATTACTTTACTTATTGCTAATTGACTTTTAGCTTAATTAGCTCTTTCATTCTCAAATCCATTGACTTACTTATTCAATTGACTCGAATTGAATCTTTAGAAATTCAAAGATAACATTGTCAAGCATGTGATCCCTTTGTAAAGCTTCTAGCCCAGTTTTAGGGGTATTACAGTACTCTCCAGCCAACCTTCAGCTGCCTCAGGGCTTAAACCCCTAAACTCAACACCTCCCAAACTACAGAGACGCTCTAGAGGTAACCCTGGGTTAACCGCCACAGCAGGTGCTGGCACCTGCGCATGCACTCCAGCCATCGCTGCTTGAAAAGCTCCCATTATCGCCTGAACTAATGAAGTCATATCTCCAAATACCGGCACTTGTTGAGCCTGGGGCACACCACTAACCCCAATATTGACTAGCGGAACCAACAGAGGAGGAGGAGGTAAAACATTAGTGGGATTCTCTTCCTTAATGTTATTCTGCCTGATTCTGGCATTACCAGCCATAGAACGTGTCTCACATCGAGCCATGCTAACAAAAGCAACAAAACACATTAAAGTCAAGCTACACAAGGCAAATGATCCAAGACCATCCTATAAGACATTTTAAAATCTCGGTAATAGGCAATGTGTTCCCAGTTCATACCCCAACATGATGTAAATCAATCACCGTACATGAACACAATCACCGTGCATAACCAACAATGATATACAACCAAACAACAACATCCCAACCTTTCGTAACCTAGCTCTAATACCAACAAATGTAACCCCTCGACCCAGCCTAAATGCTCGACTGAACCAAGAGTGCTACAATAGGTTTGCCGAAGCAAACCAGAGAAAGGTTACGAAAAGTTGGTCCATTTTTTTACTTTTATCATATCTAAATGCAAATTAATGTTCCTATATGTTCGTACTCGCAGCGGGTAATTTCTCGAATGAAATGAATCACAAAAAGATAATTAATTTCATCATAACCAAGGTTGAGGGCCAAAACATAAATGCTTTAAATTACAAAACCAAAATTGAATTTAAGATTACCAATCCTCAATTAGTCCATTTACTTGCCCACATAACAAATTTCAGGCCAAAATGATCATCCATGTGCATTCAATTACATTTTCTAAACTTAGGGACTAAAATGCAAGAAACCAAAAATTGATTTCCATGACATTACTTGTAAAAACTACCTCTTGTACCGATACGTACATAGCCGTACCGATACGGAACAACCATGCATACCGGTAAACAATGTACTATATCGGTACGCCACATCACCATGTACAATATTAAATCAGTACTAGTACGAACCCTTGGTGTATCAGTACACGGGTTTTCCTTCAAAAAGTGATTTTCCAGTAATGAATCCCCATATCGGTACACTCTATCCCGTACCGATACGCCAAGCTTGAATTGCTTAACCGCATCGGTACTCGTATACCCGTATCAATGCTGCTTGCTTTAGTTTGCCATGTCGTACCGATACGGTCCTTTGCTTATCGGTACTCAGAGGCCTATAATGTCTATTTCTACAGGTTTTTGCCCAAATCTAGATGCATTTGGATACTAACAACTTGCATACTTGAATATAAACACTCAACAATACATATAACAACCCTTGCACCCTGGTTTAACCACCATACAAGCTCGTGTTACCAAAAGAACCAATATAAAGGCATGCTCCCTAAAGCATTTCACCAAACATACCAAAATGTCCAACTAAGCAATTATCAGCAAGAACACCATACCGACAACACATCAATACCATACTCAACAGGATTAGCACATCAAAGCATACCATCAAAGCAAGACCATCTAGATGCATACCTAGAAGACCTCACGACATCAGCCATAGGTAACAATGCACAGCGAACTTAACAAGATAAACCAAACTCTGAAATCACAGCATTACACATGCTTAGAACTAGGGAAAAATATAATTACAATTCCCAAAATCATCGGCAAACACATTACCTTATTAACCGAAAACTAAAATTGAGTGTATACTCAAAAGTCTTGTCTTTGGATCACTTAGTCCTTGCCTTTGCTGCCTCCAAGCTTTAATGCTCTGCATCATTAGAGAAAAGAGAGTGTAAGCACACTTGCTAGTGAGGATGCTCTTAAAGACGATGAATTAAAAAAGACCTTGAAAACCAACTCTTGTTTCAAACCATGCTTACAACCTAAGCAAGTTCTAGTTGCTTCAAATCAAAACATGCTTATGAACCATATGCAAAACATTATATATAAATTCCACTTGCTTAATCCCAAAGCATCAAATTATAGTGCACTTTATCCTATGGCATGCCAACTATATCCGAATGTTTTCTCACCTTGTCACATAGCCAATATATCATTTACAAAACCATTTACTCACTATTTTACAATGCATTACACAAAATCCTCATATATCAAATCACATTGCCATAGCAATATCACATTCCCGACCGGAATAAAAACCAATGCTCACTAGCATTAAATATAACTTTAAGCTACTGCATATGTACTTTAAAATCATGCATTAACAGTAAGTAAAGCAAGCCATGTTTACTACTAAAACATGAATCACTCATGCTCATATCCGAACTGATATTGAAGAGTAAGAGAGGGAAACTTACTTCCGAACTTAGGTAAGTGTTTCAAACTTATCCTAAACTCCCAAAACCGCTTTCAAACCTTTGAAAGACTTTTAAAACCGTTTCCATTCACCGATTTCACTTCGTCTTGTTTGCTACCGCGAAACAAGCTCCCGACAAGTCTAGAACCACCTCATGATGCTACTCCTTGATTATCCCCTGTTTCGGCCACATAAAACTAGAGGAAACATGCATTAAAATGTATTCAATACTCTGTTACAACTCAAAATCCCGTAGCTCTCAAGATGCCCACTCAAAACTCATACAAAACTTACCGAAATCAACCTCAAACACTACTCAATCTTAACCCAGCCACACTATAATGATTCGAAACATCAAACTTCATCAATTAATATCTAAAAACTCATCCCCAACATCCTTTTACTTCCAGCAATGATTAAACACCTTAAACATCCCAAAAACTCTTAACTAACAACCAAACAATTAGAGATTCAACAAATTTCAGGACTCCACATTATAATACATCCAAAATAAGATTAAAATCAATTCACAATATTGGAAAAACAAATCCAAAATGAAAATCACAAGATTCTTCAATTACACCTCAATTAAGTTAAAATCCATAATTAATTGCTCAAAACCTATTGAAAATCATATGTAAAGAGCCAAAAACTTGGGAATTTCAGTAAAGAACCTTTCATTAGAGGATAAGAACAAAGCTTACCTCCAATGAGTGAGTTTCCCCTTAATTGAGAGTTTTTCCTCTTGAAAAGCAAAGAAATTTAATAAGACTTTTGGAAAACTAATTGAGAAATCATTTAACAAATCAAGATCATTACCTTAAATCTCTGATGGAAAAAGAGTGTTTGGCTGAGAGTGTTTTGAGAGAAAATGTGAGAAAAGAAAAGTTACGTTAAAATGAGTTTTAGAAAGATAACTACCTTTTTAATTAAATCCTTTTTATTTCTTTTAATTAAAACCATTTTAAAATAATCCCAATTAAGGGAATACTCAGACTAGACCAAATGATAAAATATCTCCTTAAAGATTCTATATTTTGACTCTTTACAAAGCAGCCACTTTTTTAAATAGTTTTCAAAATTGCATTTTGGTAACTAGCCAAAATGTCACCCTTCCAAAGCTCGTTTTCCAATATTGCTTTCACAATATTTTTAATATAATAAATATTATTTTTAAAATTTTTTTTCCATATTTTTATCTTTCAAAAAAATATTTGCTCCCGAATCCGACTCGAATCTCTAACCCGATCTACTAGACCGTCTACCAGCCCTAAAACCACTAGGCCCAAAACCCTAACTCAATCTACCAGACCTTCCAATAAACCTCAAAACTGCTAGGCCTAAAATCGGGGCATTACATGTAATATGGTTAAAATAGGGGAGGTCGATCCATAAGCGATCGATAGCTTTGGAGGCTTCGAACGTTTGATTTCGAGTCAGCGAAGTGAGGTTTCACATATCGGTGAGTGAGAACGTGGATTTTAGATTTGAAATGGTTTAAAGGTGATTTATGGGAGTTTAAACTGAGCTTGAAGCGCTGGTTTAAACTCAGAAGTAAGTATGATGTGGTTTTCTCTCTCGGTCGTGCTTTTAAGAAATGGTTTTATGCACTTGTTTTAATTTACATTGTACCTACTGTTTAAGCACGTTTTAAAGTATGTGAGATACTATTTTTGATCATGAAATAAGGATGGATGCATGTGGTAAGTTATCCATGTAAGCATATGGTTTATACTTGTGTTTTAAGCATGTCTTGTTGCTTGGAAAATGGTTTGGTTAAATGCTTGTAAAAAACTGTGAGGTAAATGGTGAATTCTATTGGCAAGTGATGTGGTTTTGAAAATTATTATCGGATATAGTTGGCCGACCATCGTATTGATAGTGCACTATAATAAGTCGCCTTAGATGTTGAGGGGTTTTGATTTGGTGTACCGAAAACTCCATCCAAGTACCTTAACGGTCGAGGGGTTATATGGTACCATAAACTCCCATTAGTGGATTAAGCATCTAACTGAGGAATAAGGTTGGTGCCCCCGTAGGTTGTAAGTGTACCTGGTTGTAATGTATCGCGATTTTGATTATATCGCTATTCCAGTTGAGATGGCTTGAAGTGTTGCGAGGACACTTGTTGAATCCGTGTATCCGATGAACTATTTTGGTAAAGGAACTTGGGTATGATTACTTGTAAGGCAATATAATTGTTAATGTATCATTGAAAGGTTTATGTTGTATAATGTGATTTATACATGTCTACTCTTTAAGCTTTGCATATGGTTGTTATGCATGGGAAGGCTTAAATTGAGGTTTAGCAATGGTATTTGCTGTTGGTTAATGATACATATTGCATATGGTTTAATATGCAGGTTTTAAAGATGTTAAGTGCATGGTTTTCAAGGCATGATAATGTTTTAAATGGTTTTTAAAAGATGATTGAAATGGGATTTTAGTGTGTTGTTGAGAAATGGTTTTAATGCATTGATGGTGTGTTGTTTTGGAGCACTCCTCACTGAGCCTAGTGTGCTTACGCTCCATTTTTCCATCAACGTAGATAATTAAAGGCTTGGAAAGCAGCAGAAAGCAAGGGATCACAAAAAAACTTGTTATCAAAAGTATGATTTTGGATTAGAGACTATACGTAATAAGGGCAACAGGGGTTTCATTGTTGTTTTGAGAGGTGTTTTGCTAAACTCCCTCTTTGAACAAGTTTGTTTTGCTGCTCTTGGGTTGTAAAAGGCCATTTTGGATTGGTTGTGGTCATGTTTTGAGATTTCATGTTTTGCTTGCTTTGGTTTTTAGGAAGCATGCCTCTAGATTTACATTTGAAGCATATTTCTAGGAATTGATGTTGAAACTAGGTTGTTTTGATGTGGTTTGACCCTTGAATATATTGGATGTATGCTAGAAGCATGTAGGGTGTTTTGGTATGATTGAAAGCATGTTAAACCAGCAAGATTGGACATTACAGGTCTAGGCGTACCGGTACGGGTGTCCTTATTTCGGTACGAATAAGCCATTCCAGGCTTAGCGTACCGGTAAGTAGGCAACTGTTTTGGTATGGGCCAAGGCAAATGTGGCCAGTGTTTCGGTACTCAGGGAGGTGTTTCGATACGGTACAATGACTTTTTGAAGGGCGTTTCGATATGCATAGGCATATCGAAAATGGAAATTGGCTACTAAAATTATGGAGGTTGAAATAATGAAGGCTTATCGAAACAACCCTTGCTTGTACTGATACGATGGTAGTTAAATTAGTTATTTGGAAGATTCTAAAGTTTTGTTTTCTTACGTTCTAGTCCCTAAATGTTGTGGATGCAATTGAATGAGTATGGATGATCCTTTTGAGTTGATTTTTGACATGTAAGTATGAAACCTGTATAATTAAAGGTTGGTAACATAAAAATGAGCTAAGTCCATGTAGTTTTCTGAAATTGCAATTGGGTCCCTAAATTGCAATTGTGTTCAATTGGATGTCAATTCGATGCCCGATTGAGTTGGGTTTTCACATGTGATCAGTATGTATATATAGGATAATAATTGTGCATCTAGGCAAGATAAAAGAAAAAAATGGACGTGTTTCGGGTTTTATCTTCACACTTTACTTCGATAAAACCTAATTTACCTCGCACGATTCGGTTTTGCGACTAGGCCAGGTCGAGGGGGTTACACCACCCTGTTCAGACTGGACTGCTACGGTATGTGTTACCACTCTCTGCCCATCATCCCTGCTCTGGAAATGTCCACAGCTGCGCCCACGACCCCTCTGCTCAACAACAACTGGTACATGAGCTTAACCCTCTCTTACCAACTTCGGACAATCCCTCTTAAGATGATCCCTCGACCCATAACTCTAACATGTACCTATAGCACCCCCAACATTCCCCTGAATGCTTCCTTCCACATCTTATACACTCAGGAACTCCAACAAAGGTATTATGACCCTGAAAACCACACCCAGCACCATTTCCTCCCCGCCTTTGATCTGGACGGTACCTCCTGTCTCTATGCCTCTTATAACGATCCTTACTAACATCAGATTCCGTACTCCTCTTATAACAAGCCCAAATTCTGTTCTATGTCCTTTGCTCGAGAAACCAAAACATCAAACTCTGTGTAATCGGTGGTGAGCATGTAAGTCTTCACCTTCTTGATCAAACCGTAACAGAACCGTTCACACCTCTACTGCTCATCTAGAATCAACTAAGGAGCATACTTACTCAATTGTACAAACTAAATCTCATACTTGGAAACAGACATGTTTCCTTGCTCTAAAGACATGAATTCATTTTTCTTTTCATCCCTATATCGAGTTCCCAAATACTTCTTCCTGGATGGCTTACAAAATAATTCCCACGTAACATTGGTAGGTTCCTTTCTCGTGATCACAGTTGTCCACCAACTGTAAGCATCACCCTAAAGCAATGACACAATACACCTCAGCTTGCATATATACGTACACTCCATCTGGCCAAGGATTCTTTTGGTACTAGTTCATAGTAAAACAAAATAATTCAGCCATCTCGCAGCAAGAATCCAAGTCACTTTTATTTTAAACAAAATCATTTAACTCAAGTAGTAATAAGGCAATGTATCCCAAGTTTAAACACTCAAACATACTACATACTGAATACAATTTAACAAATTCAATCACCGTACATGTCAAACAACTTATTCATACAATTATAAACCAACCATACAACTATAACCCACCTCCCAACAATCATAACCTAGCTCTGATACCACCAAATGTAACCCTCTTGACCCGGTCTAGTTGAAAGACCAAACTGAGCGAGCTACATTAGGGTTTATCAAAATAAACACGAAGAGTTTACAATAAAAATGGACCATTTTTTTAATTTTATCTTATCTAAATGCATTATTAGATCCTATGGTGTTCATACGAGTCATGGTTAAAATTACAACTCAATCGGGCGTCGTTTCGACATCCAATTGCTCGTATACGCTCTATAGAGACTAAAATGAAATTTCCATCATTTATAAGGGCTTTTGTGAAATTAGGGTTACCAATCCTCGATTAATCATGTTACATGCCTTCATGTTAAATCTCATCTCAAAACGACCATTCAATCTCATTCAATTGCTCAATTGAGAAATATGGACCAAAATGCAAAGATTTCAAACCACAGACAACATCTCAACTAAATTATTTGTAGCGTAACACTGAGACATGTACCGATACGGTGTTTTGACCACCACCGTACCAGTACAGCTTTAATCTGTACCGATCCCTTCATTTTACCTTAAAACCCAAGATTCAAGCAACCAATGTGCGTACCGATACGGTACCCCGCATATCAATAGAGGTTACTAAATCTGAACGGATCATACTGATCCTCAAACCTGTATACCAGAACGTGTACTCTTTTCTCGTAAGGTGTACTAATACGGCGGCTGTGCGTACTGGTACTCGTAGCTTTAATTCAGCACTTCGAGCCTCAAACAGACCCCGCGTACTGATCCTGAGGTACCCATACCGATACGTAGAGGCCTGTAATGACCTCTAGGTCCAACATATGACACTTTGGCTCACTTTAACACTCTTCATTCATCCTCTAATCATCAAACATAGCAACATAGATTGAGACTACACTAGGCATGGTATAATCAAGCAATCTCCTATGAGCATGATTTCTACCCAAGCATGCTTATTGTCCCCAACCCCACAAAACCACATACCAAACATCAAAAAAGTCCAAAACATTAATCCAAACTATTACAACAAGGAGTAACTCAAAACACTTCTCCCAAAACAACTTGGTCACATTGTCTTCTTGTTACTACTTAAAGTATATAAAACCATACTTTGTAATGAAATGTTCCTTAGATCCTCCCTTGCTCGCGTACTGTCTGAGAAAGCTATTTCTCTGCATTGATGAGGAAAAGAGAGCGAAGCTATAAGCTTAGCGAGGGAATTCGCATAAACACTCATCAATGCATTTAAACCATTTGATTCAAATCTCATATAAATATTTCATGGCAAAAATTCTCATGCCTTTCATATCATCTCAAATATGCACATTTAAATCATTTTCAATACATGTATCATGGATTCAATCTCTACCTCAATTTAAGCTTCACACCACAACACATTTATAACAAGCTTAAAGAGTAACACGTGTGTAAATCTCATTATACAAAAATAATCCATTTCAAATGATACATTATCTCATATATTGGCTTACAAGTGACGCAAAACCAGCAACCTTTCATTTCGTAAAATACATCGGATACACGTCTTTCTCAAGTGGTTCCCACGACCACTTCACATACATACCTCAACCGGAGCAACGACACACTTGTCCACCTCAACGGTTGAAGTCGGAGTAACAGAACATTTACCCACCTCTACGGTTTGGATTTATAAATCCACCAGCGGGAGAAAATGAAACATTTACCCACCTCAACAGCTGCGGTTCTAATGTTGGAGATTACGGACACTTAACACCCCTCTACAAATATGAGACAACTTTTTAAGTGCACTCTAAACTCCATGGCATGCCAACTATATATGATATCATTTTAAACACAGCCATTTGCCAACATATTCAATAAACAACATTACCTAACTGTTTTACATATCCATCAAATCGATCTAACACAAATACATTAAGCCATGTATTTTAACAATCTCAAAAACACTTTTATAAACTATATGGAATTCTCATGAATCATCATCTATGATCATTTGCAACATCTTTCACTTTCAAAACATGCATAATACAGTGTGTAATTAAAAATAACAACATGTGCATGAGATTTCATTTTGCAAAATTGAAATCGAGAGAAAGCTCAACCGATACTTATTTCCAAGCTTAGATAAGTGTATCAAACTTTATCTAAACTCTCACAACTCATTTTCAAACCTTTTAACAATAGTAAAACACTTTTCCACTCACCAACAATCCAACACTTGTTTGCCGATGTGCGAATCAAGCTTTCGAAGCTTCCGCGCCCTCTTCAAAAGCCAAAGGATTCAACTCCCCTACCTTACCCAATCAAAAACAGAGGATTAAAATACATCTTTGTACCTCAAACCTCCAGCAACCAACAAACACAACATCGCCTCACAAGAATCCACTCAACACCCTCCTAAAACCATCAAAAACACCACCAAACCTTACCTAAACAAAACCCAACCAACATCTAATGATTCTAGCACATTAACAACATCAATTAACATCCAAAAACACCTTAAACACGTCCTTATACCTCCAGCAACACTACAACGACAGGATCAAGCCAAAAACCAATAATTTTCTTAACATAAATCCATATTAAATTCATAATTTATTAACATAAATCAACAAAAAAGGATCAAAAACTTGGGAATTTCAATAAAGAACCTTTAATTAGAGGAGAGAAATGAAATCACCTCTAATTGTTGATTTCTCCCTTAATTGGCCAAGCTTTGATGAAATCCAAGGAGATTTTGCAATAGAATTTAGAGAAATCAATTAGAAATCAAAAAGGAAATCAATATGAATTGATTCCTAGAATTTTAAAGTAGAAATCCTAGTTTGGTTGCTGAGAAAGTTGAGAGAAAAAGGTTGGGTGAAAAGTAGTTACGTAAGAAAATGAATTAGCAATTAAAAATCTTTTTAATAAATTCCCTTTTTATTTTATTATAAAACTTTTTAAAATACAATTTAAAATAGCCTAAACTAAGAGATAAATCTGTTGAAAAAGATTGGTCAAATAGCTCCTTAAAGATTCTAAGTTTTGACCTTTTTACGATTTAGTCACCAAAAACAGTTTTGAAATCTTTCGATTTAGTCACTAGGCCGAATTGCCTTAAAATCAGACTTAATTACCTCAAATTGAATTCACCAATTTGCTTAAAAATTAATTAATTAATTTATAGGATTTTTCCATATTTTATTTTACCCAAAATCAGTTTTATAGAATAAAATTCCTGAAACTATTTGACTAGCTTAAACCGGTTCTCCCAAGCCACCTACCCAGTTCGGCCCACATACAGGCCCAATTTTAGGGAGTTACAAAAATCCTCAACAAAGCAACGGTAATACCCCACCAATGCAAGGAAACTACGAATCTCGATCACTAACTTAGGTCGTTTCCATTTAAGAGTAACCTTAATTTTCTATGGGTTAACACGAATACCTTCTACTGAAACAAGATGACCAAGAAACATCACTTCCTTGAGCCAAAACTCACACTTACTTAACTTAGCGTACAACTAATGCTCCTTTAGATCTTGGAACATAATTCGTAAATACCAATCATGTTCCTCCTTAGTATGAGGGAACTGTCGACTAACTAACGCTTGGCAAACAAATGATGAATTAATGTAAATATACCAGTAAATAATGCCAAGTTTAGGTCTTTTTACGTGCAAATATGCACGGTCAACAAGTAATACAACAGTAAGTTGAGTATCGTATCTACAAGGATTGTCCAGGAATTAAATGCCACAATTTTTACTTTTGAATTGAAATTGACTAGATTGGTGATTGATATTGAATTTTTAAGAAAATGACTAAGGAAAATAAAGTGAAAATTTAGGTGGGTTGGCAAACAAATGTATTCAGATAGTTGATTTGCGTTGGCAAGGGATGCTTGGATTTTACACTAGTGAAGACGGTACTTAATAACTTCCAACCTTGGTTTTATTGCCGAGCTGATTTTAAGTAGTATTGCTTCTAGCGATGGCAATACTCTAAGTTAAATATGATTAACTCCTATATGTTTATAGTGATTTTTTCAATAATTAACTTGGCAAAGGTTTAATCATTACTCCTAATGGGTAGATTTACTTCTGAAGTAAGCTCATCTACTTGAACATCTTCTGTCGAAGTTTCTCGCCTTAGTATTTGGCAACTAATCCTTATCTTCTAAGTCTGTTGAGATATTAAGGGATAATGTGCATGCAATGACAACTATCGCATGGCAAAGAATTACAGAAAATAAAGCACTAGAAAAATAGGCAAAAATGCCAAGGCATTCAATTACTAAAAACCCCAAAAGCTAACCAGTTGTAATGCCTTGAATTTGGACCTAGAAGTTAGATAGATCGATTAGACGGTTCAGGAGAACTGGACTATGCAATTCGAGTAAGTTTTGGGGATTAAATCTTAATAAATAGTTTTTGGTTACAATAAAATATGGAAAATGATAGAAAATATTTAATTAATATTTTAAAGGTTTTGGTAAATTCAATTTGAAATAATTAAATCTAATTTTGGGTCATTTTGGTCCGGTGACTAAAATGCAAAGTTTTTGTGAGCCGAACAATATGATCTGGGTATGGCGGAGGTGAGTAAATTCAGTCCAAAAATGTTGTTAATAAGAGTGATTTGTCAAACAAGCACAATACAAAACACTTATATTTATATATTTAAATATGACATTACATGCATACATTGAGCATGACACTAGGGGTTTGCTACATGTTCATAGGCATCGATGAGGGCATGTAGGTGATCATGCATACATATGTTCACACTTACGGATAGCGATTCGGAGACCGATGAGATGGTGATGAAGTTAGTCTGGGATGGAGAATCCTTAGGATCTTATTGATTTTGAGAAGAGTTTTGGGTGGTTTTTTAGAGAATGGGGTTGCAATAGAATTGAAGTGACCAAGTGGTGATGGAAGCGTGTGGTTTTTCGGATAAGTTATTTGCTTTTGGAATGCGTTGAAGAATTTTCCCAGATTGTGGTGTTGTTAGCAAGGCCGTGACATCCAAGATGTGCTATGGAATGCGGGATCACATTAGTGTGAACAACCGCAGCTGGTTGGAGGCAGTTAGATATCCATTCTTGTTGTTGTAACGTAGAAAGGCTGAGGGCACTATTGAGGTTATCTCCAATGTAGAGGGGAAGTTTAGAGGTCAGTATCTGTAACACCCCTTTCCCGTATCCATTATTGAATACGAGACAGAGATGTCACAAAACATTCATAAAACCCTCTACATTTACAATTCGGTAAAATTTTGTTTCTTTAAAAATATTACAATGTATTTAGTTTTTATTTACAAATCTAGTTATTCGTGTAAAGTTTAAAAATAATATTTTCATCTTCAAATCGAGTTTATTTTCAAGCAGCAACTTATCAATTTAATTTGTCTTTATATAATTAGTAAAACTGCCTAAAAACTGCATAATTTAAAATTCATCCAAATTCCAAATAAATTACAAATTCTATCAGAGCAGGCATAGCATTTTAGTATACATGCTAACTATTAAATACCAAATAGTGTCAAAAGATATCTTACTGATACTGATGTACCCGTTATTGATTAATGATGTCCGTTTATGCTCCTTACTCCAACCATTTCTTCTTTCCTACGTGTAAAACAGTTACACGCGAAGTATTTACTTAGTGAGGCAATAATTCAAATTCAAGTGCAATTGTCATAATATCAATATCAATGATTAACAATGCATATGATCACCTTACCATTACATGCTCGTTAACATAAATAAATATATAATAGCATATGTGTATACCAAAGAGATAAGATTAGATCTTACCAATATCGTTGCCATTTCTATCCATAAGCTTCCAATGCTTACAACTACCTTTTTCCATTTCTATTAGCAAGCTTTCAAGCTTATCATTTTGTTTCTTTGATTTCATTTCAATTTACTTAGCCCAAAGTATCGAATTAAGAGATTTTACGTACACGAGTCATCCCGCATACCCAACCTTTCTTGTGTATGTATATTATTTGCACCATAGTGCTTAGCACCCTAAGTGCTTTCGTATACCCAAACCTTGCATGAGTATACCCTCATTAAGTATTAATAAAAATTGCACCGTAGTGCTTAACACCCTAAGCGTTTTCGTATGCCCAAACCTTGCATGAGTATACCCTCAATGAGTATTTATGAATATTGCACCGAATTGCTTAGAATATTTATACAGCTGTTTATGACCCTATGGATATCCAACTATACCATCGAACCTCTATATCATACATTGGGCTTTATTTCATAATTTATGTCATCAGTGGCAACATATATTAATCAATATATATATATATCAACATTTGGCAGTTTATACTAGAAATAACATTTCAATCTCATCAATGTAAGTAATCATATGATCAATGCATTTTATATTTCAATTCTTGACATATTATGATATGACAATCATATAATCAATGACATAAATATCATAGCAACAACAATTTAGGGTAGGCTCATCGCAAGCCATCCCAATCATGTATAAAATATCAATGTAGTATGACATGTAAGCAATTGCACTCACCTGGGAAATGTATTAGTATGCCTCACTAAGTCCCCTTTGATCCTTTCGTTCATCGTACCTCGAACGTCCCTTGATTCGAACTTAACTTCATAATACAAATAAATAAAATATTTGTTAGATCCAGTCTAACAATATCTTAGACATATTGTCCAAAATAATCATTCGAATACAAAATCTCCAAACGTTTTCTCTTCTTCCTTATATTGTTCAAAAACTCATTATGGTCCTTAGTGACCAATTTGAACTTCCATTAATCACTTTCAAGCTTACTGTTCAACCTTAGATACAAAGTGTATCAATTCTCATTTTCTGGCAGTTTGTAGTACCTCCAAAGAAATATTTCTATAAAATAATCTACAACTCGGAATTCAATTCTGTTTGTTCTGAAACAAACTAGATTCAATAGGCTTTTTAACCATATAAATTAATAGCCCAAATTCAACTTGTACGATTTATGGCGAATTTTCAAAGTCAATTTCCAGAATTGAATTTCGGAACAGCCTGCTATACTGTTTTCTGACCTTTCACCACTTAAAAATTCATGTCTTTTTACTCGAAACTCGAAATCAATTTCCATTTGTTGGAAACGAAACTAGACGAACATATTTTTACATCGGTATAAAATTCACCATCTAACCATTTTGTAGATTTTATGGTGAATTTTCAAAGTTACTGCCATAAACCAGTTTTTCTACACAACTTCCATAAACAACTTCAACTTTTATACTAACTTCTCCCTACTTCTCTACTTTTCAATTTAGTCCAATTACTTGATGTAAACCATCATCTTATGACCTTCTTCATCAAATAATTATTTACAATAACTCTCTTTAATTTTCCTTCTTTACCGAAATAGTCACTAAAATGTAAAGATAAGGATTCAAGCTTATTAACTTTTCAAATTAGCCCTCAATTCAACATAACTACCTTAATTCCATCATTACAACTAAAAATCGGATTTAGCCCCCGTACAAAATTTCAATTTCGATTTGGTCACTTAACTTTGACAAATTGTCAAAATGGTCACTAATTAAATTCAACATCAATTTGGCATTCTAACTTCATTTTCTTATTTCTAACATCATTAATAACACAAATACACTCCAAATTCTAAAAATTCAGATTTGGTCCTTCAACTTTTCAAGTTGCTGAAATGGTCCATACACAATTTAACTTAGGGTTTTGCTTCCAAACAACAATTCAAGCTTACTAGATCATTATTTCAACATCACAAACCCTAAATTAATTTTGAATCCATAAACCCTAATCATCTTCACAATAATCAAAACATGTAAAACTTATATCCCAACTCAATATCATGATTTTAACATCATACTAACTTGATTTCAACTTGAATTCAATCATGGAATCATAAAATCTCAAAAGCCCCAATTGACCCATAAACCCTAATTTCTTTCTCATGTAAATTCTCATCAATCAAGCATGGATTCCATGAGTTATTGATATCAAAAGATTACCTGAAAATCGAGTTTCGGGGCTTGAATCGAACTTGGAAATTTTTCTCCACTTTTTCTTTCTTCCTCCCTTCAAATTTGAAACTCAAGATGAATTTTATTCATCTTTTTGACCATTTACTTTTATTTCCTCCAATTTATGCCACATGTATCTTAAAAATGAATTTAAAATTCATTCAAATAGTGAAATTACCAAATTAAAAATATTTCTAACGGTTGAGATTGATTTTATCATCAATCAAGGGCTAAGATTTAATATTCAATTCCCTTCTTCCAAAATTGTCCATTATAACTTTCAAATATTTCAAAATTGCCATCCTTGCCAAAAGACCAATTTGCCCTCCAACTAGTTTTTATTTACTAGTTTGTTCCAAAATTGCCATTCCATTACAATCTAACTAAATCTAGTTAGAATTCAACCAAATATAATAAAATATTCATAAAATAAAATTTTATGACTTTTCCATAGATTTTGGACCAGTCTCCAAAATTTCCATTCGATCTAATATACCGATAAATAATCCTTTACTCAGAAATAAACTGTAGGATTCATCTTGAATCAAACTAAAAATATTTCCAACACTTGGAAATGAATTTTGTAACCTTTCTCTATCATATGGTGAAATTTCAAAATCTTCCAATTCGATCCGGGTATCCGAATTCCACTTAAACTTTAACTATGATTTTCCCAATAATCGAAGTATCAGATCGAGCCAATAATTTCGCATTCGATTCACGCCCTTAGGTGATCTATTTATTTATGAAATAAAAACCCTTAACTTTTAGGTAATTACAACTTTAGTCCCCAAAGTTTATACTTTAGCCATAAAATTTTCAAAATTTACATTTCGGTCACTAACTTTTTAAACTTCAATTACCATTCCAATCTTCCTTGGAATTCAACCAAAAATTAAGAATACCTTATTCAATTCAATATCTATCACATGAGACCTTTAAACCTTAGAAAATTCCTTTTTCAAAACTCATAATTAGAGAAATCCTAACTTTTGCATTTTAGTCACTAAGTTAGCTTTTAAGCTATTATCTTAGTGCTAAATGACCCTTAATCAACTTAGCAAATTTTGGGGTGTTACAATTATCTCCCCCTTAAGAAAATTCATCCTCGAATTTTCAACACGCACCTGGTTCAAAAGGTGAGAAAACTATTTTCTTCTTATTTCTTTCAAATTGTTTCTTTAACCTTGTGATTTTTGTCAAAGAACTTTAACAAACGGGATTGTCTTGTTTTCTTAGTTCTTTAACTCCATATGCTAGGATCTTTTCCAGTTCTTTTTCATCACTTAAATCAGACTGAATCTCTATTTTCTCTGGAGTAACAACATGTGAGGGGTCTAATTAATATTTCCTGAGCATCGATCATTATGAATCTTGTCCATTTCCAAAGATAAAGCTAGCCATTAAGCTTAACTATCAAACTATCTCCTTTCATGATTTTTTATAGCCCAATAAATCTTAAACTTAACTTTCTTTTTATTTAATCCATAACACCTTCTTCCAAGGTGAAACTTTTAAGGAATACTTAATCCTTAACTTCATATTAAATATCTTTTCTTTCAGGATCAACATATAGTTTCTATCATTGAGATAGAAATTCTGTAATATCCCATTATTGGATTAGTGACCAAAAAGTAAAGAATAAAAAGTTAGTGGTTTTTTCAGTGACTAAAACGTAAAGTTTTAAAGTTTGGTGACAAAAGTGAAAAGTTGGGAAAAGTTTAAGGACCAACATGGTAATTTTCCCAATAATTATTTTTATTCCATAAATAAATAGATCATCTAAGGGTGTGGATCGAATATATTAACTATGGTTTGATTTGATGTTTCTATTATTGGGAAATTACGATTAAAGTTTAAGTGTAATTCGGGTAATCGTATGAGCTCAAAATTTTATGAAAATTTGAAGGGAAGTCTTAGGAAGACTCGAAAAGTAGAGCATTGAAGTTTTGAATTTTTTTTAATCGGTTTAGATTTTATTCTATTCAGTATTTTGTATAGGTGATGGAATGGCATTTTGGAGGATATAAAGATTCATTAATGGCAAAATGGTCATTTTACCTATACTTTTTAATTATAATTGATTTGATGATAAGGTTGAGTATAGGTGTTGATTCATAATTAGTCATAATCCAAGGGTGAAAAGGTCATTTTACTATGAAGAGAGATTTTTGTTTTAAATTAAGGATTTAATTGCCATTTGGCATTAATCAAAGAAAGAAAAAAATTGAAATCTTTGCTCATCTTTTCTCTCAAGTGCCGAACCCAAGGGGGACTAGGTAAGAAGTTTTTCAATTCAACTTTTGGCTTGATTTTCTTGGTTTTTTGTTAGACACGTGAAACAAGAAATTGATCCCCCTTGAATTCTCTATCTTTTGACATAAGTTTTCCTTAGTTTCCATGTCCCTAAGTTGAAGTTAAGGATTAGGTGGTTGAAGAACATGTTAGGTTTTCATGTTTTAAGGTTCAATCAAGATGGAAAGGGTGTTGTAGTATTATTTCTATGCTTGGAATGACGGAAATCTCTTGAAAAGCTTATTAGGGACCAAGTCAACTATAAGAGCAAAATTAGGGGAAATTTTGTGAAAATTTATTTGATGATGGAAATGATTAGAATGATGTTTTCTAAGTTGAATTATGTGATTAGATTGAAGAAAACATCATTTTATGACTATTTTGTGAATTTTGCAAATCGGGTGAAATAAGTGAGAAATTTGGAAATATTCAAGAAGTATGGTTATGTTGTTTACTATGATACAAGGATCATTTTGGTATTAAAATTTTTGAAAATGGAGATGAAATATGGAAGTTCCCATATTTTAGTTTATAAGCCCTAAGAGAGAAAATTTAGGGTTTAAAGTGAAATTATCAAACTAATGGTTACAATGTGCAATTTGAAGTAAAATTTAAGTGTAGGAAGTTGTTGTAAAGAAGCACTTGGTTGAAAATGTTAAATTTTCCAACTTGGTATGTACATGTATTAGTATGGTTGGACATGTACTTAAATTTGCTTGTGTTATGTATTCAATGTACATACATATAACAAGCAAGTTCGAGATCGAACAAGTGAGGAAAGAAGATAAAAAGTGCAACCGAGCTTACTGAGGCTAGTATAAATTATACTTTTGAAAGTGTCAAGGTGAGTGCAATGCATGTATAGCATGTTCTTTATGTCATTTATTATATATTTGGTATATTATAAATATGTCAAAGGTTGAAACATATGCATGGATCACTAATTAATCATGGAATATTATCTTGGGCATGAATTGCTCAATATGTATATATGTTCCCATGCATGAGACTATGATTGATATAAAGCCCAATGTATGAGATACGAAATTAAAAGTATAGTTGGATATCCATAGAGTCATAAACAGCTGTATAAACATTTTAGCACTCCCTGTAGAGTGCAACTTATTATAAGCACTTCAATGCTAAGCACTTCCATTAAAGTGAAAATAATACACTATACTGAAGTAAATAGGGGGATGACTCATGTAATACCCCAAAATTTACTAAGTTGATTAAGGGTCATTTAGTACTAAGATAATAGCTTAAAAGCTAACTTAGTTACTAAAATGACAAAAATGCGAAAGTTGGGATTTCTTTAATTATGGGTTTTGGAAAGGAAATTTCTAAGGTTTAAAGGTATCATGTGATAGATAGTGAATTGAATAAGGTATTCTTAAATTTTGGTTGAATACCAAGGAAAATTGGAATGGAAATTGAAGTTTAAAAGTTTCGTGACCAAAATGTAAGGGTTTTTATTTCATAAATAAATAGATCATCTAAGGGTGTGAATCGAATGCGGAATTTTTGGTTCGATCTGATACTTCGATTATTGGGAAAATCGTAGTTAAAGTTTAAGTGGAATTCGGATACCCGAATCAAACTGAAATTTTTTGAAGTTTTACTATATGGTAGAGAAAGGTTATAAAAGTTATTTCCAAGTGTTGGAAATATTTTTAGTTCGATTAAAGATGAATCCTACAGTTTATTTATGAGTAAAGGACTATTTATCACTATATTGGATCGAATGGAAATTTTGGAGACTGATCCAAAAGATACGAAAAAATTCATAAAATATTACTTTATGAATATTTTATTATAGTTGGTTGGATTCCAACTAGATTTAGTTGGTTGGATTCCAATTAGTAAATAAAAACTAGTTGGAGGGAAAATTGGTCATTTGGCCCCAATGGCAATTTTGAAATATCTAAAAAGTTATAAGGGCAATTTTGGAAAGAGAAAATATAATATTAAATCTTGGCCCTTGATTGATGATAAAATCAATCTCAACCATTAGATAAAAAAGGCAAAATTGTAATTTCACTATTAAATGAATTTAATATTCATTTAATAGATACATGTGTTCATCTTTTCTAGCCAAAAAACGCGAGGGCTAGGGAAAGAAAGAGAAAAAATTTCCTAGCTCGATTCAAGCCCCGAAACTCAGTTTTCAGGTAATCTCTTCAACTACAAAGTTGTTCTACTCTTCAAGCTCTATCTTTTGATATCAATAATTCATGGAATCCATGCTTGATTTATGAGAATTTACATGAGAAAGAAATTAGGGTTTATGGATCAAATTGGGGCTTTTGAGATTTTATGATTCCATGATTGAATTCAAGTTGAAATCAAGCTAGTATGATGTTAAAAATCATGATATTGAGTTGGGATTTAAGTTTTACATGTTTTGATTATTATGAAGGTGATTAGGGTTTATGGATTCAAGTTTAGTTTCGAGTTTGTTATGTTGAAATAATGATCTAGTAAGCTTGAATTGTTGTTTGGAAGCAAAACCCTAAGTTAAATTGTGTAGGGACCATTTCGGCAAATTGAAAAGTTGAAGGACCAAATCTGAATTTTTAGAATTTGGAGTGTATTTATGTTATTAATGATGTTAGAGATAAGAAAATGAAGTTAGAATGCCAAATTGATGTTGAATTGAATTAATGACCATTTTGACAATTTGTCAAAGTTAAGTGACCAAATCAAAATGGAAGTTTTGCATGGGGGCTAAATCTGATTTTTAGTTGTAATGATGGAATTAAGGTAGTAATGTTGAATTGAGGACTAAATTGCAAAGTTAAGAAGCATGAACCCTTATATTTGCATTTTAGTACCTATTTCGGTAAATAAGGAAAATTAGGGAGAATTATTTTAGGGAGAATTATTGTGAATAATTATTTGGTGAAGAATGTGATGAGTTGGTGGTTTAAAACTAGTGATTGGACTAAATTGAAAAGTAGAGAAGTAAGGAGAAGTTAGTATAAAAGTTGAAGTTGTTTATGGAAGTTGTGTAGAAAAACTGGTTTATGGCAGTAACTTTGAACATTCACCATAAATTCTAAAAAAATGGTTAGAAGGTGAATTTTATACCGATGTAAAGATTTGTTCGTCTAGTTTCGTGTCCAACAAACGGAAACTGATTTCGAGTTCCGAGTATAAAGATATGAATTTTTAAGTGGTGAAAGGTCAGAAAACAATATAGTAGACTGTTCCGAAATTCAATACTGGAAATTGACTTTGAAAATTTGCCATAAATCGTACAAGTTGAATTTGGGCTATTAATTTATATGGTTAAAAAGATTATTGAATCTAGTTTCTTTCAGAACAAACAGAATCAAATTCTGAGTTGTAGATTATTTTATTGAAATATTTCTTGGGAGGTACTGCAAACAGCCAGAAAATGAGAATTGATACACTATATATCTAAGGTTGATTAGTAAGCTTGAAAAGGGTTAATGGAAGTTCAAATTGGTCACTAAGGACCATAATGAGTTTTTGAACAATACAAGGAAGAAAAGAAAATATTTGGAGATTTTGTATTTGAATGATTATATTGGACAATATGTAACATATTGTTAGATTGGGTTCTAACAAATATTTTACTTATTTGAATTATGAAGTTAAGTTCGAATCAAGGGAGGTTCAAGGTACAATGAAGGAAAGGACCGAAGAGGGCTTAGTGGGGCATACCAATACATGACCCAGATGAGTGCAATTCATACATAACATTATACATAGATGTTTTATACATCACCGATACGACTTGCGATGAGTCTACCTGGTTTATATATTGTCATGATAATTATGTCATTGATCATACATTCGACATACTTTAAATATGTCAAAGGTTGAAAATAAATGCACTGATCACTAGTTATTGATGATGATTTAGTATTAATGTTATTCGGTTATGAACTGCTTCATGTTAATATAAATTGATATACATTGTCATGGATGAAATATTTGATGATATAAAGCCCAAGTATGATATAGAGGTTCAAAGGTATATTTGGCTAGCCATAGAGTCATAAACAACTGTATAAAGATTCTAAGCACTTCAGGTAAAGTGAAAATTTTATAAATACTCATTGAGGAGTATACTCATGTATGGTTTGAGTATACGAACTTATTACGGGTGCTAAGCACTTCGGAATAATTTCATAAAAACTCAATGAGGGATATATTGTATACTCCGGTAAGTATACAGAAGCACTTCGGTGCTAAGCACTCCCGGTAGAGTGCAAATAATATACATACTCAAGAAAGGTTGGGTATGGGGTGATGACTCGTGTACATAGAATCTCTTAATTCGATACCTTGGGCTAAGAAAACTGAATTGAAATAAAAAAATAGAATGATAAGCTTGAAAGCTTGCAGACAGAGTTGGAAAAAGGTATTGGTAAGCATTGAAAGCTTACGGATGGAAATGGCACCAATATTGGTAAGATCTAATCTTATCACTTTGATATACATATATGCTATTACATATTTAATTATGTTAATGAGCATGTAATGGTAAGGGGATCATATGCATTATTAATAATTAACAATTAATATTGAGATTGATATTATGACAATTGCACTTGAATTTGAATTATTGCCTCACTAAGTAAATACTTAGCGTGTAACTGTTTTACCGTAGGAAAGAAGAAATGGTTGGAGTAAGGAGCATGTACGGACATCATCAATCAATAACATGTACAACAGTATCAGTAAGATATCTTTTGATATTGTTTGATATTTACTAGTTGGCATGTATATTAAAAGGGAATGACTGCTCTAATAGAATTTGTATTTTAATTGGTATTTGGATGAATTTTAAATCAGGCAGTTTTATTAATTATATCAAGACAAATTAAATTGATAAGTTGTTGCCTGAAAATAAATTCAATTTGAAGATGAAAATATTATTTTTAAACTTTACGCGAATAACTAGATTTGTAAATAAAAACTAAATACATTGTAACATTTTTAAATAAACAAAATTTTACTGAGTTACAAATGTAGAGGGTTTTACTTGTTTTGTGATATCTCTGACTCGTATTCAGCTATGAATACGGGAAAGGGGTATTACAACTCGTGTACATAAATTTCCTTAAATCAATACTTGGGCTAAATGAATTGAAAAAAAGGATGAAAAGCTTAAAAGCTCGATGATGAGCATGGCAAAGGTAATGGTAAGAATCAAAGTTATTACCATGCATTATGTTATTATATATGTATCATGTCATATATGCTAGCAAGCATAATATGGTAAGTGATCATGTGCATTGTTGTTTATTTATATTGATACTTATGTTAATTTACATTTGAATTAATTGTTGTTGCCTCACTAAGTATATGCTTAACGTATGATGAATTTCATACGTAGATTCTAAAGGATTTTCGAAGGAAGAGTAGCCGAGCATCACTTTCATATTTTGGGAGGTATATCTCCATACTCATAGTAATGTAAAGGCGTCCATCCTTTCTTTTGGAAATGTACTAGATGGGATGTATATTTTAGTGGGGTTTGTAATAGCTTATTACCAAATGTGGTTGGTTAATAGTTGATATAATATGGATGATGAACCTATAAAGTTTTATTATGGTTATAAATGATAATGGACTAAGTTTATACTAAAAATGGGTCATAAGATAGACAGTTTAAAAATCTGTCCAGAAATGTATGCAAAAGCAGTGTGTTTGAAAAATCAGCATAAATTTCACAATTAGAATTATATGGTTAATCTTATATGTATGAACTGGAAATTTTGTCTAGTTTCTTAAAAAAAACAAACGGTGACTGATTTTGAGTTGTATGTAAAAAGTTATGAATTTTTATTAGAAGGAAGGTCAGAAAACAAGGTAGCAGAATTTTTAGTGTTTTTGGGCTGTGACGTGAATTCAAAGATTTATTTGAATTTTTGTGTAATGAGTTTTGGCTAATAATTTATATGGTTATAAAGCTTGATTAATCTAGTTTAATTAGAAAATTTCGGAATGAAGTTTCGATGTCTATAAAAAAATTTATAAATTTTTCAGTAAAGGCAGTACAGGCTGCCAGTTTTCTAAGCTAAAGTAATAAAAGGGTTTAACCTTAGTTAGTAACATCACTAACTCGTATTTGGTGATAAATACAGGAAAGGGATGTTCATTAATTGGTAATAAAGCTTCAGGTTTAGTCGATTTTGGATAGAAATTGAGTTTAAAAATGAGTGGGAAGTGTATATATGCCACTAGGATGTCATAATTACTGATGATTATGTGCAGATATTCTGATGCTCTATAATTAGTAATGCTACTCTATATTAAGAAATTTGTTGAAAATGTGTTCTATTCAGATGTCAGACCATCAGGGTTCTAGACATGCGTTTGAACAGGAGGTCCCTGTGCAGAGTGGGGGTAACGAGGTAAATCAGAATGTACCTCAAGAGCAATATCAAGGTCAGGCACCTGCACAAGGGCAGCAAGACGTACCGGTTCAGGATCGTGGACTGTTCTTGCAGGCGTTAGATGAAATTTTAAATAGACAAAAACTAGTGTCTGTACCAAGGGAGTTAAGAAAGATGAAGGCATCAGAATTTCAAGGTGATTCTGATGTTGACCCAATGTCTGTGGACTTCTGGTTGAATGATATTAAAATTATGCTAGATTCTATTCTGTGTGATGATCAAGGAAAACTTGAAGGAGTAACATCAATTTTGATGGGACCCGTTCAAATTTGGTGGACCACCATTACTGCTCAAATTCCTCGGGAACGAGTTACTTGGGAATTCTTTTTAAAAGAGTTCCAGAACAAGTACATTGGTGATGTTTTCATCGAGGATATGAAGAATCAATTTCTAAATTTGAAGCAAACAGGCAGATCCGTATATGAGTATGATTGTGAGTTTCATAAGCTTAGCCGATTTGCTACAGAGTTCTTTCCGACAGAGAAGCATAGAGTTACTAGATTTGTGGGAGGACTAGATCTGAAGTATAAGAAATTCTTGGTTGCTCTTGATTTGTTTGTATTTCAAAAGGTAGTCAACCGAGCTAAAGGAATGAAAAGAGTGGAGTAGGAAGAAGCTTTTAATAAGAAAGCACAGTCAACCAAATGACCTAGAGGTCCCGGTGTTTTACCCTGGTCTAAACAGGGTAAAAGATCTTAGCAGCAAGGATCAGCTGGATCAATGTCGTCCGTAAAGAAGAATTTTTCTACTGGCAAATCCAAAAAAGTCCCCAATTGAACGAGTGGAGCTAAAGGTGGTGAATTTCAGATCCAATCAGAATGCAAAACTTGTGGAAGAATACATGCTGGTCGATGTTGGTATGCACCAGAGATAGTATGTTATCAATGTGAGAAGCCGGGTCATTTCAAACGCGCATGTCCAGAATTGCAAGAAAACCAGTCGGTGGCTGCTTCTCAGATAAATAAAGGGAATCGAGGTTGGAATTCTCACCAAGGTGCATCAGAAGTTGCATCGAACCTGAAAGGCAAAGCTCATGCTCGTGTAAATAATATCAAGACCACAATGAGTAAAGATGATCCCAATGTGATATCAGGTATGCTTGAACTCTTTGATAGACCTGTTTTTTTATTAATTGATCATGGTTCCACTCATATATATATTAGTTCTAGAATCATACTAGAAAGAAACATTCCAGTAGAACTAATTATGAGTGAGGTGGTAGTAACCAACCCGATAGGCTAGAGTGCTAGGGTTAAAAGAATTTGCTGCCAGTGTCCTATTAGAATTCAGAATGTGGATCTCCCTGCTGACCTATGGAATTACCGTTTTGTGAATTCGAAATAATATTGGGAATGGATTGGTTATTTGCATTTGATGCTGTGGTGGAGTGCCGATTAAAAAGATTAATTTTAAAGGCACCAAATGGATCACGAATATTATTCGTAGGGGAGAAGCTGAATCATCGTAGTAATGATATTTTGGCTGTTATTGCGAATGAAATGTTGATGGAGGGCTGTGAAACATATTCAACTCCCGAAATTGATACCTTGAAGCGGGAAGTGAAAATAGAAGATATACCTATGGTGCAGGAATTCCCAGATGTATTCCAGAAGAATTACCGGGACTACCTCAAGATAGAGAGGTAGAATTTGGAATTGATGTATTACCTGGTACAACACCCATATCGATGGCATCGTATTGTATGGCACATGCTGAACTTAGGGAACTCTAGTTACAACTACAAGAATTACAAAATCGAGGTTTTATACGGCCAAGTATATCGCCATAGGGAGCACCCGTATTGTTTATAAAGAAGAAAGGTGGATCAATGAGATTGTGTATCGATTATCGTTAACTTAATAAAGTGACGATAAAGAATAAATATCCATTACCAAGAATCGATGATTTTTTGATCAATTAAAAGGGGAAGCGGTGTTCTCTAAGATTGATCTTCGATTGGGTTATCACCAATTGAAGATTAAGGAGCAGGATATTCCAAAGACAACTTTTAGGACTCGATATGGACATTACAAGTTCGTGGTAATGCCGTTTGGATTAACTAATGCCCCAGCAGCATTTACGGATTTGATTAACCGAATTTTTTAGCCATACTTGGACCAGTTTGTGGTGGTATTCACAGACGATATCCTGGTTTATTCTAAAACCAATAAGGATCACGATGTTTATCTTAGAATAGTTCTCCAGATTTTGAGGAGAAGAAATTATATGCCAAACTATCTAATTGTGAGTTTTGGCTTCCTAAGGTGACATTTCTTGGACATATAGTATTGGCTGAAGGAATTAAGGTTGATCCTCAGAAAATTCAAGCTATCATGGAGTGGAAACCTCCTAAAAATGTTGCAGAGGTTAGAAGTTTTCTCGGATTGGCAGGATATTATCGCCGGTTCGTGAAAGATTTCTCAATGATTGCTGCACTTATTACCAAACTACTAAGGAAGAATGTATCTTTTATGTCGACTAACGAATGTCAAGAAAGCTTTGAAAGGTTGAAAAAATATGGACAGAAGCTCCGGTGTTAGTTCAACCTGAATCGGGTAAGAGTTTTGTGGTGGATAGTGATGCATCGCATAATGGTTTGGGCTGTGTACTTATGCAAGACGGGAAAGTTGTGGCTTATGCTTCTAGGCAGCTTAAAATTCACGAGAGGAATTATCCTACTCATGATTTGGAGTTAGTTGCGGTTGTCCTTGCCTTAAAAATTTGGCGCCACTACTTATATGGTGAAAAATGTTATATATACATAGACCATAAAAGCCTGAAATATCTTTTAACGCAAAAGGAGCTGAATTTGAGACAGAGGCGATGGATCGAGCTAATTAAGGATTACGATGCAATTATTGATTATCACCCAGGAAAGGCTAATCTAGTGGCAGATGCACTTAGCCGAAAGATGTTTTTAGCTCTACGGATATCGAATGCTTAATTATCAATATTGGATGATGGTGCTTTACTTGCTGAGCTGAACAACATGTCTACTTTGATAGACAAAATAAAAGAATCACAGGAAAAAGTTGAAAATTGTTTAGAGATAAAGAAGAAAGTTGAAAAGGAAGAATCTTCAGACTTCGAAGTGAAGTCTAATGGATGTTCATATTATAAAGGACGTGTTTATATTCTTGAATATGAGGAATTGAGAAAGGAAATTCTTGCAGAAGCACATTATAGTCCTTTAATGAAGCACCCAGGAGGAAATAAAATGTATCAGGATTTGAAGAGCCATTTTTGGTGGCCATGAATAAAAAGAACTATAACGGAATTCATGTAGAAATGCTTAACTTGTCATCAAGTTAAAGCAAAACATCAAGCGCCATCCGGGTTACTTCAACCAATTGCTATTCAAGAGTGGAAAGGGGAGAAAGTGACTATGGATTTTGTAACTGGGTTACCATTGATGCCGAGCAAGAAAGACTCAATATGGGTGATTGTGGATCGATTAACCAAATCAGCATATTTCCTGCCAGTCAGAACAATTTCTCTTTGGGTAAATATGCAGAGTTGTATATTCGGGAGATTGTTAGACTACATGGAGTTCCTATTTCCATTGTGTCTGACAGAGATGCCAGATTTACTTATAGATTTTGGAAAGCACTACAGGAAGCATTGGGTACTCGATTGCATTTTAGTACTACCTTCCACCCGCAAACTGATGGACAAATAGAGAGGACAATTTAGATTTTGGAAGATAAACTTAGAGCTTGTGTTATTGAGTTTGCAGGCTCGTGGGAAGATACTTACCATTGGCTGAATTTGCGTATAACAACAGTTACCAGTCAGGTATTAAAATGGCACCTTATGAAGCTTTATATGGAATAAAATGCCGGACACCATTAAATTGGTTTGAATTGGAAGATCTCAAGATTGTTGGGCCTGATTTGATTCAAGAAGTAGAAGAAAAAGTGAAGATAATTCGAGATAATCTAAGGCCAGCTTTCGATAGACAAAAAGCTTTTTTAGATTCAAAAAGAAAAGACATTGAATACCAGGTAGGAGACAAAGTATTTTTTAAAGTTTCACCATGGAAGAAAATAATGAGATTCGGAAGAAAAGGGAAGCTTAGTCCCAGATTTATTGGTCTGTATGAAATTTTGAGAAGAGTTGGACCGGTGGCTTACCAATTGGATTTACCACCAGAAATGAGCAAGATTCATGATGTTTTTCATGTATCGATGCTTCGTAAATATAGGTCGGATCCTTCACATATCATTTCTCTTGCAGAAGTAGAGATGCAACCTGATTTGACATTTGAAGAACCAGTAAAGATATTAGCTCATGGGGTGAAGAAATTGAGAAACAAATCGATTCCATTGGTTAAAGTGCTTTGGAAGAATCATAAAGTTGAAGAAGCCACCTGGGAAACCGAAGAGAAAATGAAAGAACAATACCCGCATTTGTTTAATCCATACATTCTAAAAATTTGAGGATGAATTTTTTAGGGGGAGAGAATTGTAATATCCCATTATTGGATTAGTGACAAAAAACTAAAGAATAAAAAGTTAGTGGTTTTAGTTCAGTGACTAAAACGTAAAGTTTTAAAGTTTGGTGACAAAAGTGAAAAGTTGGGAAAAGTTTAAGGATTAACATGGTAATTTTCCCAATAATTATTCTTATTCCATAAATAAATAGATCATCTAAGGGTGTGGATCGAATATATTAACTATGGTTTGATCTGATGTTTCTATTATTGGGAAATTACGATTAAAGTTTAAGTGTAATTCAAGTAATCGTTTGAGCTCGGAAATTTATGAAAAATTGAAGGAAGTCTTAGGAAGACCCAAAAAGTAGAGCATTGAAGTTTTGAATTGTTTTTAATCGGTTTAGATTTGATTCTATTTAGTATTTTGTATAGGTGATGGAATGGGATTTTTGAGGATGTAAAGATTCATTAATGGCAAAATGGTCATTTACCCATACTTTTTAATTATAATTGATTTGATGATAAGGTTGAGTATAGGTGTTGATTCATAATTGGTCATAATACAAGGGTGAAAATGTCATTTTACTATGAAGAAATAATTTTGTTTTAAATTAAGGATTTAATTGCCATTTGGCATTAATCAAAGAAAGAAAAAAATTGAAATCTTTGCTCATATTTTCTCTCAAGTGCCGAACCCAAGGGGGACTAGGTAAAAAGTTTTCCAATTCAATTTTTGGCTTGATTTTCTTGGTTTTTGGTTAGACACATAAAACAAGAAATTGATCCCCCTTGAATTCTCTATCTTTTGACATAAGTTTTGCTTAGTTTCCATGTCTCTAAGTTGAAGTTGAGGATTAGGGTGGTTGAAGAACATGTTAGGTTTTTAAGTTTTAAGGTCCAATCAAGTTGGAAAGGGTGTTGTAGTATTATTTCTATGCTTGAAATGATGGAAATCTCTTGAAAAGCTTATAGAGACCAATTCGGCTATAAGAGGAAAATTAGGAGAAATTTTGTGAAAATTTATTTGATGATGGAAATGATTAGAATGATGTTTTCTAAGTTGAATTATGTGATTGGATTGAAGAAAACATCATTTTAGGACTATTTTGTGAATTTTGCAAATTGGGTGAAATAAGTGAGAAATTTGGAAATATTCAAGAAGTATGGTTATGTTGTTTACTAAGATACAAGGATCATTTTGGTATTCAAATTTTTGATAATGGAGATGAAATGTGGAAGTTCCCAAATTTTAGTTTATAAACCCTAAGAGAAAATTTAGGGTTTAAAGTGAAATTATCAAACTAATGGTTACAATGTGCAATTTGAAGTAAAAATTAAGTGTAGGAAGCATTGTTGTTGTAAAGAAGCACTTGGTTGAAAATGTTAAATTTTCCAACTTGGTATGTACATGTATTAGTAAGGTTGTACATGTACTTAAAGTTGTTTGTGTTATGTATTCAATGTACATACAGATAACAAGCAATTTCGAGATCGAACAAGTGAGGAAAGAAGATAAAAAGTGAATCCGAGCTTAGTGAAGCTAGTATAAATTATACTTTTGAAAGTGTTAAGGTGAGTGCAATGCATGTATAGCATGATCTTTATGTCATTTATTATATATTTGGTATATTAGAAATATGTCAAAGGTTGCAACATATGCTTGGATCACTAATTAATCATGGAATATTATCTTGGGTATAAATTGCTCAATATGTATATATGTTGCCATGCATGAGACTATGATTGATATAAAGCCCAATGTGTGAGATAGGAAATTAAAAGTATAGTTGAATATCCATAGAGTCATAAACAGCTGTATAAACATTTTAGCACTCCCGGTAGAGTGCAACTTATTATAAGCACTTCAGGTAAAGTGCAAATTATTTACTAATTGTATACTTCGGTAAGTATACATAGGCACTTTGGTGCTAAGCACTTCCAGTAAAGTGAAAATAATACACTGTACTCAAGCAAGTATAAGGGGATGACTCGTGTACATAAATTTCCTTAAATCAATACTTGGGCTAAATGAATTGAAAAACATGATGAAAAGCTTAGAAGCTCGATGATAAACATGGCAAAGGTAATGGTAAGAATCAAAGTTATTACCATGTATTATGTTATTATATATGTATCATGTCATATATGATAGCAAGCATGATATGGTAAGTGATCATGTGCATTGTTGTTTATTTATACTGATAATTATGTTAATTTACATTTGAATTAAACGTTGTTGTCCACTAAGTATATGCTTAACGTATGATGAATTTCATGCGTATATTCTAAAGGAGTTTCGAAGGAAGAGTAGTCGTGCATCACTTTCATATTTTGGGAGGAATATCTCCATACTCATAGTAATGTAATGACATCCATCATTTCTTTTGGAAATGTACTAGATGTCATGTATATTTTAGTGGGGTTTGTAATAGCTTATTACCAAATGTGGTTGGTTAATAGTTGATATAATATGGATGATGAACCTAGAAAGTTTTATTATGGTTATAAATGATAATGGACTAATTTTATACTAAAAATGGGTCATAAGATAGAAAGTTTAAAAATCTGTCCAGAAATGTACGCAAAAGCAGTGTGTTTGAAAAATTAGCATAAATTCCACAATTAGAATTAGATGTGAATCTGATATTTATACTCTGCAAATTTTGTCTAGTTTCTTACGAAATAAACGGTGATTGATTTCGAGTTGTATGTAAAAAGTTATGAATTTTTATTCGAAGGAAGGTCAGAAAATAGGGTAGCAGAATTTTTAATGTTTTTGGGCTGTATTTGATTTTTTTGTAATGAGTTTAGGCTAATAATTTATATGGTTAGAAAGATTGATTAATCTAGTTTAGTTAGAAAATTTTGGAATGAAGTTTCAATGTCTATAAAATTTTTTATAAATTTTTAAGTAAAGGCACTACAAGATGTCAGTTTTCTAAGATAAAGTAATAAAAAGGTTTAACCTTAGTAACATCACTAACTCGTATTTGGTGATAAATACGGGAAAGGTATGTTACAAATTATTCCTCAATAATACAAATATCTATCAAACCTAAATTCCAAGTTTTCAGTTTCACTCTTTTCTACTTGTTTGAACCTTGACAACATTTCTCATCCTTTCTTTAAAGATATCTTATTTAATCCAATATGGTAAATTTTATTCTTAACTTGACAATCAAAACACTGTCTTCTTTCATGTCAATTCTTGCATTCATTGCTCTTAAGGCAACAATTGTGTTTTGACTGAGAGAGTCAGTTACCACATTAGCTTTTTTTTTATGGTAGTCAATGGCCATATCATAATTCTCAAGAAGCTCGATCCAACTTCTTTGCGTTAGATTCAACTCTTCTTTAGTAAGCATATACTTTAAACTTTTATAACCTATATAAATATAGCATCATTCACTATATAAATAATGATGCTATATTTTTTAAAGCAAATACAACCATTGCTAGCTCCAAATCCTAAGTAAGATAATTCCTCTCATATATCTTAAGTTGTCTCAAGCATAGACCATTACTTTTCCTTCTTGCATAAGTACGCACCCCAAACTGATATGAGAAGCATCGCTATATACCACATAATATTTAGCCGATTGTGGTTGTACTGGTACCGTGGCTTCTATTAAGATCTTCCTTAATGTCTCAAAGTTTTCTTGGCATTTATCTGTTCAACTAAATGTCATTTCTTTCCTCAATAGCTTGGTCAATAAGGATGCAATCATCAAGAAATTATGAACCTCTAAAACATTCTTCAGAGGTTTCAATTCAACTATAATTTGTACTTTCTTGGGGTCTACTCTTATTCCCACTGTCAAATCCACATAACTAATAAAACAACTTTTGACAACCAAATTCACACTTTAAGAAATTAGCATATAGCTTCTTTTCGAGAAAGGTCTGAAGAACAAAGCAAAATGAGCATCTTGTTCTTCCTTTTTCTTGGAATAGACCAAAATATCCTCAATTAACTCTACCAAAAATTGGTCTAAGAAAAATTAGAATACTTGGTTCATTAGGCTTATAAATGCCGTAGGCATAATTACAAATTCATAGTATTCATACCGAGTCCGAAAAACTATCTTTAGAATTTCTTCTTCCTTGATCTTTAGCTAATAATATTTTGATCGAAGGTCTATTTTGGAAAACATAGCTATGCCTTATTTAGATGATGAAAATATATACTTAATCACATAGATCAATCTTTCTTTTTCACAAATACACATGCGCACCCCAAGGTGACACACTTGGCTTTATAAAACCTCGAACTAACATTCCTTGCAATTGTACCTTTAAATCCCAAAGTTTGGTTGAAGCCATTTTATATGGGGCCATTAATTTAGGCGTAATGCTTGGTATCATCTTTATTTTGAATTTCACCTCTCAATCTAAAGGTAATTCCAAGTAACCATCTGTGAATACATCCAGATATTTTTGGACAGTCGAGTTATTTTCCAATTTAACTTCAACAGGCCGAGTATTCACTACATTTGCTAAGAAAACTTAACAACCTTATAACCACAATTTCTTTAATAAAACAACTAAAATTACATTGGAAAAGGGATTTACCCTTTTATCAATCACTACTATTTTTGTACCTTTCGTATTTTTTTCAATACTAATCGCTTTATGCGACAATTCATCATGACCTGATAGGAAGGTAATAATTAACCTTATTGTTACTACTCTTGATTCCTTCCAAAGCTTCCAATTTACTAGTTCATCACACTTTCTTGACTCAAATATTTCTTATAATTCCTCCCAAAATTACATTAGTAAGGAGCGACATCAATTGGATCATAAAAACATCAGATTAGTAATATTGATATCCTAGTGGCATGTATACTCTTTTTAACATAAAACCACTTCCATTTAGGCCATGAATCGGCTCAACCTCGATCTGATACCAATAAACGTAACACCCCTTTCTCGTATCCATCATTGAATACGAGACAGTGATGCTACAAAACATTCATAAAACCCACTACATTTGCAATTCGGTAAAATTTTGTTTCTTTAAAAATATTATAATGTATTTAGTTTTTATTTACAAATCTAGTTATTCATGTAAAGTTTAAAAATAATATTTTCATCTTCAAATCGAGTTTATTTTCAGGCAGCAACTTATCAATTTAATTTGTCTTTATATAATTAGTAAAACTACCTAAAAACTGCCTGATTTAAAATTCATCCGAATTCAAAATAAATTACAAATTCTATTAGAGCAGGCATAGCATTTTAATATATATGCCAACTAGTAAATACCAAATAGTGTCAAAAGATATCTTACTGATACTGATGTACCTGTTATTGATTGATGATGTCCGTTTATGCTCCTTACTCCAACCATTTCTTCTTTCCTACGTGTAAAACAGTTACACGCTAAGTATTTACTTAGTGAGGCAATAATCCAAATTCAAGTGCAATTGTCATAATATCAATATTAATGATTAACAATGCATATGATCACCTTACCATTTCTATCTGTATATGTGTATACCATATGTGTATACCAAAGAGATAAGATTAAATGTTACCAATACCGTTGCCATTTCTATCCGCAAGCTTCCAATGCTTACAACTACCATTTTTCCATTTCTATCTGCATGCTTTCAAGCTTGTCATTTTGTTTCTTTGATTTCATTTCAATTTACTTAGCCCAAAGTATCGAATTAAGAGATTCTATGTACACGAGTCATCCCCCATACCCAACCTTTCTTGAGTATGTATATTATTTGCACCATAGTGCTTAGCACCCTAAGTACTTCCATATACCCAAACCTTGCATGAGTATACCCTCATTGAGTATTAAAAAAAATTGCACCGTAGTGCTTAACACCCTAAGTGTTTCCGTATACCCAAACCTTGCATGAGTATACCCTCAATGAGTAATTATGAATATTGCACCAAAGCGCTTAGAATATTTATATAGTTGTTTATGACCTTATGGATATCCAACTATACCATCAAACCTCTATATCATACATTGGGCTTTATTTCATCAGTGGCAACATATATTAATCAATATATATATATATATAGACATTTGGCAGTTTATACTAGAATAATATTTCAATCTCATCAATGTAAGTAATCATATGATCAATGAATTTTATATTTCAATTCTTGACATATTACGATATGTCAATCATATACTCAATGACATAAATATCATAGCAACAATAATTTAGGGTAGGCTCATTGCAAGCCATCCCAATCATGTATAAAATATCAATGTAGTATGACATGTATTCAATTGCACTCACCTGGGCCATGTATTAGTATGCCTCACTAAGTCCTCTTTGATCCTTTCCTTCATCGTACCTCGAACATCCCTTGATTCGAACTTAACTTCATAATTCAAATAAGTAAAATATTTGTTTGATCCAGTCTAACAATATCTTAGACATATTGTCCAAAATAATCATTTGAATACAAAATCTCCAAACGTTTTCTCTTCTTCATTATATTGTTAAAAAACTCATTATGGTCCTTAGTGACCAATTTGAACTTCCATTAATCCCTTTCAAGCTTACTATTCAACCTTAGATACAAAGTGTATCAATTCTCATTTTCTGGCAGTTTGCAGTACCTCTAAAGAAATATTTCTATAAAATAATCTACAACTCAGAATTCGATTCTGTTTGTTCTGAAAGAAACTAGATTCAATAAGATATTTAAACATATAAATTAATAACCCAAATTCAACTTGTATGATTTATGGCGAATTTTCAAAGTCAATTGCCAGAATTGAATTTCGGAACAGACTGCTATACTGTTTTTTGACCTTTCACCACTTAAAAATTCATATCTTTTTACTCAGAACTCGAAATCAGTTTCCGTTTGTTGGAAACGAAACTAGACGAACATATCTTTACATCGGTGTAAAATTCACCATCTAACCATTTTTGTAGATTTTATGGTGAATTTTCAAATTTACTGCCATAAACCAGTTTTTCTACACAACTTCCATAAACAACTTCAACTTTTATACTAACTTCTCCTTACTTCTCTACTTTTCAATTTAGTCCAATTACTTGCTGTAAACCATCATCTTATGACCTTATTCATCAAATAATTATTCACAATAACTCTCCTTATTTTTCCTTCTTTACCGGAATAGTCATTAAAATGCAAAGATAAGGATTCAAGCTTCTTAACTTTGCAAATTAGTCCTCAATTCGACATCACTACCTTAATTCCATCATTACAACTAAAAATTGAATTTAGCCCCCGTACAAAATTTCAATTTTGATTTGGTCACTTAACTTTGAAAAATTGTTAAAATGGTCACTAATTCAATTCAACATCAATTTGGCATTCTAACATCATTTTCTTATTTCTAACATCATTAATAACACAAATACACTCCAAATTCTAAAAATTCAGATTTTGTCCTTCAACTTTTCAAGTTTCCGAAATGGTCCCTACACAATTTAACTTAGGGTTTTGCTTCCAAATAATAATTCAAGCGTACTAGATCATTATTTCAACATCAAAATCCCTAAATTAAACTTGAATCTATAAACCCTAATCATCTTCATAATAATCAAAACGTGTAAAACTTAAATACCAACTCAATATCATGATTTTAACATCATACTAACTTGATTTCAACTTGAATTCAATCATGGAATCATAAAATCTCAAAAGCCCCAATTTGATCCATAAACCCTAATTTTTTCTCATATAAATTCTCATCAATCAAGAATGGATTCCATGAGTTATTGATATCAAAAGATAGAGCTTGAAGAGAATAACGACTTTGTAGTTGAAAAGATTACCTGAAAATCGAGTTTCAAGGCTTGAATCGAACTTAGAAATTTTTCTCCATTTTTTTCTTTCTTCCTCCCTTCAAATTCAAAATTCAAGATGAATTTTATTCATATTTTTGACCATTTACTTTTATTTCCTCCAATTTATTCCACATGTATCTTAAAAATGAATTTAAAATTCATTTAAATAGTGAAATTACCAAATTGCCCCTTTATCCAACGGTTGAGACTGATTTTATCATCAATCAAGGGCTAAGATTTAATCTTAAATTCCCTTCTTCCAAAATTGCCCTTTATAACTTTCAAATGTTCCAAAATTGCCATCCTTACCAAAAGACCAACTTGCCCTCCAATTAGTTTTTATTTACTAGTTTGTTCCAAAATTGCCATTCCATTACAATCTAACTAAATCTAGTTAGAATTCAACCAAACATAATAAAATATTCATAAAATAAAATTGTATGACTTGTCCATAGCTTTTGGATCAGTCTTTAAAATTTCCATTCGATCCAATATACCGATAAATAATCCTTTACTCAGAAATAAATTGTAGGATTCATCTTGAATCAAACTAAAAATATTTCCAACACTTGGAAATGACTTTTGTAACCTTTCTCTATCATATGACAAAATTTCAAAATCTTCCAGTTCGATCCGGGTATCCGAATTCCACTTAAACTTTAACTGTGATTTTCCTAATGATCGAAGTATCATATCAAACCAATAATTCCGCATTCCATTCACACCCTTAGGTGATCTAATTATTTATGAAATAAAAACCCTTAAATTTTAGGGAATTACAACTTTAGTTCCCAAACTTTTCCAAAGTTTATAATTTATCCATAAAATTTTTAAAATTTACATTTTGGTCACTAACTTTTTAAACTTCAATTCCCATTCCAACCTTCCTTAGAATTCAGCCAAACTTTAAGAGTACCTTATTCAATTCACTATCTATCACATGAGACCTTTAAACCTTAGAAATTTCCTTTTCAAAACCCATAATTAGAGAAATCATAACTTTTGCATTTTAGTCACTAAATGACCCTTAATCAACTTAGTAAATTTTGGGGTATTACAGTATCTCACACCGTAGCGGTTTGACCGGAGAGTGGTGAACCAGTGAGGATTTTTATGCAATGTGTGGGAAGAAATGATACCGATGTGATTGTAGGGATGTTAGACGTTGATATGCGGGTAACTAGTTCCTTTTGTAAGATGGTTGTAGCTAGGAAGTTGTATAGGAGTTGTCCCTTGATGGTTCAAGGGCATGTGTTTGAGGCTGACTTGATGGAGTTACCATTTCACAGTTTCGATGTGATTTTGGGTATGGATTGGTTGTCTCGACACAAAGCTGTAGTGGATTTTGAAGCCAAGTGAGTTTCTTTGAAACTTGCCGAGAATTATAAAGTTATGGCTATGGGCGAGAATGTAAAGTTCATGTTAAATGTGGTTTCTATTTTGGAGATGCGGGGGTTGTTGGGGTTTGGGGGTCAATCACACATTGCCTATGTGATAAATCAGAATATGAAGGAAGCGTGTGCCTAGGGTATTCGCATAGTTTGCGACTTTCCAGGAGTGTTTTCAAAAGATTTGCCTAGTTTGCAGTCGGATAAGGAGGTGGAGTTTTGCATTGAGACGTACGCAGATACGGCTCCGATGTCGACTGCTCCGTATCCTATGGCACATAAAGAGTTGAAGACGCAGTTGCAAGAGTTGTTAGATCGTGGGTTCATTCGGCTAAGTGTGTCACCTGGGGAGCACCGGTGTTATTTGTGAAGAAGAAGGATGGCACGATGAGAATGTGCATTGATTATCTGCAACTAAACAAGTTGACGATTAAGAACATGTAATATCCCAATTTTTGGCTAGTGACCAAAATGTAAATTTTGAAAGTTTTGTGGCTAAAGTATAAACTTTGGAAAATTTTAGGGATCAAAGTGCAATTTTCAAAATTATGTACTTTAACCCCTTAGATGAATAGTTTACCCCCAAGAATGGCGTTTCTGTGTTACCTAGATTTTTCGTACGGAGTTTGTATTAATGGCTATAAAGCAATAAAGTTCAGAAAAATATTATGGTAATCAGATCGAGCCAAAATTTCAGAGATAGTTCCATAGAAGAGTCATAAAATATCATTTTATAAATATTTGGATGTTAAAAAGATCAAGAAAATTTTAAATCGATTGAAATGACATGAAATGGCAATTTTGTGAATAAGTTGATCGGTAAAGGGCATTTTGGTCATTTCTCCCAAAGGGACATGGAAGGAATTTTGAGATTTCTTTTATTGATGAATAGTGGCTGATTAGAATCCAACCAAGTCTAGTTGGAATGTTACAAAATGGCAAATTAGAAATATAGATCTAGTTGGAGAGTATTTTTGGAAAGTGGAATTTATTGAATTAAAAATTCATTTTTCATAATACAAGTGTCTTAAATACATGAAATATGAAGGAATTATCAGCCAAATACCCTCCAAAACCATGGTGAAGAGAAAAAAGAGAAAATTTTTACAAGCTCGATTTAAGCCCTAAATCTCGGATTTTAGGTAATCTTTTGAACTACAAAGTTGTTCTACTCTCCGAGCTCTATCTTTTGATATAAATAATTTATAGAATACTTGGTTGGTTGATGAGATTTGATATGAGGAAGAAATTAGGGTTTATGAACAAATTGGGGCTTTTATGGTTTTATGAATCCATGGTTGATTTTAAGTTAGAATCATGCTTGTATGATGTTAGAATCATGTTATTGATTTTGGGATTTAAACCCTACATATTTTGGCTGTATAGAGAAGATTAGGGTTTATGGATTCAAGTCTAAATTAGGGTTTGTGATGTTGGATTAATGATCTAGTAAGCTTGATTTGTTGTTAAGAAGTAAAACCCTAAGTTAAATACATAGGGACCATTTCGGAAAGCTTTAAAACTAATGGACCAGATCTGATTTTTTTTAATTTCATGTGTATCTATATTATTAATGATGTTAGAGACATGAAAATGAAGTTAGAATGCTAAACCGATTATTAATCGCATTAGTGACCATTTTGACAATTTGTCAAACTTGAATGGTCTATTAGGCAAAGAGGATATGTAGAAGGAGTAAATCTGATTTTTAGTCAAAATGATGGAATTAAGGTAGTAATGTTGATTTGAGGACTAATTTGCAAAGTTAAGAAGCTTGAATCCTTATATTGGAAATTTGATGACCATTTTGACAAATCAAAAGAAATTAGAGGAGTAAAGGTTTAAGCTTATTTTAATGAAGGATGTAAAGAGAACATATGAATACTAGCTTTATTCTAGCCATTTGAAGTGAAGTGATGGGACTAAATTGACAAGTAGAGAACTAAGGAGAAGTTCGTGTAAATTAGAAGTTATTCATTGAAAGTTATGTTGGAATTTGAATTATGGAAGTAAGTTTTAAAATTCGCCATAAATTCTACAAAATGGTTAGATGATGAATTTTATACCGTTGTAAAGATTTGTTAGTCTAGTTTCGTTTCCAGCAAACGAAAACTGATTTCGAGTTTTGAGTTAAAAGATATGAATTTTTAATCGAATGAAGGTCAGAAAAATTACAAAGCAATTTCTGCATGGACAGCTCTGTGACGTGAATGTAAGGAAATTTCATAATTTTTTAGATTTTATTAATTTATGTGGTTTATATCGTTAGAACCGTTATCGAATCTAGTTTCTTTGGTAGAAAGGAAATTGGGATCCATTATGTATTCTACCATGTACAAGCAAATCTCTAAAGGTAGCGCAATCTGTCAAAAAAATGGAATTTGAAACATTTTGTATTTAAATGTTAGTTAGCAAGCTCGAAAGAGTTAATGGAAGTTCAAATTGGTCACTAAGGACCATAATGAGTTTTCGAACAGTATAAGGAAGAAAGGAAAATAATTGAAAATTTTATTTTCAAATGATTATGTTAAACATCATGTTTAAGGTATTGTTAGATTTGAATCTAACAAATATTTTATTGTATGTATGTGATTAATGGAGTCAAGTCTGATTCAGAAAAGGTTCGAGGTACTATGAAAGAAAGGATCGAACTAGGACTTAGTGAGGCATCATGTTAAGTGGCCAAGGTGAGTGCATTATATGTATGTATGGCATGTTACAAATAGGACGACTTGCGACAAGTCGACCTTGATATTAATTAAAATGCATGTTAATTAATAATTGTATGAATGTTATGAATTAATAATGTGACATGTATGATACATTGTCAAAGTTTGTAGATTTATCTAAGATAAATCAAATTTTTAGATTTTGGATATGAACTGCCTATTATCGTATTATGGATGATAGTATTGACGGATTGGATATTGAATGTGAAAATATTATATTGTTATGCCCGAGTACTAGTGTAAGAGTCTTTGATATAATTGAATATCCATGTAATACCCCAAATTTTGGCTAGTGACCAAAATGTAGATTTTAAAAGTTTTGGGGTTAAAAGTATAAACTTTGGAAAAGCTTAGGGACTAAAGTGTAAAATTCCCCAACAAGTAATTTTATTCAATATAAGAGTGAATCGGATTGAAATAGGTACCTTGATATCGGTTTTAAGAATTAAGATGCAGTAAAAGGTACCAAATTTGGATTGAATAAAATTATTAAGCATGTTCAGGCCAGGGAAATATTAGGATGGGTGACCTCCGGGAAGGTCCCATAAAAGTGTTTCTAATTGATATTTTGGACTTAGTAAAAGTAAAGAATATTCAAATGGATTATCGATAAAATATTTCTAAGAGAAATTTTATTCTAATGATATTTTTAATAATTATCGGAATAATATACTAGTTAAGAAAATTCAGTCCAAGTCTTTATGAATGGAAATTTTTAAGGTTAAAAAGTATCATGTGATAGATAGTGAGCTGAATTGGGTACTTTCAAAGTTTGGCAAAAATCTGAGGAAAATTGAAATGTGAATTGAAGTTTAGTGACCAAAATGAAAATTTTGAAAGTTTTGTGGTCAAAGTATAAACTTTGGAAAAGTTTAGGGACCAAAGTGTAATTTTTAAAAGTTATGTATTTTAACCCCTTAAATGAATAGTTCACCCCAAGAGTGATCTTTTCATGTTACTCGATTTTTTCGTACGGAGCTTGTATTTTTGGCTATAAAGCGATAAAGTTTGGAAGAATATTTGGATATTCGGATCGAATTGAATATCCAAGATATTTTGAAGGATGATAAGCCAAGGTTGATTATGTCATTTTACATGTTTAAGATATTTTCTTTGTGTTGGAAGAATTTGAACCCTTGGATTTAAGTTGATTTTCCTTGCTAAATATGAGCCGTTGGATGAAAAAGGGCAATATCATAATTTTTTAAAATCAGAAGGGCAAAGTTGGTAAACTACTAAGTCAAGATTAAATCTATGTCATTGGATAAAAGATGATGATATGAGGAGCATTATGGAAATATGGAATTTTCGGAATAGATCAGATAGCTCGATAAAGGTAAAATCGTAGTAGAAGTATTTTGTGAATATTGGGAAATTGGATTGAATTGAAATTTCAGAGGATGATCCAAAAGCCATGGAAAAGTCGTAAAATTCTATTTTATGAATATTTTATTATAGTTGGTTGGATTCCAACTAGACTTAGTTGAATTTTTACAAGAATGGCAAACTAGTAAATAAAAACTAGTTGGAGGGCAAATTGGTCATTTGGCCCCAATGACAATTTTGAAATATTTAAAAATTTACAAGGACAATTTTGCAAGAAGAAAATGGAAGATTAAATCTTGGCCCTTGATTAATGATAAGATCAATCTCAACCATTGGATTAAAAGGGCATTTTAGTAATTTCATTATCTAAATGAATTTAAAATTCATTTATACATGAAAATGGCCAAATTGGATGAAAAACAAAAGTTGAAGACCATTCTTCATCTTAAAATTTCGAAATATGAGGGGGAGAAAGAAAGAAAAATGGAGAAAAATTTTCCAAGCTCGTTTCAAGTCCCGAAACTCGATTTTCAGGTAATCATTTCAACTACAAAATTGTTATACTTTTTAAGCTCTATCTTTTGATATCAATAATTAATGGAATTCATTCTTGACTGATTAGAATTTACATGAGAAAGAAATTAGGGTTTATGGATCAAATTGGGGCTTTTGAGATTTTATGATTCCATGATTGAATTCAAGTTGAAATCAAGATTTTGTGATGTTAAAATCATGTTGTTGAGTTGGGATTTAAACTCTACATGTTTTTATTATTATGAAGATGATTAGGGTTTATGAATTAAGTTTAATTTAGGGTTTGTGATGTTGAATTAATGACCTAGTAAGCTTGAATTGTTATTTGGAAGCAAAACCCTAAGTTAAATTATGTAGGGACCACTTGGGCAAATTGAAAAATTGAAGGACCAAATCTGAATTTTTAGAATTTGGAGTGTATTTATGCTATTGATGATGTTAGAGACAAGAAAATGATGTTAGAATGCTAAACTGATGTAGAATCAAGTTAGTGACCATTTTGACAATTTGTCAAAATTAAGTGACCATTTCGGCAAGGAAGTTTTGAATAAGGACTGAATCTGATTTCAGCTGAAATAATAGGATTCAAGTAGTAATGTTGATTTGAGGACTAAATTGCAAAGTTAAGAAGTTTAAATACTTATCTTTGCATTTTAGTGACTAATTTGGAAAGAAGGAAAAATTAGGGGGGATCAATGTTGAGTAATTATTTGATGAAAAAGGGTGATAAGTTGATGGTTTGAATCAAGTATTGGGACTAAATTGAAAAAGTAGAAAAGTAAGGAGAAGTTAGTATAAAGTTTGGAGTTGTTTATGGAAGCAGTGTAGAAAACTGGATTATGGCAGTAAGTTTGAAAATTTACCATAAATTCTACAAAAATATTTAGAAGGTGAATTTTGTACTGGTGTAAATATTTGTTCGTCTAGTTTTTCCTCCAATAAACGGAAACTGATTTTGAGTTCTGAGTCAAAAGATATGAATTTTTAAGTGACGAAAGGTCAGAAAATAGAGCACCAGTCTATTCTGAAATTATCACTGGAAATTGACTTTGAAAATTCACTATAAATCGTACAAGTTGAATCTGTGCTAGTAATTTATATGGGTCAAAAGCTTATTGAATCTAGTTTCTTGTAGAATAAACAGAGTTGAATTATGAGTTTTATATTATTTTATAGAAATAAATCTTTGAAGGTTATACAAAGCTGCCAGAAAATGAAAATTTAGATATTTTGTATCTAATGTTGGTTATCAAGTTCAGAAGAATTATTTGAAGTTCAAAATGGTTATTAAGGACCAAAATGAGGTTTTTTACGGTATAAGGAAGAAATTAAATTTAGGGAAAATTTTAATGTTGAATGATTATATAGTTTGATAAAAATATTATTAGAGGTGAATCTAACAAATGTTTATTTATATTCATGTGATAAATGAAGTTGGATTCAAATCAAAATAAGACTCCATGTTCTATAAAGGAAAAGATTGAATAGAGCTTAGTGAGGCAAATTAATAAATGGCCCAGGTGAGTGCATTTCTATATGTTTGCACTATGTTGAAATTGGCATTGCATTTCTCTATAATACATGATATGATACATTACTCAACATGGCAAGCTTGATGGAATACCAGGTACGAATTATTGTTTGCATAAATGATGATATATGTTTACCATGAATATTTATGATGAAGCATGAAACATGAAATGTTTATTTATATGATTGATTATGATGATTGATTGATGATAAAAGAAATGCCGAAGTATTGTGTATGAGAGTCCATGGTATAGTTGGCATGCCATAGAGTCTTTAGCAGCTGCACCCTTACGTTCATGTTATCAAACAGATATTGTAACCAAATGATTGTGTCACATGCACCCTGGGGATCTACGCCCATTGTGCCCAAGTGCACTATCGAGGTGCCTTATGTTTATGGGGAGCAAAGAGCATCCTTGAGTATCTACTCATCTTTACGTTTACGTTAGATTCTACGGTGTCATTTTAAGATGACTCACGTACCTCGATCTCATATAGCGTACTTTGGGCAATGATAAAAGAATTATGTCACGTAAATGAATCATGTCATGTAAACGAATCATGTTACGTATATGAATCATGTCCTGAATATGAACCATGCCATGTATATGAAATATGTCATAGATATGAACCATGCCATGGATACGAAACATGCCATGTATATGAATTAAATCACGTATATGAATCATGTCAGGTAAAAGAATCATGTCATGTAAATGAATCAAGTTATGTATATCAATCATGTTATGTATATGAATCATTACATGTATACAAATTATGTTACATATATGAAATATGCCATGTATGTGAACTATGCCATGTATATTATTTACTTGATAATGACGGAGTATTGGAAACTAGACTAAGTTAGAAAAAACTATGACTTGTACATGAATATTGACAGACTATGAAAACCTTGTTAGTACGATACTATGTCAAGGTATATGTTATGTGAACGATTACATGACGGAAGCAAGAATATGTTAAAAGACATGTTATGCAAATGCTTACATGATAATAATAGAATGTTGAAAGCATGGCTATGATAAAGTTTACGTTATGTAAATGACTAATTGATGATCATGAAATATTGATTGTATGTTTTTACGACAAAACTGATAGATGACATGGATTATGATTGAAAACATGTCTATGTTAAAGAATATGTTGTGCATATGATTACTCGATGAATATAGAATGTTGAAAATATGAGTATGTTAAAGAATATGACATGCACATGAATACTTGATGATTATGGAATAATGATATAAATCATATTTGGACATGCTTGCCATTTTACAAAACATGTACTGCACTTTTCATATGATATACTGTAATCCATTATTTTATGTTTAGATAAATGAGATTAATTGCCTCACTAAGTTCGTACTTAGCGTGTGTTTATTCCACACGTAAGTTAAGTTGGAATATTTGAAGAGGAGTCGAGCATGCTGATCAAGCTACAATCTACAAAACATCAGTAAGTCATTCTAGTTTATGACGATCTCTAGCGAGCACGTGATTATTTATTTGCTAGTAGAACATGTTTAATCAGTTTCAAATTTTATTTATCGATTATTTCACAATGATTTTAAATTCAAGAAAAAGCCTAGGTTGCTAACCTAATTTTCACCCTGAATTGTACTGTTGTTTTAATAATTGCTAAAAATGTTTTTAAATAAAAAAGTGTAAGTCAAGATTTCTTTAAAAGAGTTCGTAGCATCTTTAATGTATATTCGGTCTACGAGTATACATTAAGGGTGTTACATTTATTGCAACTAAACAAACTTAAAGGCAAACAAAGACAATGTGAAATAAGCATAAGATTTAGTATTTTTGATAAGTTAACAGTGATAAAGGATCGAAGCTAGTCTTCAAACCTATGAGTGTAGTTTAAAAGTCTCGGGATAGGCTTATAACCTTCCCAAGCATCCTTTGTTGTTTTAATTACATTGTTTTATCTTTGAGTTAAATTATGCATAATGAGCTTGGATTCGAGGTAAGTTCCTAAATGCTAGGTATTCTATGGAGTACAATATTTGATTTGGTTATCTCATATTCATGCTTATACATACTGGATAAGTGACCTTAATATGCTTACCTTTGATTAAGATATATGTTAGTATTGAGAATTTTATATGGATGGTATTTATGCTTGATATGATAATCAATAATTCATGTACATTTGATATTTTGATTATGGAGCTATGCTCATTTTTGATCGATATGATAAGATTAAAGCCTTAGTTTCGAGTCAGTCATAGGTATAGTTGGCATGTCATAGAGTCCATAGAGCTTATGTTTAGGGTGGACTACAGTCCTTATGAGGCGACAATAGGAGGGATGTGATTTGGTCACTTGGCGACAGTAGGAGGGATTTACCAATATGTTGAGTACTTTATATTGGCGACAGTTGGTTGGGGATTCATGTACCTAGGCTACTTGATTCACAAGGCTATTTTTAAGATAAAGATATGTATTTCAATTAAAACTTATGAATTGTCTTGATAAAATAATTGTTGATTTATGTTTTGGAGGAATTTTAGGATGGGTGACCTCGGGAAGGTCCCATAAAGTGTTTCTAATTGATATTTTGGACTTAGTAAAAGTAAAGAATATTCAAAAATGGATTAGTTGATAAAATATTTCTAAGAGAAATTTTATTCTAATGATATTTTTAATAATAAAATGACAAATATACTAGTTAAGAATTTTTTACCCAAGTCTTTATGAATGGAAATTTTTAAGGTTAAAAGTATCATGTGATAGATAGAGAGCTGAATAAGTTATTTTCAAAGTTTGGCAAAAATCTAAGGAAAATTGAAATGTGAATTGAAGTTTAGTGACCAAAATGAAAATTTTGAAAATTTTATGGTCAAAGTATAAACTTTGGAAAAGTTTAGGGACCAAAGTGTAATTTTTTAAAAGTTAATTTTTAACCTTAAATGAATAGTTCACCCCAAGAGTGATCTTTTTCATGTTACTCGATTTTTAAATGCGGGCTTGTATTTTTGGCTATAAAGCGATAAAGTTTGGAAGAATATTTGGATATTCGGATCGAATTGAATATCCAAGATATTTTGAAGGATGATAAGCCAAGGTTGATTATGTCATTTTACATGTTTAAGATATTTTCTTTGTGTTGGAAGAATTTGAACCCTTGGATTTAAGTTGATTTTCCTTGCTAAATATGAGCCGTTGGATGAAAAAGGGCAATATCATAATTTTTTAAAATCAGAAGGGCAAAGTTGGTAAACTACTAAGTCAAGATTAAATCTATGTCATTGGATAAAAGATGATGATATGAAGCATTATGGAAATATGGAATTTTCGGAATAGAAGATAGATCGATAAAGGTAAAATCGTAGTAGAAGTATTTTGTGAATATTGGGAAATTGGATTGAATTGAAATTTCAGAGGATGATCCAAAAGCCATGGAAAAGTCGTAAAATTCTATTTTATGAATATTTTATTATAGTTGGTTGGATTCCAACTAGACTTAGTTGAATTTTTACAAGAATGGCAAACTAGTAAATAAAAAACTAGTTGGAGGGCAAATTGGTCATTTGGCCCCAATGACAATTTTGAAATATTTAAAAATTTACAAGGACAATTTTGCAAGAAGAAAATGGAAGATTAAATCTTGGCCCTTGATTAATGATAAGATCAATCTCAACCATTGGATTAAAAGGGCATTTTAGTAATTTCATTATCTAAATGAATTTAAAATTCATTTATACATGAAAATGGCCAAATTGGATGAAAAACAAAAGTTGAAGACCATTCTTCATCTTAAAATTTCAAAAATATGAGGGGGAGAAAGAAAGAAAAAAAATTTCAAAAATTTTCAAGCCCCAAAAGTCCCAATTTCGATTTTCAAGTAATCATTTCAACTACAAAAATTGTTATACTTTTTAAGCTCTATCTTTTGATATCAATAATTAATGGAATTCATTCTTGACTGATTAGAATTTACATGAGAAAGAAATTAGGGTTTATGGATCAAATTGGGGCTTTTGAGATTTTATGATTCCATGATTGAATTCAATTTGAAATCAAGATTTTGTGATGTTAAAATCATGTTGTTGAGTTGGGATTTAAACTCTACATATTTTTATTATTATGAAGATGATTAGGGTTTATGAATTAAGTTTAATTTAGGGTTTGTGATGTTGAATTAATGACCTAGTAAGCTTGAATTGTTATTTGGAAGCAAAACCCTAAGTTAAATTATGTATAAAGGGACCACTTGGGCAAATTTTATAAAAAATTGAAGGACCAAATCTGAATTTTTAGAATTTGGAGTGTATTTAGCACTATTGATGATGTTAGAGACAAGAAAATGATGTTAGAATGCTAAACTTGATGTAGAATCAAGTTAGTGACCATTTTGACAATTTGTCAAAATTAAGTGACCATTTCGGCAAGGAAGTTTTGAATAAGGACTGAATCTGATTTCAGCTGAAATAATGAAAAGGATTCAAGTAGTAATGTTGATTTGAGGACTAAATTGCAAAGTTAAGAAGTTTAAATACTTATCTTTGCATTTTAGTGACTAATTTGGAAAGAAGGAAAAATTAGGGGATCAATGTTGAGTAATTATTTGATGAAAAAGGGTGATAAGTTGATGGTTTGAATCAAGTATTGGGACTAAATTGAAAAAGTAGAAAAGTATTGAGAAGTTAGTATAAAGTTTGGAGTTGTTTATGGAAGGAAAGAAGAAATGGTTGGATTATGGCGATAAGTTTGAAAATTTACCATAAATTCTACAAAAATATTTAGAAGGTGAATTTTGTACTGGTGATAAATATTTGTTCATGTCTAGTTTTTCCTCCAATAAACGGAAACTGATTTTGAGTTATGAGTCAAAAGATATGAATTTTTAGGCGATTTGATTAAAGGTATCAAACAAATTAACCAGTCTATTGCTGCCTAAAATTATCTCGATTTGAAATTGACTTTGAAAATTCACTATAAATAGATTTACAAGTTGAATGTAATATTTTTGCTAGTAATTTATATGGGTCAAAAGCTTATTGAATCTAGTTTCTTGTAGAATAAACAGAGTTGAATTATGAGTTTTATATTATTTTATAGAAATAAATCTTTGAAGGTTATACAAAGCTGCCAGAAAATGAAAATTTAGATATTTTGTATCTAATGTTTGGTTATCAAGTTGGAAGAATTATTTGAAGTTCAAAATGGTTATTAAGGACCAAAATGAGGTTTTTTACGGTATAAGGAAGAAATTAAATTTAGGGAAAATTTTAATGTTGAATGATTATATAGTTTGATAAAAATATTATTAGAGGTGAATCTAACAAATGTTTATTTATATTCATGTGATAAATGAAGTTGGATTCAAATCAAAATAAGACTCCATGTTCTATAAAGGAAAAGATTGAATAGAGCTTAGTGAGGCAAATTAATAAATTTAAGGTGAGTGCATTTCTATATGTTTGCACTACATTGAAATTGGCATTGCATTTTCTATAATACATGATATGATACATTACTCAACAAAGTAGATTGATGGAATACATGAAATATGAATTATTGTTTGCATAAATGATGATATATGTTTACCATGAATATTTATGATGAAGCATGAAACATGAAATGTTTATTTATATGATTGATTATGATGATTGATTGATGATAAAAGAAATGCCCAAGTATTGTGGATGATAGTCCATGGTATAGTTGGCATGCCATAGAGTCTTTAGCAGCTGCACCCTCATGTTCATGTTATCAAAGAGATATTGTGACAAAATGATTGTGTCACATGCACCCTAGGGATCCATGCCCACTTTGCCCGAGTGCACTATCGAGGTGCTTCATGTTTATGAGGAGCAAAGAGCGTCCCCGAGTACGTACTCATCTTCACGTTCACGTTCGACACTACGGTGTCATTTCAAGATGACTCGCGTACCTCGATCTCATATAGTGTACTTTGGGTAATGATAAAAGAATCATGTCAAGTAAATGAATCATGTCATGTAAACGAATCATCTTACGTATATGAATCATGTCATGAATATGAACCATGCCATGTAGATGAATTAAATCACGCATATGAATCATGTTAGGTAAAAGAATAATGTCATGTAAATGAATCAAGTTATGTATATGAATCATGTTACATATATGAATCATGACATGCATACAAATTATGTTATGTATATGAATTATGCCATATATATGAAGTATGTCATGCATGTGAATTATGCCATGTGTATGAAATATGTCATGTGTGTGAAATATGCCATGTATATGATTTACTTGTTAATGACGGAGTATTGGAAACTAGATTAAGTTATAAAAACTATGACTTGCACATGAATATTGACAGACTATGAAAACCTTGTTAGTATGATACTATGTCAAGGTATATGTTATGTAAATGATTACATGATGAAAGCAAGAATATGTTAAAAGACATGTTATGCAAATGCTTACATGATAATAATATAATGTTGAAAATATGACTATGTTAAAGAATATGACATGCACATGAATACTTGATGATTATGGAATAATGATACTATGATTCTAAGTTAGGTAGATTAATAATATAAATCATATTTGGACATGCATGCCATTTTACAAAACATGTACTGCACTTTTCATATGATATACTGTAATGCATTATTTCATGTTTGGATAAATGAGATTAATTGCCTCACTAAGTTCGTACTTAGCGTACGTTTATTCCACATGTAGGTTAAGTTGGAATATTTGAAGAGGAGTCAAGCATGCTGATCAAGCTACAATCTACAAAACATCAGTAAGTCATTCTAGTTTATGACAATCTCTAGCGGGCATGTAATTATTTATTTGCTATTAGAACATGTTTAATCAGTTTCAAATTTTTTTTATCGATTATTTCACAACAATTTTAAAATCAAGAAAAAGCCTAGGTAGCGAACCTAGTTTTCACCCTGAATTGTACTGTTGTTTTAATAATTGCTAAAAATGTTTTTAAATAAAAAAATGTAAGTCAAGATTTCTTTAAAAGAGTTCGTAGCATCTTTAATGTATATTCGGTCTACGAGTATACGTTACGGGTGTTACAATCCATAGAGTCTTAGCAGCTGCGTTCCAGCACTACGGTGCTTTCTAGACACTTCAATGTTGACTTTAGAGACTACGGTGTTGTTTAGACACTTCGGTGTCAATTAGCACAAAATGTGTGATAATGAGGAGCAAAGGGAATCCTCGAGTACGTACTCACCATCAGACACTATGGCGTTGTAGATACTACGGTGTCGTTATGATGACTCGTATACCATAGGTTCACATAAAATTGTACTTTGGGCTATAATTCATGAAATGCTTTTATACAGGTGGATAGGCCTGTAAGTCTATCGTATTTCCTACTGATAAAGTAAGAACAATATTATGACTTTGGATATATATACATACAATTATGATTTATATTGATGCTTTGAACATGGAATGTTGATTTTTCCCAAGTACTATTGTGAAGTCTTTGGTATAGTTGGATATCCATAGAGTCATAGCAATTGCGTCATAGCATTGCGGTGCGAGATAAACTTTTCGGGGTTAAGATAGACTACAAAGTTGAGATGGACTCTATGGAGTCAGTTCAAACACTACGGTGTTACATAGCACAAAATGTGCCTGTATGAGGGGCAAAGGGCATCCTCGAGTACGTACTCATCATTAGACGCTACAGCATTGTAGACACTATGGTGTCGGTTATAATGACTGTAACACCCCGATTTTGGGCCTTGGGGGTTTGGGATGGTTAGTCGGTCTGGTGGATAAAAATTAGAGATTCGAGATTTAAATTGGATTGAATGTTTTTAAAATGGATAAAAATATAGGAAAATAGTCGATATTGGAGGCATGAAAAGAGTTATAACTGAGTTTGTTTCTAAATATCTGACATGTTAACAAGTAAAAGCAGAACTTCATGTACCTTCTGAATTATCGTAACTGATTTTCATTTCTTGTGGAAATGAGAAGGAGTGATGATGGATTTTGTATTAGGACTATCTTTGACATCGAATAAGAAGGATTCAATCTGGGTGATTGTTAATAGATTGACTAAGGTAGCACACTTTATCCCTGTTTGAACAGATTACTCTAGGGATAAGTATGCTGAGTTGTATGTTAAGGAAATAGTTCGACTACATGGAGTACCAGCATCGATAGTATCTAATAGAGATCCAAGGTTTTCTTTAAAATTTTGGAAATATTTACATAGAGCCTTGGATATTCGAATCAATGTTAGCACAACTTTTCATCCTCAAACAGATGGACAATCAGAGCAGACTATTCAGATTTTGGAGGATATGTTAAAGGCATGTGTGATTGAATTCAAAGGATCGAGATGTAGTTGGCCTTGAGAAAATTAAAGAAGTTAAAGATAAGGCAAAGATGATAAAACATGGAGTCAAAGAACTAAGGAAATAAGTTAATTTTGATTGTTAATGTTCTTTGACGAAATCGTAAAGTTGAGGAAACGACTTGGGAAAGAAAAGAAGATATGAGAAAGTAGTTTCCTCACCTTTTTGAACCAGATACATTTTGAAAATTCGAGGACAAATTTTCTTAAGGGGGAGAGAGTTGTAATATCCCAATTTTTGGCTAGTGACCAAAATATAAATTTTGAAAGTTTTGTAGCTAAAGTATAAACTTTGGAAAGTTTAGGGATCAAAGTGAAATTTTCAAAAGTTATGTATTTTAACCCCTTAAATGAATAGTTTACCCCCAAGAATGACGTTCCTGTGTTACCCGAATTTTTTGTATGGAGTTTGTATTAATGGCTATATAGTGATAAAGTTCGGAAAAATATTCTGATAATCGGATCGAGCTAAAATTTTAGAGATAGTTCCATGGACCTTAGAAGAGTTATAAAATATCATTTTATAAATATTTGGATGTTAAAAAGATCAGGAAAATTTTAAATCGATTGAAATGACATGGAATGGCAATTTTGTGAATAAGTTGATCGGTAAAGGGCATTTTGGTCATTTTGCCCAAAAGGGACATGGAAGGAATTTTGAGATTTCTTCTATTAATGAATAGTGGCTGATTAGAATCCAACTAAGTCTAGTTGGAATGTTACAAAATGACAAATTAGAAATATAGATCTAGTTGGAGGGTATTTTTGGAAAGTGGAATTTATTGTAATACCCCAAAATTTGCTAAGTTGTTTAAGAGTCATTTAGTACTAAGATAAGGGCTTAAAATCTAACTTAGTGACTAAAATGACAAAATATAAAAGTTAGGATTTCTTTAATTATGGATTTTAGGAAAGGAATTTATGAGAATTTAGAGTACCGTGTGATAGAGGATAAGCAAATTAGGGTACTCGCAAAGTTTGGTAATAATCCAAGGAAAAATTGGAATAAGAATTCAAGGTTAAAGTTTAGTGACCAAAATGATAAGTTTTCAAAACTTGTATGGTACAAGTCGAAATATGAAAAGTAGGAGGACCAAAGTTGTAATTTCCTAATAGTTAGGTATTTTATTTCATAAATAGATATAACACCTATTGGTGTGAAACGAATAAGGAATTACTGGTTTGATTTGATATTTTAAATTTTGGGAAATCACAGTTAAAGTTTAAGTGGAATTTGGATACCCAGATCGAACTGCAATGTTAAGCGTGCTTAGGCTAGAGTAGCACTAGGATGGGTGACCTATTGGGAAGGACCCATGTCAGTACTTTAGATTGATAAAAAAGAATCAGTATGAGTTAATATTATTCATATGGATAGCCGATTAAGAAATATTAAGAGAAATTGTACCCGATAAAGATTTCGGGTATGTAACACCCCAAAGATCGGCTTAGTAGAATGTTACTAATTCATTTCAAGTTTAAAAGTCTTGATACATTTTAAGAATCAAATTAATTAAGTGAAGGACTAAATTGTAAGAAAAGAAATAAAGGATAGTAAATGTCCAATGGCTAACATAAAGACATACAAAAATTTGTGTTTTGCATGCTAAGTAAAATTTTGTTAAAGGACTTGACACATGACATTGTTGTTAGAAACCATTTGTATGGAGAAGGGAAGGGTCGGCCATGTGTTTGATAATGGACCACTTTTCTCCATTAATTCCTTTTCCTTTTCTTTGAAGCCGTATATCTTAGATTAGAGAGAGAATGAGAATTTCTTAAGAAATGCTAGAAAATTTTAAGCTCAATGTTAGGTCTTGATCGAAAGGTTTGGTGAGAAAGGTAAGAAAATATCTTATTTTCTTTAGATTCAAGGTTTAGAATATGAAAGTGTTAATCTTCTATTATTTTTGCAATATAATCTTAAAGTTTGAATGGTCTCTTATGAAAATCTTAGGTTGTTGGAGCATGTAGGGAATACGAATGAATTGATTGAATGACAAGAATATGCATATTACACTTGAAATTTGAAAGTGGTCACCTTGCATGATGTTTGTAAATTTTGGACTGTTTTGAATTGAGATATTCTGTTTAAGGATTGTTTTAGATTATAGTTGAGGTTTAAGGGTTAATTTAGAAGGTATAATGGATTGGTAAACTTGTGAGGGGCTGTTTGTAGATTTAAGAAATTATGAACTATTTTATAAGATTTATTTAAGGGATCGGCCTTTGAAATTTGTTTTGTGTTGTAGAAATATGTAAGTGGTAGTACGAGGCTGTTATTGTTACATAGGAATACATCTAGGGCTGTTTTGTAGTTGTGTACTAATCAATGGAATGTTTGGAATGTTGTGTTAGAATTTGTATAAAAATATTGGACTATTTTGATGCTGGAATAAATAAATAGATGAAAACAGGGCATAATGTGCTTATACTTGAACTTGAGGACTGTTTTGTTCTAGGTGGAATTGTTGAGGACTGCTTTAAGTAGTATTTTAGGATGAATTGATAGTTATAATGCATATAAACTCTTTGGGAGTTACATGAGAATTTAAAGGAATATTTGTATTATTGTATACGTATACGTATCTTGAATTGTCTAGTGTATATACAAGTGTATAATTGGGCTGTTTTGATCAAGTAATTTAATGTACATGAAAGCTGCCATGTTTTTGTGTATACATATGTTTTGTGGACTGATTGATTATATACAGATTGGTTAAGGACTGTTTGGTGAAATCAAGCATGCACATATATGTATGCTATAATTATTTTACTCTAATATACGTATAATGGAACATTTGTGAAAACATAGTGATTAATTGAATCTTAGGACTGTTTTGTGTCCAAGTGGAAGATTGAAAGTTAAACAGTAGCCAAATAAGCTTGGCAGCCATTAAGCATCATTTTCTCTGCTCTAATAGTCGAAACCACATTGGACAGGAACTTAACATTCTCGCCAACCACCACAACCTCATAGTTGTCGGCTAACCTCAAGAAAATCCTCTTGGACTCACAATCCACAACTGCTCTATGCTCACTCAACCAATCCATACCCAAAATGTCATCAAAACCATGGAATGGCAATTCCATCAGGTCTACAGCAAACTCATGACCATGAACCACTAAAGGACATCGCCGATACAACCTTCTTGTTGTAACTGTCTCCCCAAAAGAACTTGTGACCAACATCTAATATATCATCAGGAATTCAGCAAAGATGCATGTTCACTCAAGATATATGAATGCGTAGACCCCGAATCAATCAAGGATAACAATGAGAAGGATTGCAAAGTAAAAGTACCTGAGATCACATCTGTGTCATTACGACCTCATGATGAGCAAAGATCCGAGTCGGTCAACCACCTCCAGGCCTTACTGTTGCAGCATGAGCCTTACCCCTTTGACCATCCTCTCGCCTCTGAAAATTACCCCTGCCACGGCCTTGGCCACTAGCAGGTGCAGCAACCTGTGCCGGTACATCTCTCGCAGCCTGAGGACAATCACGCTTTAGGTGATTAGATGATCCACAGATCCAACAGGTTCTAGTATTACCCCAGCACAAACCTACGTGGCACCTACCACATCGCTCACGCTCCGGTGTAACACGAACTCCTTGAGCACTCTGGTCAATTCCACTACCACAACTGTGATTTGGCTTATGCCTCTTGTCTCTGAACCTGCTATTTTGCCTCCAAAAATAGCTAGAGTCCGCCACTCTCTTACCAAGTTCGCACCTGCGGCCTAAACTATTGCACTCAAGGACTGCTCGATATCCTTGGCCCGATTGACCAACACATCGAAATCTGTGTAATCAGCGGCCAGAAGGTACGTCTTAATGTCCTTTACAAGTCCATAACAGAACCTGTCACATCTCTGCTGGTCATCTAGAACCAACTCCTGAGTATACTGACTCAACCGGACAAACTTCACCTCGTATTTAGCAACAAACATGCTTCCCTGATATAGCGACATAAACTCGCGCTTCTTCATATCCAAGTACTAAGCACCAAGGTACTTCCTCTTGAAAGCTCTCCGAAAGAACTCCCAAGTAATATCCACCTCAGGAACGCCAGCAATAGTGGTCACCCACCAATGGTATGCATCTCCCTGCAGCAGAGATACAATGCAACCCAGCTTGCGCTCCGTATTGTATCCCATTTGATCCATAATGCGTACCGTCTTTTCCAGCCAACCTTCAGCTTCCTTAGGGCTCAAACATTGAAACTCTACACCTCCCAAACTCATAAAATGCTCCAAGGGTAAACCTTGATTTGCCACCACATGTGCTGGCGCCTGTGCCTGCACTTCAGCCATCGCTACCTAAAAAGTTCCTATTATCGCCTGAACTAACTGAGTCAAATCACTATATACTGGCACTTGGTGAACCTGGGGCGCTTCGTATGCCCCAACATCACCTGGAGAAACCACGATAGGAGGTAAAACATGAGGAAGATTCTCCTCTGTCTCATTATTCTGCCCAACCCCGGTAGTATTAGCCATAGACCGTGTCTCACGTCGAGCCATGCCAACAAAAGCATCAAAACACATTAGAGTTAGGATTTAACCACTTTTAAGTTACCAACCTTAAATTAGGTTCATTTCATGCTTATATGACAAATTTCAGCCTTAAATGATCACCCATGCTTAAATAATTAATAAAGCAAGGTTCAGGGACTAAAACGAAAGAAAACATAACTAACCTTCCATGACATTAACATAATTAATAACATGCATAACGATATGCTGGGACCCGTATCGATACAGTTATGAACTCATTATTTCAATACAGTGAGGCTCGTACTGATACACTACCTCGAATTTAAAATACAGTTTGTAACCATTTCATACCGTACTGATACGGTCAATTGGTGTTTCGGTACGCGGGCTCATCCTAAAAAAGTAAAATTCTAGTAATCACAAAGCGTATCGAAACACCCTTGCCTATATCGATACGCTCTAGCTTTGATTGTCTGTCTATACTGAAACACCTCTGCCTGTACCGAAATCCCTCAGCCATAATTGCTTAGCCGTACCGATACGGTCCCTCACGTATCAGTACGCCTGGGCCTATAATGTCAAGATTAGCTAATTTTTCACGCAATTCTATATGCGATTGGCCCCTATCAACTTTCAAACATACATAACAACACAACAATATACATAATCTAACATTTATACGGGGATTAGACAACCATAACAACATTATGCTTTCAAAGGATCACTCTAGAGGCATGCTCCCTATACCACTTTACCAACATACCAAAATGCACATTTAAGCCATTCCCAGCATAAGCAACGTTCCAACACACTTAACATAGCATACAAAACTCGCTCAAACCATCACAGCAAAGCGAACAACAAGAAAGCTCTAGGTGCATACCTAAGCCACCATTCATCCACAACTACAAACAAGTATTGACATCAAGCTTAGCAACATCAACTATCCTCAGAAACCAGCATAGAAAGCATACAAAAAATCCATAAGAAAATAGAATTACAACTCCCAAAAACCTTGGTGAACACATTGCCTTATTAACCGAAAATAGAAACCGAGTTCATACTCAAAGTAGTTTATCCCTTGGATCCTTGCAAACCTTGCCTTTGCTGCCTCAACTTCAATGCTTTGCATCATTAGGGAAAAAGAGCTTAAGCACACATGCATAGTGAGGATGCTCATAAACATTGATGCATTTACATTCATTTAAAAACATATGCTTGTTTTTCCCAAAACATGCTTACTTACAAAGCACTTCCTCGTGATTCTAACCGAATCAAAACATAATGATATTCATAACATCATAAACATTTAGTGCTTAAATCCCAAAGCATTTTAATCAAACATGCTTAAATCCTAAAGCACTTAATATAAGAATCAACACATGATCTTTTTCATATATTGGCAATTATAGTGACTCAGATGGACTACCTCTATCCTATACACATATCGGAAACACAGATCTCTCATACCATGCCTAGTTAAACCGCATGATATCCCAAACCTTGCCTAGTTAAACCACAAGATTTGACACCCTCGTCTAGTTAAACCACGAGATTTCACCCTTGTCTAGTTAAACTGCAAGAGTACCGACCTTGCCTAGTTAAACTGCAAGATCACCATCAATTTGGGTTGCCTAGTTAAATCGCATGCCCAAAATGATGTCCCAACAGTCCCGGACGCCTAGTTAAATCGCCATACCTCAAGGACTCATGGCCACGATCAATTTTGTTCATATTTTATAGTGCACTTTTAATCCTATGGCATGCCAACTATATCCGATTTTTTTCACCATGTCACATAGCCAATATACCGTTTACAAAACCATTTACTTACTGTTTTACAATGCATCTCATAAACAACACATATGCAAATCTCATTGCCAATGCACTAACACCATTCCTAACCAGAATGAAAACTAATACTCAATAGCAATTAATATACTTTCAAACCCCTGCATATGTACTCACAATCATGCATTACCATTAAGTAAATCATAACATGTTTATCACCAAAACACGCAAACAACATGCTCATATCTAAGTCGATATTCAAGAGTATCACGCTTACCCTAAACTTCCATCAACCTTTACAAACCTTTTTAAAGCATTTAAAACTAGTTTCTACTCACCGATATGCTTTCCCTTCCTTGCCAACGCGAAGCAAGCTCTCGGCAAGCCACCAAACACGTAACACTTCGACACCTTGATTTTCCCTTATTTTAAACACATAAAACCAGAGGACAAATGCACTAAAATGCATTCAAACCATTTCCCAACAGCAATCTCCCGCAACTCCCAAGATGCCCACTCAAACACCATCCAAAACATACTAAAAACACCGTCAAATGTTTCCAAAACTTAACCCAGCCATAAAACAACAATACAAGCCTTTAATCAACATCTAATAACATCCAAAAACCTTTTCCTAACATCCTTTTACCTCCAGCAAAGATTAAAATCGAATGTCACCACAAAACTCCAATCTAACAACCTAACTAATTAGAGATTCAAGAGTTTCAGAATTCTATTGACAAAAACAAATTATCAACATCAAAATACATCCAAAACATATATTAAATCCAACTCAAACACTGGTGTAGACTCTCTAAGTGAATGTTGCAAATGGGGCAAAAGATATGTGTTGGAAAAATATAAAATAGTGCCAAGATGAGTCTTTTGCGTGCAAGTATACACGGTCTGCAAGTAATACAGCTGGTAAGCTGAGTACCGATCCCATAGAGATTGACTTGGAATTCGATTGCTTTGATTGTTACCTGCCTTGAGAAAAAGTTGTTTTGTTTTAAAGTTGGTTTTGGAAATAATTGAATAGAAAAAAATAAAAGTAAGCAAAGACGTTGGCAAGGAATATGCTTTATTGAATGATGAGCGTTGGTAGGGAATGCCTGGTCTATTCATGCCGTGCTAGCCTTTAATAACAACCTGTCTTGGCATTGTTTGCCGAGCATATTCAAAATTAGCAAAGCCTTTCTCGATGGTTATTGCCTTAAATTGATCATGTAAAAACCCCTATATCTCTATAGTGCATTCTTTTAAATAAACCAATTTGATAACGATCCAATCTATACTCCTAAGGGGTACATTTCACTCCCGAAGTAAGTTCATCTACTTGAACGACTTCTCTCGAAGCTTCTCTCCTCAGTATTCAACAACTTAATCATTGCCACCCCAAGTCTGTTAAGATATTGAGGAGCAATAGTCCAACAGTGTTAGCTCTCACTTGGCATAGTATTTAGGAAATATTAAAGTATGTCGAATAGTGAAAACATTGCCAAGGCAGATTTATTATTGAAAACTAAAACATAAAAATAGTGTTCAACGCAAACATCCCCCAACAACTATGAAATTAGTTCATGGTAAGGGACTTAACCAAAAAACTACAAACGATTCCCAAGTACATCATCATTTAAAACAAAATAAAATAACTTAAAAGAGAAAATGGGCTAGAAGGGGTCTCTCAATACAACCCTTCAAGATCTAGGCTTATCAGCCAAGTTAGTCGGACCTCCCTTCCTAGATGCAGCCGATTGTCAATCGTCACACACCAACTCCTCACTCTGATCCTCTTCTCTTTCAAATGATAGCTTTGTTGGTGTTTAAATTGCTATCTTTTTGGTAGCCTAATCATTTCCTATTTTTTTGGGGTCTAACAGCTTCTTGGCGTGGCATCAAGTTCACTTCTCTGCCAACCGGTGCTTAGCATTGTCTGGTCCATCTATGCCAACATCACTCAGCATTCTCTCTGGTACTCCTTCATGTGTTGCTTTTTAGAGCCAAACCTGCAAAATTGCCAATAAAACAACCCTTCACACTGGCATAGACAAAACTCTAAACTCCTTATGCAAATGCATGATTCTAACATCCTAATGCAACTAAATGTACTTAAAAACAAGCAAAAGCATTGTAAGATTGGCATTAAAAATAGTACTTTTGGAGAGGTAACACACCCCCAAACCTAACTCATTGCTTGTCCTCAAGTAATACAAATAAAATAAAATAAAAAACTGTGAAAAAGTTACCTTGACAAAATTTTGGTTGAACGCCAACGCGTGCTGGCAAGCAGAGTTTGGCTCTATTTCTATCCTCAGTATCTCAGTGCAATAATGCCAATCAAGTAGTAATTCAAGTGAAACAATATAACTCTAGTCTAAATTTATGAGGAGTGCATGATGTGTAGGCAACATGCATCAAGTATCATTTCACTCCCTTAGCCAATTTTACTACCTAAGCTCAGATTTTTATCATTTTTTCTTTTGCCAAGGGTTTCTGTTGGCATTAACTTAAGCTTGCTTCGTGACACTATTTAGCTTGAGAGATAAGAGGAAGCATACCACAAATCCCCACCTTAATCTAGACATCACTAGGTTGTCTCTTCAACTTATACTCTAAGGTTTTGGACTTGAGAAATAAGAGGGAACAAACCACGAAGCCCCAAGTAACTTATTATCCCTAGGCAGAAGAGAGTTCATTTCATTTTTTTCTTGCCTTGGCAGAACATTGCTGCCTTATTTATTTCTTTTTACCCCAACATCATTTTTTTCTAAATATGAGCATAGTTTCAAAAAGTCTAAGTTTGCTAAGGAACTAGATACATACTACGTGTTAAGTGTAAGTTCAATCCCCTAATCTAGAGATCAATTGCCAAGCAAACCTGGCATACTTCGCTGCTGGCATGACATGACAACTAAAGATTAAAATTTCCTCATTGGACAAACACCTAGATCAAATTAAAATTTCCTAACAAGTGTTAACATTTTTCAAAATTAAAGTGAGGCAAAATTTTCTTTTTTTAGCAGTTCGGTATGCATCTATCTAAATGACCTAAAAGGCATGGCAACAAAATCTAGACATGAAATGTAAGGCATGGCATAAATGTGAGAAAATGCACACCCCCAAACCCAAGATGTGCATTGTCCCCAATGCATGAAACAACACATATATACAAGAAAAACAAAAAAATAAAAAATACATGATCATGTAAATGCAATGGAATGACATGTAAAAGAGTTTAGGAAGAGGATGACTCCCCTTCAGAGACTATTTGCCGTGTGAAATGGGTTTCCCTTCTCACAAATGGCCTTCGATCAGGGGCCATATGATTCTTTCTTTTCAGGCTCGATTTTGAAGCGGCAGTGGAGGCTCCAACTTTCTCCTTTTTCTTGATAGGCTCTGATTCAGCGGGTGCATCGGTGGCATCAAATGGCGTATGTATAGCAGGTGTCACTAGCGACTTGGCTTTGGCAGACTTGGCTTTGGTTTCATTTGTTTCAGATGAAGAATCAGAACTGGCAGACTCAACTTGAACTGGAGACAACGAGACTGTGGCATCGGACGAGGTATGAACTGGAGTAGCTGGCATGGCATTGTCACTGGAAGAGAGCTCAACAGGGAAGTCTGGAAACTCTGGCACAAAATCAGTTGATAATTTTGTAAGAGCCCCTCTGATCACAACATCCCTGGCCTGGATGTAGTGTCGCATCTTGACATTGAGCTCCTCAACCTTTCTAACTTTTGGAGAATAATCTCATGCATTGGTGAATTTGGGACAGCATTGCCATTGAATTGTCTGGCACAGTTTCTAGCATGGTTGCTGGCGCGGCCCTTGACTCCTTGGGCTTTGGCGTGGGTGCCCTTGCCTTTCCCTTCCCTTTGTCCATGGGCTCGACATCAACAAGATTCCTCCATATAGCAACAGTAATTGTTGTTCCTTTGATCGTTTGCCCTTTATCTGTATCAAGCCTTGGCACATCATGGAGCATACAAACGTTAGAAATCAATAAAGGGAAAAACAAGTTGCTAGTACCTTTCACTGCGCACTTGTAAGTTTCCTCAACAATGAGCTTGCCAACAATGATTTTGTGCCACATAACAATAGAGTTCAACAAGATCATCCTTTCTTTCGACACGGTCTCGTTATGGGATGTGGGCATCAGATTCACCTTGAGAAAATGATTTCATCCTCTCCATTGGGGCTTCAATGCCAGCCTCTTCACCGTACGGTGTCCCTTGGATGAAACTGTCTATGATGTGCCAGGCTCGCACAGACCATCTAACTCAAACATATTATTGATATACCCTTCATCGAAACGAACACATTTACCTCTACTCATCAAGAATGGTGAATCCTTGGTCACAAGGTGTGCATATAATTCTTGGATGATTGTGGAATAAACCTCCTCTTTTTGTTGGCAAAACTGAGTCTATTTGTGCAAGTTAATCGTAGACATGTCTTCCGGAGGGAAGCCATATTTCGTCTCTGTGTTGAGGTCGAAGTGCTTTTCATAGCGAAAATTCCTTGAGGCAAAATTAGATTCGAACTTTTTCTCAATCTCCTCGTTGAAGAATCGCTTGAAGGGGATAGAGGATGAAGCCATTGAAACTCATTGAAGGAACTTGAAACGATGTTGAAAGATGAAGAAACAGACGATTTGGGTTTTGCACTTGCTTATCAAAAAGAAAGTAAAAAGTGAGAGAGTGATGTTTGGTTTCTTTATCCAACAAAGGTGAGAAAGTGAAAGGTTTTGGATTGGTTGAGTGTTTTAATGGGATGAGTAATTAGGGATAATGATGAAAAATAAAAAAAAGAATTAAATTGAAAGAAGTGATGTGATAAGGTGATAGGTGATAAGATAGGGTAAGGATTAGAGTGATAAGGTGTTTGGTTCGAATTTTAAATTTTAACCCAAATTTTGGGCGGCTATGGTTTAAGGTCAAAAGAAAAATACTCCCCCTCCTATTGAATGTGCTGGTCAAGCTAGGGTTTTTATCATTCTTCCAAATTTAGCATCACCGCATGCCAAGCTATTCTGGCACCATGTCTAACAGACTTTGCTATTGGGACATCAGTTCCTACCAAATAATCTCGGCATTGTTCCTATCATGGTTCATGGCATAACGAATCTGCACAACTTAAAAGGAACCTTTCAACACGGTAAAGGAATAAAACTTAAAATATAAAAGGAAAGAAAAACAAATAAAAACCTTGAAACCTAAAAACAAATAAAACATCTATCCTCATATTTATAAAGGTTCAAACCTGATGGTGTTTTCTTGTTACCTCTGCCAAGAGGATCACCTCTTTGGCATTGTTCTGATCACCTTCCATGTAGTGCTTTAAACGTTGGCCATTCACCTTAAAGATGTTGCCCATCTTCAAGTTCTTAATGTCCACAGCTCTATGAGCATAAGGGGTTCACAACTTCATAAGGGCCGTCCATCTCGATCTAAGTTTCCCTAGAAACAAATTAAGTCGTGAGTTTAATAACAAAACACGTTGGCCTACCTCAAACTGTCTTGGCATTATCCTCCTGTCCTGCCATCGTTTTGCCTTCTCCTTATAGATCCTGGCGTTCTCATAGGCTTGTGTTCTTAATTATTCCAATTCATTTAGGTCTAGCAACCTTTTTTCTCCAGCAGCTCTTCATGCCATGCCATGCCATGCCAAGTGTTCTGATGGCCCAGTAGGCTTTATGCTCAAGCTCTACTGGCAGATGGCATGGTTTGCCAAAAACAATTCAAAATGGTGATGTACCCAAAGGAGTTTTAAATGCACTCCTGTAAGCCCACAAGGACTCATCTAGTCTCAAGGACCAGTCTTTCCTTGATGGATTAACGGTCTTTTCTAGAATGTCCTTAATCTTCTTATTTGAAATATCAGCTTGCCTGTTTGTTTGTGGATGATATGCCATGGCAATTGTTTGCTGTATACCATACCTACACAAAGCTTTAGAGATTAGATTACACTTAAAATGGGTGCCCTCATCGCGAATAATCACCCTAGGGGCGCCAAATCTAGTAAAAATGTGTTTGTGCAAGAACTTGGCAATGACATTGGCATCGTTTGTTGGAAGGGCCATAGCATCTACCCATTTGGATACATAGTCAACAGCCACAACAATATATACATTACCGAATGAAGGTGGAAAATGACCGATAAAGTCTATCCCCCATACATCAAATAAATCCATAGGCATAATGTTTTGGAGTGGTAGTTGGTGTCTGGCAGAGATGTTTCCGTTCCGTTGGCATCGATCACATGCCTTGGCATACTCATGGGTATCCTTATATAGTGTTGGCCAAAAGAATCCTGATTGTAGTACTTTTGCAGCAGTCTTTACCCCCGCAAAGTGACCTCCATATGGTACGGCATGGCATAGATGCAATATGTTGCGTTGCTCATCCTTAGTGTCACGGGCTGTCAGCCGAGGCCCGAGTCATTGGCACCACGGGGTGCACACTAGGGTTCCCAAGAGGTTCAGATAGAGATCTTGGGCCCAAAGAGACCACCAGACTTAGCCCGATCCGTGGGAGATTCTAGAAAGCATATCCATCCACTTTGACCTATGTAAACTTGCCTTGTATACATAGGATTTGTTACCATAGATAGATGGGAATATTCCCAGAATTGTACCATTGTGGTTGGTGGGCTTTGATCTTAGCCGTCTATGTAAATTTGTATAGACCGTCGGATTAGGGGGAACTCAACTATAAATAGAAGCCTTCTCCTCCTCATTTCATGTATCCAAGTTTCCAAGGAATAAAGGCATTTACTCTAAATCCTCTGAGTGTTCTTGTGTTCTTTCTTTGTTCTTGAGCGTTCTTTCGAAGTTCTTCTTCGCTCATCTCTTTTGATCTGATTCCGCGTAGAACGCTTTGCGTTTGTTAGTGCTTGGGAAGTTTGATCTTCTGAGAGGGTTGAAAAGGCTTACTTAGGCGTTTGTCTTGAGTCACATCGCCTAAGGCTGTACGGTGGGCTGGTTGGAATTCTAGCCACGTGATAGTTGGTATCAGATCCTTGTTCGAGCGACGTGAGCTAGTTCGAGGCACGAAGCATCGAGTGGAGATGGCACCAAAGAAGGGAGAGAATGCTACTGCGAGCCAGAAGGGTGTGGAGACCCAGGCGAACAAAGGAAGTTGAGCAAACTCGAGGGATAAGTTGTCGACGCTCGAGGAGAGGGTCACCAGGCTTGAGGGATCTATGAAGGATTCTGCGGAGCGACTCGACGTGGTAGATACACGGATCGAGGAGCTGGATGACCATGGTGATTAGTCAGAGGGAAAGAGAGATGCTCTTGAAGCAATGTTGAAGGCATTGAGGGTGGAAATGGTGGATCTGAAGGCGGAAGTGATGGTTTATCAGGCTGCCATGCGGAACGGTGTGTTAACCACGACGACACCTAGACCAATGAAGGACATTCCGAAGCCAAGAGAGTTCAAGGGGAACCGGTCGGCAACAGATGTTGAGAACTTCATTTGGTGCATGGAGCGGTACTTCCAGGCAATAAGCATCACCGACGATGTCGAGAAGGTAAATACTGCTGTTGTTTATTTGACTGACGTTGCTTTGTTATGGTGGCGTCGTAGGTGCCTTGATGAGAATAGTGGAGGCACGGGCGTTGGAACATGGGAGGAGTTCCAAGCGGAGTTCAAGCAGGAGTTTTGCCCGAGTAACACAGAGAAAGAAGCCAGGACCAAGTTTAGGAGGCTTCGACACGATGGATCCATTGTGGATTACATCCAGGAGTTTAGTGAGCTACAACTCCTTATCCCCGGTTTGTGTGAGAAGGATGCGCTTTTCACGTTTATGGAATGATTGAAGCCATGGGCCAGGATTGAGTTAGAGCGGATGGATGTGCAGGAACTTTCCAAAGCCCTAGCCATTGCGGAGTCCTTGACCGATTATAGTGCTTACAAGTCCATAGAGTCCAAGTCTTCCAAGCCCTATGGCAAGGGTATTGGTGGGAGAGACGAGGATGTGTCCGGAGATAGCAGCGATGATGGCAAGGAGAGGCCATCGACCAAGCCAAACCGATTACGCGAAACCAGAAGATCGGAAGGATCGAGAATCCATAAGGTGCTACCATTGTGATGGTCCACACGTAGTGAAAGACTGTCCCAAGAAGAGAAGCCGCCTCGATGCCATTGTCCAGGAGGACGACGAGTCAGATGGAGAACCCGGTAGAGTTGGTGCAATCGCTAGCATCAAAGGAGGGAAGCCAAGGGTGGAAAAAGTACATCGAAAGTGTTACCGATGTAAGGGGCCGCATTTAGCGCGAGAATGCCCTGATCGAGTCAAGAAGTCCAAGGAGGATGAGCCCGAGAGTGATGAGGCTGCGAAGCTTGGCTCGATGATATTGGATTCTGTCAAGGCGAGGAAGGGCCAGAAGAATAATGGGTTGATGTTTGTCGACATCAACGTGGCAGGACGATCGAGGAGTGCTTTGGTGGACACCGGGGTAAGCGATCTGTTCATGTCCAGGAAGGCTGCCAAGAAGCTTGGTCTTAAAGTTGTGGACTCAACCGGTAAGATCAAGGCGGTGAATTCAAGGGAAGTTCCAGTTGTGGGGACAGTGCGGAAGATCGATTTGCATATTGGGGATTGGAAGGCCAAGGAGAATTTCGAGGTAATCGAGTTAGATGACTTTGATTTTATTTTGGGACTAAACTTCCTTGACCGTATTGAAGCTCTCATCATTCCGTTTGCCAACGTCGTGTGCATCTTGGATCTGAGACAACGGTGCGTTGTGCCTGTGTGCCGAGACAACGGGCGAGGAACCAAGAAGCTGACAGCCATTCAGCTTGTCGAAGATGCTCCAAGCCAAGGAGGCATCGAGTTGGAGGCGACAGTTGGGGACACTACCTTGGATGGGCGAGAGTTGCCTGAGGCAGTTGGCATGAAGGCCGTCGAGGAGCCATCCATGAGCGAGGTGGCCGAGGTATCGAACTTCAATGGGAGAGAAGTGTCGATGGGATTTGCATTACCGAGGAGCAATGGGGCATCAAAATTCAGGGATAAGGATTGATGTGTAGAGTAAATGCCGGGAAAAGGAGTGAGGTACGTCTTGAACACGGTGATAGTGTTTTACAGTTTGATTTGCCGGATTTGTTGGGTGTAGGGCGCAGAAAACCTAACCCATCAGATGGAGTTGCCAAGACTTGGTGCGGGGCGAAGCAACCGTTCAGAGTTCCGAAGGTTCGTTCGGTGTTCAACGTGAAGGCATCCAAGTTTGTGCACAAGGATTGGGAGAGTCCAGATTGGGGCAAGTCAGAACTGGTAGGAAAGAGTTCCTACGATCAAGATGTACCTGGGACGGGAAATTTTGCATGCGGTGCAAGACAAGGCGAGCAGTCCTTATGGGGGGACATCCGAATCAGAGTTCGGTGCTCTTTATAGGGAGAGCGGTCCTTTTGGGGGGACAATCAAGCCAGATTCCGAGTTGGGAGCAAGCCAAGGTACGCGGGAGGAAGCTCCAGGATCGATCTCAACTTTGTTCGAGAGGTGCGACGAGGGTGTCGCTATGTTTGGTGGGGGAGATTGTCACGGGCCGTCAGTCGAGGCCCGAGTCATTGGCACCACGGGGTGCACACCAGGGTTCCCAAGAGGTTCAGATAAAGATCTTGGGCCCAAAGAGACCACCAGACTTAGCCCGATCCGTGGGAGATTCTAGAAAGCATATCCATCCACTTTGACTTATGTAAACTTGCCTTGTATACATAGGATTTGTTACCATAGATAGATGGGAATATTTACAGAATTGTGCCATTGTGGTTGGTGGGCTTTGATCTTAGCCGTTGATGTAAATTTGTATAGACCGTCGGATTAGGGGGAACTCAACTATAAATAGAGGCCTTCCCCTCCTCATTTCATGTTTCCAAGGAATAAAGGTATTTACTCTAAATCCTCTGAGTGTTCTTGTGTTCTTTCTTTGTTGTTGAGCGTTCTTTCGAAGTTCTTCTTCGCTCATCTCTTCTTGAGCGTTTGTCGGTGCTTGGGAAGTTTGATCTTCCGAAAGGGTTGAAAAGGCTTACTTAGGCGTTTGTCTTGAGTCACATCGCCTAAGGCCGCACAGTGGGCTGGTTGGAATTCTAGCCACGTGACATTAGGCACACACCGACAAATTACTTGGTCTACACACAGTTTGAACAATATTGGCTCATCCCAATAGTATTGCCTAACTTCCCGCAAGAACCTTTTCTTATTTGAAATATCAGCTTGCCTGTTTGTTTGTGGATGATATGCCATGGCAATTGTTTGTTGTATACCATACCTGCACAAAGCTTTAGAGATTAGATTACACTTAAAATGGGTGCCCTCATCGCGAATAATCACCTTAGGGGCGCCAAATCTAGTAAAAATATGTTTGTGCAAGAACTTGGCAACGACATTGGCATCGTTTGTTGGAAGGGCCACAGCCTCTACCCATTTGGATACATAGTCAACAGCCACAAGAATATATACATTACCGAATAAAGGTGGAAAAGGACCGATAAAGTCTATCCCCCATACATCAAATAAATCCATAGGCATAATGTTTTGGAGTGGTAGTTGGTGTCTGGTAGAGATGTTTCCGTTCCGTTGGCATCGATCACATGCCTTGGCATACTCATGGGTATCCTTATATAGTGTGGGCCAAAAGAATCATGATTGGAGTACTTTTGCAGCAGTCTTTACCCCCGCAAAGTGACCTCCATATGGTGCGGCATGGCATAGATGCATATGTTGCGTTGCTTATCCTTAGGCACACACCGGCAGATTACTTGGTCTGCACATAGTTTGAACAATATTAGCTCATCCCAATAGTATTGCCTAACTTCCCGCAAGAACCTCTTCTTGGCATTGTATGCCAAGTCTGGTGGCAGAATGTTACTTACCAAGTAGTTGACAATGTCAGCATACCATGGCACGACATTAACTGCAAGCAAATACTCGTTAGGAAATTCATCTCTTATAAAATTGGTCTTACCATCTTCAATATGATGCTCTAAACGTGAGAGATGGTTAGTTACTAGTTTTTCACTACCCTTCTTGTCTCGGATCTCAAGGTCATATTCTTGAAGTAGGAGCGTCCATCAGATTAGTCTGGGCTTGGCATCCTTCTTTATAAGAGATACTTCAATGCCGAATGATCTGTAAAAACCACAACTTTGTTACCAATCATGTAAGATCTAAATTTGTCAAAAGCAAATACAACCGTAAGAAATTCTTTCTCGGTCGTAGAGTAGTTCATTTGTGCTTCGTTCAAGGTTTGGCGGGCATAGTAGATGGCATGAAAAACCTTGTCCTAAGATAGCTCCAACGGTATAGTCGCTGGCATCGCACATGAGCTCGAAGGGCTCACTCTAGTCCGGTGCCACAACTATAGGGGCATTGATCAACTTCTTCTTAAGCTCTTGAAATGCTCTCAAACAAGAATCGTCAAATGCAAAACTAGCATTATGTTCTAACATCAAGCATAAAGGATTAGCAATTTTTGAAAAGTCTTTAATAAAACACCAATAAAAACTGGCATGTCCTAAAAACCTCCTTATACCTTTAACACTTGTTGGAGGCGGTAGCTGTTTAATTACCTCAACTTTTGCTTGATCCACTTCTAACCCTCTCTCAGTTACCTTGTGCCCGAGAACAATGCCCTCCTTCACCAAGAAGTGGCATTTTTCCCGATTCAACACTAGGTTTGTCTCTATGAATCTCTTCAAGACTTTCTCCAAACTCAGAAGGCATTCCTCAAATGTTTTTCCAAACACTGAGAAATCATCCATGAACACTTCCATGTTGTGCTCGATCATATCAAAAAAATAGACATCATGTAACGTTGAAACAATGTTGGTGCATTACATAGGCCGAATGGCATCCTTCTAAATGCAAACGTCCCATAAGGGCACATGAACGTGGTCTTCTGTTGATCATCAGGGGTGATGGCAATCTGATTATAAAAACTGACATTGGCATCAAGTTGATGCTAGCTCCTAGGTCACATAGTGCCTTGCCCATGAATTTGTTGTCAATGGTGCAGGGAATAGTGAAACTTCCAAGATCTTTCAGCTTTGCTGGCAATCAGTTTAGGATCATGGCACTGTGTCCTTCTGTTAGAGCAACAATTTCAAAGTCTCCCAACTTCCTCTTTTTGGACAGAATGTCCTTCATAAATTTGACATAGTTGGCCATTTGTTCAAGGGCTTCTACCAATGGAATGTTGATTTGCAATTGCTTAAGAACCTCTAAGAAGCGCTTGAATTACTGGTCTTGCTTATGCTTTTGAAGTCTTACTGGAAATGGTGGTGGCAGATAAACATATGACGGCATTACTGGCTTTGCCAAGGTAGTGTTGGCATCGGTATTCTATCTGGCATCAGTGCTGGCATCATCTGCTTTTGGTTGCTCTTTCTCTACCTTACTGGGATTATCTACTGGCAATGGCTTCTCGATTTGGTAATTAATTGGCTGCTTGGTAGCTTTCTCAACCCTACACTGCTTACTCTTCCAAAGAGTTATGGCTTTATATTGCTCATTTTCTTTGTGCCGAGCGTCTTCTGTGTCACTTGGCAATGTTCCTTGGAGTCGATTGCTAAGTGCGTTGGCAATCTACCCAATTTGGACTTCCAAGTTCCTTGTTGATGCTGCCAAACTCTAGACTGTGGCATCATTCCTCTCCATGTATTCTATGAGAGTGCCTCCTTGGTTGAATCTCTGCCCTTGTTGAAAATTGTTTTGGGCTTTCTATGGCATGACATTCTGATAGAATGTTGGTATGCCATTATTGTTGAAAGCTGGCATGCCATTGTTATTCTGCCTCTGGGTATTCTGGCATTGGGCATTGTACTGGTTACCTCCTTGATTTCCCCATGCTAAGTAAGGGTGTTGTCTCCAACCTGCATTACAAGTATTGGAGTTAGGATTACAGTAAAGATTAACATTGCCAACAAAATTTACCGATTTAGGATTAACAAGGCATTCATCCACATGATGATTTTCTCTACACATTGTACAGAAAGGGTCAAAACTTTGACTTCTTGGGCCTCATTGTTCTTTTACAATGTTCTCACTATGCTAGTAAGATTGGAAATCTCGGCATGGATGGACATTAGTTCATCAACCTGAAATTTCCAATTGGTTTTAGTTTCGGCCCCAAGTCTAGCAACAGGATATTCAAAATTATTGATCGCAATCCTCTCTAGAATGTCAACAGCCTTAGTATATGTCTTGTAAAGCAACAAACCGGCTGCTAAAGCATCAACAACAGTCCTTGTTTGTGCATTTAATCCATTGTAAAAGGTTTGGATTTGGGTCCAAATCCAGAATCCATGCATGGGACACCTTCTCAACAGGTCTTTGAATCTTTCCCAGGCATCATATAAAGTCTCATCCTCAGCCTGCCTGAATGTAATGATCTCACCTCACAGTTTGGCAGTGAGTGTTAGCGGCTGGAATCTTGTCAAGAACTTCTGGCATAGGCCTGCCCATGAATTAACTGAGCCAGGTGGCAAGGAGTTAAGCCAAGCCTTTGCTCTGTCTCTCAAAGAGAAAGTAAATAACTTCAGCTTCATGATATCTTCAGGTACTCTATTTTGTTGAAATAACTGGAAAATTTCCATGAACTACTTTAGATGTTGCCTCGGATATACAGTGAGTGCTCCATCAAACTGACCTACATTCAAAAGAGTTTGAATCATTATCGGCTTAAGTTCGAAATTGACAGCGTTTACCTCTTTGCAAACAAGTCCTGGCATCAAATTGTCAATGGTTGGTGTTGAATGTTCTCTAATTGGTCTCTCATTAACAGCTGTGACAACAGATGGTGGTGGTGTCTCATTATTAAGTGGATTTCCTCCATTGTTCACCACACCATTCCCTCCATTACCTTGGTTTTGCATCTCTCGAAATCTTCTTTTTAACCTCCGCAAGGTTTTCTCAATTTTCGGATCGTATGGCCACTCGTCCACCATAGGATGGCTTCTGGTCATACACCGAAAAAAATAAAAGGTAAAACCAAAAACAAAAATAAAAATAAAAGAAAGACAAGTGAGAATTTAAAAACAAACAATTATGTTGCAATCCTCGGCAACGGCGCTAAAAACTTGTAGACTCTCTACGTGAATGCTGGCAAAAGGGGCAAAAGATATGTGTTGGAAAAATATAATATAGTGCCAAGATGAGTTTTTTGCGTGCAAGTATACGCAGTCTACAAGTAATACAGCTGGTAAGCTGAGTATCGATCCCACAGAGATTGACTTGGAATTTAATTGCTTTGACTGTTACTTGCCTTGAGAAAAAGTTGTTTTGTTTTGAAGTTGGTTTTGGAAATAATTGAATAGAAAAGAAATAAAAGTAAACAAAGACGTTGGCAAGGAAGGTGATTTAATGAATGATGAGTGTTGGCAGTGAATGCCTGGTTTTCACGCTATTCATGTTGTACCAGCCTTTAATAACAACCTGTCATGGCATTGTTTGCCGAGCAGATTCAAAATTAGCAAAGAATCTCTCGATGGTCATTACCCTAAATTGATCATGTAAAAACCCCTATACCTCTATAGTGCATGATTTTAAATAAACCAAATTGATAACGATCCAATCTATACTTCTAAGTGTAGATTTCACTCCTGAAGTAAGTTCATCTACTTGAATGACTTCTCTCAAAGCTTCTCTCCCAGTATTCAACAGCTTAATCGTTGCCACCCATGTCAGTTAAGATATTAAGGAGAAATAGGCCAACAGTGCCAGCTTTTGCTTGGCATAGTATTTAGGAAACATTAAAATATGTCGAATAGTGAAAACATTACCAAGGCAGATTTATTAGTGAAAAATAAAACATAAAAATAGCGTTCAACGCAAACATCCCCCACCAACTATGAAATTAGTTCATGGTGAGGGACTTAACCAAAAAACCACAAACGATTCCCAAGTACATCATCATTTAAAACAAAATAAAATAACTTGAAAGAGAAAATGGGCTAGAAGGGGTCTCTCGATGCAGCACTTTAAGATCCAGGCTTCTCGGCCAAGTTGGTTAGACCACCCTTCCTAAGTGCAGCCAGTTGTCAATCGTCACACACCAACTCCTCACTTTGATCCTCTTCTCTCTCAAATGCTAGCTTGTTTGGTGTTTAAATAAGCGTGCGAGGAAGGGATAGGATTAGCTCTTCAAATTTTGAACTTCAACTGCCCAAAGGATAAGGGATTATCATCTTATCTAAATTTGAATGAGAGCTGATCAGGCTAGGGTTGACGTCATACTGTCGACGCTGCCTTGGCACCCAAGCTTGGCATGAATCTATCAACAAGTCTTGGCACCATCTTATCCGCTATTTTTTTAGAGATTGATCCAATTGCTATCTTTTCGGTGCTTGATCATTTCCTATTTTTTCGGGGTCCAACAACTTCTTGGTGTGGCATCAAGTTCACTTCTCTGCCAACCAGTGCTTAGCATTGTCTGGTCCATCTATGCCAACAGCACTCGGTATTCTCTCTGGCACTCCTTCTTGTGTTGTTTTTCAAGGCTAAATCATATGCCAAACTTGCAAAATTGCCAACAAAACAACCCTTCACACTGTCATAGACAAAACTCTAAACTTCTTATGCAAATGCATGATTCTAACATCCTAATGCAACTAAATGTACCTAAAAACAAGCAAAAGCATTGTAAGATTGGCATTAAAAACAGTACTTTTGGAGAGGTAACAACTAAATAACAGATCCAATTCGAAAATTATAATATCTCATCAATATTCCCAAAAATAACTTAATTAATCCTTGATATAACATTAAAGTCAGTTTCCAAACTATAAAACAAGGATCAAATACTTGGGAATTTCAGTAAAGAACCATACAATAGAGGAGATCACGGACCTTACCCCTATTGTGAGATTTCTCCCTCAATTGATTTGACAAAAGCTAAGAAAACACAAGATTTAAATGAGATTTTACAAAAACAATGTTAATCAAATCATTATCAATCATAAAAGCAAGTTAAAAGACTCACCACCTCTGAATTTTGATGAAAACTTGAGTGTTTGGCTGAGGAAAGAGTGGAGAGAAAAGTTACTTGAATTTCTTTAATGAGCTTAACTAACTTTTTTTTAACTAAAATCCCTTTTAAATTATCTTTAAAACACATGTTAAAATATCTTAAATTAAGGGAGAAATCATCAGAAAAACCTTAGTAAAATAGATCCTTAAAGATTCTAAGAATTTGACCCTTTTCATTTTAGTCACCTTTAAACACAGTTTTCAAAAATCGCATTTTGGTCACTAATCCAAAATGTCACATTTCCAAATTCCTTTTTCTAAAATTTATTCCACTAAAAAATCATTATATAATAAAAGATGTTTTTTACTATTTTCCACATTTATCTTACCAAAAAATGTATGGTCTCAAATCCGACTCGAATCTCTAACCCAGTCCACCAGACCATTTAACAAACCTCAAAACCGCTAAGCCCAAAACTGGGGTGGTACAAGCTATGGATCTAGTTATCCTTGGTTGAATGCCATGTTTTGATGGTTCTAGCATGTTGCTTTTGATGCAATGGATACGTGAGTAGTTGACATATGCTAGTAAATGTTCAATTAAGTGTTTTACGTTTGGTGAAGTGGTCTAGGGAGCATGCCTATAGGTTGATCTTGTAGAAGCATATGTTTTGTTGTGGTTCCTAAACCTTAGTGCAAATGATGGAATATGATTGGATGATTGATTGTCAGCATGAATGTGAGTTGCTAGGATCCAAATGTATCTAGATTCGACTGAAAAACCAGTTTAAAATGACATTTTGGGTTCAAGCATATCGAAACGCATCCCCTTATACCGATACATTTGGGCCATTTCTGGCATAGCGTTTCGATATGCAAGGAAGTGTTTTGATACGGGTAAGCCTTTACAGGCATAGCATTTCGATACAGGTAAGGGCATTTTGATTGAGCAATTCGATACGCAGGGGATCGTATCAATACGTTATTGAGCTACTAGAATATGGTTTTTGAAAATTGGCTAAAGCGTAATGAAACACTTGTACACGTATCAATACGGGTTGCGGTTAATACGGTTATTGGGATGTTTGCAAGTTTTTGATTCTTTTGTTTTGGTCCCTAATTGTTGTGAATGCAATTGCTTGAGTTTGGATGGTTGTATTGAGCTGAAAATTAACATGCAAGCATGTAATTATACTAATTGAGGATTGGTAACCCTAAATTCAGTAATGGTCTTTTAATTCACCAATTTTACGTTTTAGTCCCTAAAATGTATCGCACGTAATTGGTTGCCTTTTTGTGGTCCTTTTCCTTTGTGATTTCATCCGCTGCGAGCATGTTTACTTAGGATTAATAATATGCATCTAGACAAGATAAAAAGAAAAAAATAGATCAATTTTCGTAATCTTTCTCCGATTTTCTTCGGCAAAACATAATGTAGCTCACTGGGTTCGGTCGGGCGTCTAGGCAGAGTCAAGGGGGTTACAGTTTTCTAGGCAGCCATGGCCAGAGTGCATGTACATGCACCGGTTCCTGCAGCTATTAACACTGGGTTACCTTTGAAGCGTTTGCGTAGCCTGGGCGGTGTTGAGTTTAGAGGGCTGGTTCCTAAAGCAGCCGAGGAATGGTTTACGAGTACCAAAAGGATCCTTGGTCAAATGGAGTGTACCAATGTGCGTAAGATGGGATGTATTATATCGTTACTTTAGGGGGATGCGTACAGTTGGTGGACAACTGTGATTGCGGGTGTGGAACCTGTTGATGTTACATGGGAATTATTTTCCAAGGCTTTCAAGAAGAAGTATTTGGGAACTCGGTACCAGGATGTGAAGAAGAGAGAGTTTGTGCCGTTAGAGCAAGGAAACATGTCTATTTCTGAATTTGAGGTCTAGTTCATTCAGCTAAGTAAGTATGCTCTTGAGTTGGTCTCGAATTAGCGAGAGATATGTGATCGATTCCGTTACGGGTTGATCAAGGAAGTAAATACGTACATGTTCGCCATCGATTATAGAAAGTTTGATGTTATGGTGTTGCGGGTGAATGACATATAATAGAATTTGGGTTTGTCTGTTCGTTCTAGGGGTTCTTCATCTGGTAAGTGGAGTGCAGAGTCTAACGCTGGCAGAGATCTTTATAAGAGGCATAGAGAGAAAAGGTATCATCCGGATCAAAGGCGTGGAGGATATGGCGCTGGACATGGATTTTAGGGTCAGAATGCTCATGCTGGAGCTCTTGAGTGTAGGAGATGTGGCTAGAGGCATTTAGGAGAGTATTGGGGGTGCTATGGGCACTTGTTGGAGTTGTGGACCAAGGGATCATCTCCATACGTATTGTCCACAGTTAGCCAGAGAGGGCCAGGCTAATGTGCCTGTTGCTGGAGCGCAGAGAGGTCGTAGATGCAACCGTGGACATTTTAGCGCAGGGATGAGGGTCAGAGAGTAGTAGCGTATACCGTAGCAGTTTAGCCGAGGATGTTGGACCGGTGAGGGTTTTTGCTCACCATGTTGGGAGGAACGATACCGACGTAATCGCATGTACTTTACCTTAGAGTCAATACCTTTGTTACTTTTGATTGATTCTGGTTCTAGCATTCCTACATTTTGCAAGAGCATGCATGTATGTTGGATTTATCTATTGAGTTGTTATATGTTTGTATGCGAGTAACCTGTTTCTTTGGTGAGACGGTTGTGGCTAGGAAGTTGTATAGGAGTTGTCCCATGATGGTTCAAGGACATGTGTTCGAGGCCAACCTGATGGAGTTACTATTTCATAGTTTTGATGTGATTCTGGGTATGGGTATGGATTTTGAGGCTAAGCGGGTTTCTTTGAAGCTTGCTGAAGATTATGAAGTTGTGGGCGAGGATGTCAATCTCATGTCAAATGTGGTTTCAACATTAAAGGCTCTGAAGATGTTGGAGTTCGTGGTCAAGCATACTTAGCCTATGTGATGAACTCGAATATGAAGAAAGAGTGTGCTTAGTATATTCGCATGGCTTGCGACTTTTCAGGAGTGTTTTTAGAAGAGTTACCTGGTCTATCGCTGGATAGAGAAGTAGAGTTTTGCATAGAGACATTTAGCGAATACAGCTCATGTGTCGATGGCACCGTATCGTATGGCACTGAAAGAGTTGAAGGAATTGAAGACATAGTTGCAGGAGTTGCTTGATTGTGGGTTCATTCGTCCAAGTGTGTCACCGTGGGGTGCACCGATGTTGTTTGTAAAGAAGAAGGATGGCACGATGAGAATGTACATGGATTATCGGTAACTGAACAAGTTGATGATTAAGAACAAGTACCCTTTACTGAGGATTGATGATTTGTTTGATCAGTTTCAAGGTGCTACAGTATTTTCTAAGATTGATTTGCGATCAAGGTATTATCAATTGAAGGTGAAAGATAATGATGTGCAGAAGACAGCTTTTAACACATGTTATGGGCATTACGAGTTCCTAGTGATACTGTTTGGTTTGACCAATGCCCATGCAACGTTCATGGATATGATGAATAGGGTGTTCCATGAATTCTTGAACCAATTTGTGGTAGTGTTTATCGATGATATTCTTGTGTATTCTCGTACCGAGGAAGATCACATTTGAAATCTCCGAATTGTGTTGCAAGTTCTGTTGGACAACAAGCTTTATGCCAAGTTAAGTAAATGCAAGTTTTGGATCAAGAAGGTGGTTTTCCTTGGGCATGTGGTTTCGGCTGAGGGTATTTGCGTGGATCCGTAAAAAGTCAAGGCCATTGTGAATTGGAAGCCGCTAAAATCTATTTCGGAGGTTCGTAGTTTTCTGGGGTTGGCGGGATATTATTGACGGTTTGTTGACGGTTTTTCAAGGATCGCAGCCCCTTTGACAAAGTTGTTGTAGAAGGATGTGAGTTTTGAATGGACAGAAGTTAGGCATCAAACTTTCGACAAGCTGAAGGAGGCTTTGACACACGCTCTAATCTTGACTCAGCCTAAGTTAGGGAAGGAGTTTGTTGTGTATAGTGATGCGTCCTACGTGGGATTGGCTTGCGTGTTGGTGCAGAAAGGAAGAATTTTTGCGTATGCATCTAGGCAGTTGAAGGTTCATGAGCACAATTACCCTACGCATGATCTTGAGTTGGTTGCGGTGGTGTTTTCCTTGAAGATTTAGTGACACTATCTCTACGGCGAGAGGTGTGTTGTCTACACTGATCACAAAAGTTTGAAGTACCTAATGCCTCAGAAAGAGTTAAATCTTAGGCAACGAAGGTGGTTGGAGTTGTTAAAGGATGATGACCTGACAATTGAGTACCATCTAGGGAAGGCGAACGTGGTAGCGAATGCCTTGAGTAGAAAGGTCGTGGTAGAGTTGAGGGCGATATTTGCGCGGCTGAGTGTGTCGTGAGATGGTTGTTTGTTAGCAGAGTTACAAGTGAAGCCTTCGATGTTGTAGTTAATCAAGGAGAAGCAACCTTTTGGTGATGAGTTAGTGTTGCAGGTTAAGGACATCTTGTGTAACACCCTTAATGTATACTCGTAGTACGAATACACATTAAGGATGCCATAATATTATTTAACAGAGTTATAGACTTGTAATTTTTTTAAATCATCTGACTTAAAACTATTTTATAAAATAACCATTGCTCGATTTTTGAAGTATTCGTAGCCTATTTAAAAACTGCTAGTTTTGACCCTGAATTTGTTTATAAAACATGTTAGTCAGTTATTAAAATAAGTACGTAATTCAGGGTGAAAACTAGGTACACTGCCTAGGCCCTTTCTTAAATTTAAAATTATTATGCTATAAATGATAAATAAAATTTTACCCGATTAAATATCATTACCAATAATTCATTAACAATACAAATAATTTATATTTATCTGACTATTAATCAAACTTATAACTTTAAAATAACTAACGAATAAATTGATACATGCCCACTAGAGAATATCATAAATTAGAATGTCTTACTAATGTTTGGCAGATTGTAGCTTGATCAATATGCTTGACTCCTCTTCCGGTAAGTTCCCACTAACCTACGTGTGAAATAGCACACGCTATGTATTCACTTAGTGATGCAACTATAAATTAAAGTAAAGCATTTCAATGTATAGAAATAACATAAATAAACAAATAACTGTGTATATAATATTAAAATATAGAATCGTATAAAACTAACTTATCAAAGACATTTGTTTGTCATGTAACAGTGCAATATAATTACTACAAAATGGCAAGCGAGTCCCAATTGTATTTTATATCATATCATCAAACCTTTATTTTATTAATCAAATATATGTTATGCTTTTTAACTTAACTGCCTCATAAATGTATTTCATGTATTATGGCCCGAAGTACAATATAAAGTGATACTTTGGTGCACGAGTCATCATAACCAACACCGTAGTGCCTACAATGCTGTAGAGTCTAATGATGAGTACGTACTCGAGGATGCCCTTTGCTCCTCATACTCACACATTTTGTGCTATGTAACACCTTAGTGTTTGAACCGACTCTGTAGAGTCTAACTCAACTCCGTAGAGTCTATCTCAACCCCGAAGAGTCTATTTCGCACCGTAGTGCTATGACGCTGCTGCTAGGACTCTATGGATATCCAACTATACCAAAGACTTCACAAGTACTTGGGCATAATCAACATTCCATGTTCAAAGCATCAATATAAATCATATAAGTAGATATTAGGCAGTTCATACCCAATATCTAAAATCTGATTTATCTTACATAAATCATTATGCCATATCAATGTATCACATATGCTATTTAATATTTATGTCATTTGCATAACTTTGATCAACATACATTTTCATTAATATCAAGGTCGACTTATCGTAAGTCTTCCTCATATTATATATATATAATAGGTAAAAATGCACTCACCTTGGCCGCTTAACACAATGCCTCACTAAGTCCTAGTTCGACCCTTTCTTTCATAGTACCCTGAACCTTCTTTGATTCAGACTTGACTTCATTAATCACATGAATACAATAAAATATTTGTTAGATTCAAATCTAAAAATACCTTAAACATTATGTCTAATATAATCATTCGAATATAAACTTTCCAAATATTTTTCCTTTATTCCTTGTATTGTTTAAAAACTAATTATGGTTCTTAGTGACCAATTTGAACTTCCAATAATTCTTCCGAGCTTATAACTAAAATTTAAATACAAAATGTTTCAAATTCCATTTTATGACAGCTTGCGCAACCTTCAAAGATTTACTTATACAGGGCAGAATACATATTGGATCATAATTTCCTTTATACTGTAGAAACTAGATTCGATAACGGTTTTAACGGTATAAACCACATAAATTAATAAAATCTATAAAAATTATGAAAATTCCATACATTCACGTCACAGAGCTATCTGGGTAGAAACTACTGTGTAATTTTTCTAACCTTCTTTCGAATAAAAATCCATATCTTTTAACACCGAACTCGAAATCAGTTTCCGTTTGTTAGAAACGAAACTAGACTAACAAATCTTTACAACGGTATAAAATTCATCATTTAACCATTTTTTCTAGAATTTATGGCAAAATTTTTAAACTTACTGCCTTAATTCAAATTCTAGCATAACTTTCCATAAATAACTTCTAATTTACACCAACTGCTCCTTATTTCTTTACTTGTCAATTTTGTCCCATCACTTTACTTCAAATGACTATAATAAAGCTTGTATTCATATGTTCTCTTTACATCCTTCATCAAAATAGGATTAAACATTTACTTCTCTAATTTCTCTTGATTTGTAGAGATGGTCACCAAAATTTCAAATATAAGGATTCAAGCTTCTTAGCTTTGCAAATTAGTCCTCCAATCAACATTACTACCTTAATTCCATCATTTTAACTAAAAAATAGATTTACTCCTTCGACATATCCTCTTTACCGAATAGACCATTCAAGTTTGACAATTTGTCAAAATGGTCACTAATGTGATTAATCGTCGATTTAGCTTTCTAACTTCAGATCTAGTCCCTTAATTTTGAAGCTTGCTGAAATGGTCCCTATGTATTTAACTTAGGGTTTTGCTTCCAAACAACAAATCAAGCTTACTAGATCATTAATCCAACATTATAAACCCTAAGTTAGACTTGAATCCATAAACCCTAATCTTCTCTATACAAACCAAAATATGTAGGTTTTAAATCCCAACTCAATAACATGATTCTAACATCATACAAGCATGATTCTAACTTAAAATCAACCATGGATTCATAAAATCATAAAAGCCCCAATTTGTTCATAAACCCTAATTTCTTCCTCATATCAAATCTCATCAACCAAGCAAGTATTCTATAAATTATTTACATCAAAAGATAGAGCTCAAAGAGTAGAACAACTTTGTAGTTCGAAAGATTACCTGAAAACTGAGACTCAGGGCTTAAATCGAGCTTGTAAATTTTTCTCTTCTTTTTCTCTTAACCAATATTTTGGAGAGTATTTTTGCTAATAATTCTTTCATATTTCATATATTTAAGAAACTTGTATCATTAAAAATGAATTTTTAATTCAATCAAATCCACTTTCCAAAAATACGCTCCAACTAGATTTATATTTCTAATTTGCCATTTTGTAACATTCCAGCTAGACTTAGTTGGATTCTAATCATCCAATATTCATCCATAAAAGAAATCTCAAAATTCCCTCCATGTCCCTTTTGGGAAAAATGACAAAAATGCCCTTTACTGATCAACTTACTTACAAAATTGCCATTCCATGTCATTTCGATCGATTTAAATTTTTCTCGATCTCTTTTAACATCCAAATATCCATAAAATGATATTTTGTGACTCTTATATGGTCTATGGAACTATCTCTGAAATTTAGCTCGGTCTAATTATCCGAATATTTTTCTAAACTTTATCGCTTTATAGCCATTAATACAAACTCTGTACGAAAATCCAGGTAACAAGGAAATGTCATTCTTGGGGGTAAAATATTCATTTATGGGATTAAAATGCATAACTTTTGAAAACTACACTTTGATCCCTAAATTTTTCCAAATTTTGTACTTTAGCCACAAAACTTTCAAAATTTACATTTTGGTCACTAGCCAAAAAATTGGGATATTACAATTCTCTCCCCCTTAAGAAAATTCGTCCTCAAATTTTCAACATGTACCTGGTTCAAAAAGGTGAGGAAACTGCTTTCTCATATATTTTTTTCTTTCCCAAGTCGTATCCTTAATTTTATGATTTCGCCAAAGAGCTTTAACAAGCGGAATCGACTTATTCCTTAGTTTTTTTACTCATGTACTAGTATCTTTACCGGTCATTCCTCGTAAGTAAAATCTGGATGAAGCTCTATTTCCTCCAGGATAATGACATGTAAAGAATCTGATCGATACTTCCTAAGCATCGAGACATAGAATACATTTTGAATCTTGTCGATTTTCGGAGGTAAAGCTAGTTGATAAGCTATCAAACCAACTATTTTCAAAATCTTATATGGTCCAATAATTCTCTGACTCAGCTTCCCTTTTCGTCCAAATCATAACACCATCTTCCAAGGTGAAACTTTTAAGAAATATTTTATCCTTAACTTCATATTAAGTATCATTTCTTTCAAGATCAACATATAATTTTAATCCTTCTAAAGAAATTCTAAGATTGCTTTGAACCATTCTTATTTTATTCCCCGCTTCCCGAAATAAAGAAGATCCAATCACCTTTTAGTTCTCTTTTTAGCTTATTATCATAGGGGATATAAATTACCCCTTGATAATATGAACATCCTTTGGGTTTAACATCAAAATCCTTAGTTTTCCCTTTTTACTTTGTCAATGTATACTTGAGCTGAAGCTGTGTAATCAATACACTATCTTCTTCCAAAGATAATTGGGCATTCAATGCTTATATGGCAAAGAATGACTTTCAGCAAAATACATCAACTACTACTTTAGCCTTATTACATCAATATACATCCCAACCTATTATGGGATGTATCATTAAATAACATAGAATCCTTATTAACTTCAGACTGTATTAATACTAGTGCTATCATCTTAACTATCTTAGGATCTACTTAGATCCTCTTTGTTGAGACAATGTGACCTGAAAATGCAACTTGAATTAATCAAATTCACATTTGAGCAACTTTGCATACAACAACCTTTCCCACAAGGCTTATATCATTATTCGTAAATGTTTATCACAATCTTCTTTCATACTACACTTTTGATAAAGCCATCTTTATACTCGATTGATAGCTGTTACTGTAAGAAATTTCATCTAGTGGATAGAATCTATACATATCATTCAAAATCTGAATTAATCTTTCAGATTGTTCGTCCTTCTATGGATGCAAAGTAATGTTGAAATTATGTCGAGTCTCTAAAGTCTTATGCAAGGAACTCCAAACTCTAGAGATAATCTTGGATCTTAATCACACACAATGAAAATAGGTACATAGTGTCACTTTACAGTACTTCAGATTTATCGCTCAACATATTTATTCATTACCAATTGTTTCAATCTTTCCACAATAACCAAAATAGAATAATCTTTAATTGGTATCATTAGTAACCTAGTTATGAAACCATCATAATTCTTTTCCACTTCCACTAGGGAAATGGAAATATGTTACCACATTTCTGAAGGTACTTGATGTTTCACTTCTAGTTGCTAGCCTGTCAAGCATGTAGCCATAAATTCAGTTACTATCTTTTTTTTTGGACATCAATATTTGCTTTTTAGACCTAGATATCTCCTATTTCTTTTGGATACATCGTCAAGAACATAATATTTTTCTCAAGCGTCCAACATACTTAACTTTGAAGTCTTTATTTTCACCATTTATAATTTGTTCTAATCTTGGCAACATTTTTCATCTTTCAATTGAAAAACTTTAATCTGATCTAAATGAATAGGTCTAAACTAAAGTTTTGTAATTAACATACCAATCTTTTTCCAATACAGTTGCACATTCGTTGCTCTTAAAGTAAAGAATATCTTCCAACTAAGTGCGTTAGTTACTATATTGGCTTTTTCAAGATAGTAGTTAATCACAACATCATAATCCTTAAGAAGTTTGATCCACCTTCTTTGCCTGATGTTCAACTCCCTTTGAGTTAGCAGATACTTTAAACTTTTATGATCTGTGTAAATGTAGCATCGCTCACCATGTAGATAATGGCGCCATATCTTTTAAGCAGATACAACTACTACTAACTCTAAATCATGAGTAGGATAATTCCTCGCATGCGTCTTAAGTTGCCTTAAAGCATAGGCCACAACTTTTCCTTCTTGCATAAGTACGTATCCCAAACCATTATGAGAAGCATCGCTATAAACCACATAATCTCTGGCCGATTCTGGTTGTACTAGCACCAGGGCTTCTGTTAAGATCATTTTTAATGTCTCAAAACTTTATTGGCACTTATCCGTCCAAATAAATGGTATATTTTTCCTCAATAGCTTGGTCAGTGGGGAGGCAATTATAGAGAATTTCTTTACAAACTTTCGGTAATAACCAGCAAGCCCAAGAAACTTCGAACCTCGAAAACATTTTTTGGAGTTTTTCATTCAACTATAGCTTGTACTTTCTTGGGATCTACTCTTATCCCCTTTGCTAAAACCACATGGCCAAGAAAAGCAACTTCTGGCAACCAAAATTCACACTTTGACAGCATAGCATACAACTCCTTTTCTCGAAAGGTCTGAAGAACAGTGCAAAGGTGGGCATCATGTTCTTTCTTTATCTTTAAATAAACTAAAATATCATCGATGAATACCACCAAAAATTGATCCAAGTAAGGTTGAAATACTCGGTTCATCAGATCTACAAATGTCACAGGAGCATTTGTCAATCCAAACGGCATCACTAAAAACTTATAGTGTCCATACCGAGTTCGAAAACCTATCTTCAAAATATCTTCTTCCTTGATCTTTAACTAATGATACCCCAATCAGAGATCAATCTTAGAAAATAAAGTTGCGCCTTTTAACTGATCAAAAAGATCATCAATCTTCGGAAGAAGATACTTATTCTTTGTTGTCACCTTATTTAACCGACGATAATCTATGCACAATCGCATGGATCCATCTTTCTTTTTCACAAATAACACCAATGATCCGCAAGGTGACATACTTGGCCTTATAAAACCTCGATATAACAATTCTTGCAATTGTACCTTTAACTCCCGAAGCTAGGTTGGAGCCATTCTACACGGGGCCATCGATATAGGCACAATACATAGTAACACCTCTATTTTGAATTCCACCTCTTGATCTGGAGGAAATCCCGGTAACTCATCTAGGAATACATCTAGATACTCTCAGACAGTTGAAATATCTTCCAATTTAATATCAGAAACTCGAGTATCCACTACATTTGCTAAGAAAGCTTGGCAGCCTTGTAGCAATAGTCTCTTGGCAGAAACAACTAAAATTACATTGGATAAGGGATTTACCCTTTCACCAACTACTATTATCTTTGTGCCTTCCGAGTTCCTACATTGGATAAGGGATTTACCCTTTCACCAACTACTATTATCTTTGTGCCTTCCGAGTTCCTCAATATTAATCGCTTTAAGCGACAATCCACAATGGCATGGTAGGAATATAACCAATTCATGCCCCCTTGTGCTATATCCCAAGGGATAAGTTACCATCATATTGAGCTTTTTCTCGATCATAACAACGAAGCCCTTCTATCATCATATTTATATTTGTTAAATCAATAGTCTATTGACATTGGTTTTCCTTCAATATCCTACCTAAAGTCCAACACTTCAAGACTTTCCAGCTCTCTAGTAATAAAAGTCTAAGGAACTTGGGATTGAATTTTCTCTAAAATCATATCTAGGGTTCAAAATAATAAACCTCGGTTTAACTAGACATTTCCAACTTCACCATCACTTTAACACCAGATTGAGTGAAAAGTGGTTAATGTCTAACCTTGTTACTACTTCTTCAATTTTGCCTTGATCCTTCTAATAACTTCTTTTATCTTACATTAATTTCCTCGAGAAAACCACTATTAATGAAATCTTTAGATTTCTTAATTCTTGGTCTCTATTAACCAAGTTTCCTATCCATTCAGAGAAAAAATGCTTTTCATTAAACATTCTTTCTTTATCGGGTTAAGTATAATTCCCGTCTAATAATTTCCTACTACTAAGTTTTCTAGCTTTCTTTCTCATAACTTAATCAATGTTGTCTTATGGAGTGCCATATTTGAACCCTCAAGCATATATATTTCCCAAGTAAAGATACTTTTTCTTCTTCTTTTTCTTCTTCTTACTTCTTCGTATCCTAATATCTTAATATCATTTAATCACAAACTTACAGTCTTAAGACTGCCTTTTTTATCTTGAAATGTGAACCCTTACTATCTAAATTTCCTTGTAACCTATGTTGTCATAAACATAAGTACATATATAGATGTTAAGGACTAATATCTTATAATTATTGTATCAGCTCCTTACAATGTAGGAAACTCAACTCAAACTGAAGTTGATTAGAATACTTATTTCACTTCATTGTACTCGCTAAGAGTCCTTTCTTGACCACAATGAGTTATTGAGCAGTACATGGAAGAAAAAATATTTGGAAAATTTATATTTGAATGATTATATTAGACAATATGTTTAAGGTATTGTTAGATTTGAATCTTAAAAATATTTTATTTTATTCATGTGATTAATGAAGTAAAGTTCGAATCAAAGAAGGTTCGAGGTACTTTGAAAGCGAAGATCGAACTAGGACTTAGTGAGGCATTGTGTTAAGTGGCCAAGGTGAGAGTAATGCATACATAACATGATACATGGATGTTTTATACATCATTAGGAAGACTTGCGATGAGTCTACCTTATTTATATATTGCATGATATTTATGTCATTGATCATATATTGACATGTTTTAAATGTGTCAAAGGTTGAACATAAATGCATAGATCACTAGTTATATATGATGTTATATTATTAATGTTATTTCGGGTATGAATTGCCCAATGTTAAATTATGTTGATATACATGGCCATGGATAGAATAAATATGGAATATATTCCCAAGTGTGTTAATGAGGGACAGGGTATAGTTGGCATGCCATAGAGTCCAGCAGCAAGCTGCATACTCGGTTTAGAACTATAGTGTATATAAAAGACACTTAGTGTGTATGGTTAGCACTACCTTATGTGCGGATGTTAGCACAACCTTATGTGCAGATGGTTAGCACAACCTTATGTGTGGATAGTTAGCACAACCTTATGTGCGTTTTTGACTCATGTACCCAGGGTCCTCATAGGTTTATATTTGGGCTATGGTTTATGGTTAATAAATGATAAACAGGTGAATAATCTTATGAGCTTTTGGAATAAATGGCAAACATATTTGTAAGAAATTTATATGTGATTTATATCATGTTAATATATGAATAACATGATGGATTTACATGTTTAGTGATCATGATGCATTTATGCATATAAGGCATATTATGACAAATAAATAAGCTTGAAAGTCTTATGACATTAGCATGTAGTAAATCATTACTAATGCAATGTGAAAGTTGATGTTTTGGCATATATATCATGTTATATAAACATATCCATGAAGTCGAATAAAGTTTAAATTATTGTTATTAACTTCTTTTATTGCCTCACTAAGTTTGTACTTAGCGTGTGTTTGATTGTGCACACGTAGGTAAATCAAGATGAGAGTAGAAGAGCATTTCATCAATATTGGAAAGCTCCACAGGTAATCACAGTAATGACATCCTAATTGAAGTTTGATTATTATAGTGGCATGTATACTTGCTAAACCTATTTGAGTTGTGATTGGCCTTTAAAGTTCGTAATGGTTTCAAGGTAATTGGCACTTCTGGAAAGATTCAAAGTTAAGAGTAACCTCAAGTGATGAGTTGCATGCTAAGATAATTGAGAGCATGTATGTTATATGATAGTCAATTGTTCCCTATAAGCATACAAAACATTTGAAGACATTTGGGAATTGAATTAGGATAAATTAGAAATATGAAAATGCAAGAATGTGCATTTTGGGATTGGGTGTACCAGTACTCAAGATTTGGGTTCAAAATTATCAAAACTTGAATTTTGTTTCAAATATCATTAATACTTAAGGATAGTAAAGTTGTGACATTCCTAATTCGTATTCGTTGTATGGATTCGAAAATGGGTGTTACAGAATCAATCTGTAATGAATAAATATGATGAGAGATAAATCTGAAGTATTGTAAAGTGACGTGATGTGTCTATTTTCATTGGATACTTTGCATCCATAGAAGGACGATTGATCTGAAAGATTAATTCAGATTTCGAATGATATGTATAGTTTCTATTTGATTGAGTTTGAAGGCTTTTGGGAAAAGTATTTTCCACTAAATAAAATTTCTTACAATAACAACTATCAATTGAATATAAAGATGGCTTTCTCAAAAGTGTAATACGAAAGAAGATTGTGATAAACATTTACGAATAGTGCTACAAGCCTTGTGGGAAAGTTAGTTGTTTGCAAAGTTACTCAAATGTGACTTTATCAGCAAGTATTGATCATATCCTTTACATGTCAATACCTCGGAGGAAATAGAAATTCATGCCGAATTTGATTTATGAGAAAGAACCGATAAAGATTTTGGCACATGGAGTCAAATAACTAAGGAATAATATGATCGCGCTTGTTAGAGTTCTTTGGCAAAATCATAAAGTCGAGGAAACGACTTGGGAAAGAGAAAACAATTTCCTTAATTTTTTTTAAAACATGTACTTATTGAAAATTCGAGGATGATTTTTCTTAAGGAGGAGAATTGTAATACCCCAAAAATTTCTAAAGTGATTAAGGGTCATTTAGTACTAAGATAATAGCCCAAAAGCTATCTTAGTGACTAGAATGACAAAAAAATGCAAATGTCGTGATTTTCTTAATTATAGATTTTAGAAAGGAAATTTCTTAGAATTAAAAGTATCATATGATAGGTAGTGAACTGAGTTGGGGACTTGCAAAGTTTGGTTAAAATTCGAGGGAAGTTAGAATGGGAATTGAAGGTTAAAGTTCAGTGACCAAAATGTTAAGCAGTCAAAACTTGTGTGGTACAAGACTAAATATGAAAAGTTGAAGGACTAAAGTTGTAATTTCCTAAAAGTTAGGGATTATTGGGAAATTGCATTCAAAGTTTAAATGGAATTCGGATACCCGAATCGAACTGAAAAATTATGAGATTTTACCATATGATAAAGGAAGGTTATAAAAGTTCGTTACAAGTGTTGGGAATATTTTTAGTTTGATTCAACATGAATCCTATAATTTAATTCTGAGTAAGGGGTTAATCACCGGTATATCGGATTGAATGGAAAATTTTAGAGAACAGACCAAAAGCCATGGAAAATTCATAAAATATTATTTTATGAATATTTTATTATATTTGGTTGGATTCTAACTAGATTTAGTTAGAATTGTACAAAATGACAAATTTGATGAAAAAGTTAATAGTTGAGGACATTTTGGTTATTTGGCCACAATGGCAATTTTGAAATATCTGGAAGATACAAGGGAAATTTTGGAAGAAGAAAAATGAAGATTTAATCTTGGCCTTTGATTGATGATAAGATTAATCTCAACCGTTAGATTTTAATGGCAAAATTGTAATTTCACTATTAAATGAATTTCATATTCATTTAATAGTTACAAGTGTAAAATAATGGTTAAAGGATGGACAAATGTTCATCTATTTTCCAGCCATGTACCATGGGAGTTAGGGAAAGAAAAAAATAGTGCAAAATCATTCAAGTTCGATTTAAGCCCTAAATCTCGATTTTTAGGTAATTTCTTCAACTGAAAAGTTGTTCTATGTGATTTTCTTTATCAAATGATACCAATATATCATGTTATTCATGGCTGATTTTTTAGTTTTAGTAGAGAGAGAAAATTAGGATTATTTGAATTTTGGAAATTTTGAAGATTTAAGAAACTATGTTTGATTTTATGTTGTTTCCATGCTTGGGACTAAATTGGATTGATGTCTAATGTTAAGGGACTATTTCATCCAGCATTTAAAGGTTATGGGATGGTGTTTAAATCTGAATTTTTAAGAGTATTTATAGATTTGATGATAATTGAATCTTGAATTTGATGTTTGGAGGTTGAAAATCTAGTTATTTCAACTAGTGACTAAATCACCAATTTGGAAATCTTTATGGACCTATTCGGTTTGATTGATTAAGATTAGGGATTGATGTTGTTTTGTATTTAATAAGTTGTTATTGATTATATAAGGTTTTGCTATGCATGAAATTGAAGTTGGAATGCTAAAATTGGTGTTGATTAGTGGCCATTTTAGCAATTTGTTAAATTGTAAGAACCAATTTGGCATGCTAGAAATTGACAAGGATCAGTTCTGATTTTTTAGTATAATGATGAGTTTGATGAATTAACAATGATTGGAGGCTTAATTGTAAAGTAAGGGCTTGAATCCTTGGATTGTATTTAGTGACCAATTTAGCAATGTGAGAAAATGTAAGGACCATCGTGAACAATCTAGAAATCAGGGTATTTGTGTGTTAGAAATGTGGTTAAATGCTGAAAATTACATTCGAATCAAAATGAATTTAAGTTTAGGGACCAAAATGGCATTTCGACAAAGTGAGGGATTTAGGGACTAGGATGTACAAAAGTTGTAAGTGGAGAATTTATGATGAATGTTATTAGGTAAGGATTCTATTGGTGATAAATATATTGTAAATGGCATTGAAATGGAAAATATTTTCATTTTAGTCCCTAACCCTTTAAGTGAATGAAAATTGAATGGAATACTCGAATTATGGAATTTGAAACATTTTGTATTTAAATGTTAATTAGCAAGCTAGGAAGAATTATTGGAAGTTCAAATTGGTTACTAAGGACCATAATGAGTTTTTGAACAGTACAAGGAAGAAAGGAAAAATATTTGGAAATTTTATATTCGAATGATTATATTACACAACATGTTTAAGGTATTGTTAGATTTGAATCTAACAAAATTTTTATTGTATTCATGTGATTAATGAAGTCAAGTCATAATCAAAGAAGGTTCGAGGTATAATGAAAGAAAGGATCAAACTAGGACTTAGTGAGACATTATGTTAAGCGGCCAAGGTGAGTGCATTTTTACCTATTTTATATATACGGTATGAGGAAGACTTGCAATAAGTCGACCTTGATATTAATGAAAAATGTATGTTGATCAAAGTTATGCAAATGGCATGAAATATTAAATGGCATATGTGATACATTGATATGGCATAATGATTTATGTAAGATAAATTGAATTTTAGATATTGGGTATGAGCTGCCTAATATCGACTTATATGATTTATATTGATGCTTTGAACATGGAATGTTGATTTCACCCAAGTACTATTGTGAAGTCTTTGGTATAGTTGGATATCCATAGAGTCCTAACAGTTGTATCATAACACTATGGTGCGATCAGGGTCGAGATTGACTCTTCGGGGTCGAGATAGACTCTATGGAGTCAGTTCAAACACTATGGTGTTACATAGAACAAAATGTGCGAGTATGAGGAGAAAAGGGTGTCCTCGAGTACGTGCTCATCATTAGATGCTACGGCGTTGTGGACACTACAGTATCGGTTATGATGACTCGTGTACCAAGGTATCACATTATATTGTACTTCGGGCTATAATACATGAAATGCATTTATGCAAGCAGTTAAGTTAAAAAGCTTAACGTATACTTGATTAATAAAATAAAGGTTTGATGATATGATATAAACTGCAATTGGGACTCGCTTGCCATTTTGCAGGAACTGTATTGCACTGTTACATGACAGAGGAATGACTTTGATAAGTCAGTTTTATACGATTCTATATTTTATAAAATATACATAATAATTTGTTTATTTATGTTATTTCTATACATCAAAATGCTTTACTTTAATTTATAGTTTCCTCACTAAGTGAATACTTAGCGTGTGTTGTTTCACACGTAGGTTATTGGGAACCTACCGGAAAAGGAGTCAAGCATGTTGATCAAGCTGCAATCTGCCAAACATTAGTAAGACATTCTAATTTATGTATTCTCTAGTGGGCATGTATCAATTTATTCGTTAGTTGTTTTAAAGTTATAAGTTTGATTAATAGTCAGATAAATATAAATTGTTTGTATGGTTAAAGAATTACTGGTAATGATTTTTAATCGAGCAAAATTTTATTGATCATTTATCGCGTAACAATTTTAAATTTAAGAAAAGGGCCTAGGCAGTGTACCTAGTTTTCACCCTGAGTTACATACTTATTTTAATAACTAACTAACATGTTTTATAAACCAATTCATGGTCAAAGCTAGCAATCTGCAAATAGGCTACAAATACTTCAAAAGTCGAGAAATAGTTATTTTATAAACTAGTTTTATGTTAGATGATTAAATTTTTTTTACAAGTCTATAACTCTGCTAAATAATATTGTGACATCCTTAATGTATATTCGTACTACGAGCATACGTTAAGGGTGTTACATTGGGCGCGCTAAGGAAATGGGTGTGTTGCCTTTGTTCCTTGCCAACATGCATTGCGTGGAAAAGAAATCCAAAAGGGGAATTTAAGGGGATTAAGTTATGGGAAGTGGCGTGTTGGGCGATGATTTATTTGGTTATGTACGGTGCAGCACTGCCCTGTTTTTTAATAAATTGGGGGAAACAAAAATGTAATAATTAATTGGGGGAAATGATTGTTTGAAGTGAATTTTTGCAATGGGGTATTTTAATCAATTGGTTGCTTTAATGTGGTCCTATTGGTATTGACCCTTGCATTTTCTTATGGAAGAAGACAAGTGTTTGGATGATTTTGGGATAGGTGTCAAGGCGTTGGCATCGAGGAGGTAGCGAGTTGGTGAATGCAAATGTGTTTTGGTACTATAAAAAGGTTTGAATTATGGCTTTGGGGTTTAGTTAGCAAGCTTAGCTAAGCTCGAAAGTAAGTTTTCTATTTTTTCGCCTTTTGAATATTGGTTTGATATGAGACTTAATTTACATATTTTGGTTGAAAAGCATGGATTGGTCGTTTAAATGATATGCAATGATTTATCAAGTATATGGATGCCTAAAAGCATTGAGAAATGGTTCCTAAATGGAATGTGGTTGTTGCCTTTTGCAATGTGGTTTGCATACAGAAATGTTTTGTTAAATGCATGTGGAAAATAGTAAGTAAATGTATTTGAAAATGACATATTGGCTATGTGACATAAATGAGAAAGTATTGGATATAGTTGGCATGCCATAGGGTTTAAAGTGCACTATAATAAGTCGCCTTATGGTTATCCAGGGGTGGGATGCCACCGTATTCTTCGACCATTGAGAACCACAATCATCAAGGAGTGGGATGCCACCGTGTACTCCGATTGGTGGATGTAAAGTGTGATTAAAGGTACCACCAAGTATAAAGGTACTACCACATAATTTCGAGAATCCGATGTATTTTTATAAAAATGCTTTGGAATTGTTTTGGTTACTCTAATGTATCAAGATGGAATAAGTATGCATGTGAAGGCTTAAATTGAGGTTTTAGTATATAGTATTATATGCATGTGTTGCTTTTTAAGCTTTGCAAATGGAATAAGTATGCATGTGAAGGCTTAAATTGAGGTTTTAGCATATGGGATTATGCGTATGTATTGTCTTGATACATGGTATTTGAAAGCTATGTTTGCATATGGTAATTATGGATGTTTCAAATGAAGCTTTTGTGCATATGGTTTAGTATGCATGGCATGATTTACAAACTTATTGGAAAATTGCTTTGGCTTAATTAAGCATGATTTATTTAAATGTTTGGGAATGGTGAGTTTGACTTGCTTTAATACGGGTTTCTAATAAGGTTTTGATTTCAAAGATGCATTGACATTTTATCCATTTTGAGCGCACTCACTAGGCATTATATGCTTTACGCTCTCTTTTCTTCTGCCAATGCAATGAATAAGCAAGTGCGGGGTTGCGACTCGAGGCAATGAGTGATTCCAAGACAAGCATATCAAAGAGTATGTTTATGGTGTTTTAATATTTGTAATAAGGTAATGCGTGTTAATCATTGGGTTGTTATTTTTGTACAATGTACAATTATTTGGTTGGAGAGTATACTATGTTGGATGATGGAGTTAATTGATGTGTACGATGTTGATAATGTTTTAAATATATGTGATGGTTATAATCTAATGTTTTAAAAAGGTTTAAATAATTTGTTGGTTGGATCGCTTGAATTCTAAGTGTACATTTGGTCATGTGCTTCTATTTCTTAATGGATCTATAGCCTATGTTTGAGATCATGTCATTTGGTGTATATTGGATAATGCTTTATATTGTTAGGAAGCATGCCTCTAGAGTAATTGTATGAATATGAATTGTATTGGTCTATGACATGTAATTAATTGGGCATTTATGTTTTATGATAGTATAATATTAGAAGCATGTCAAGGTTGTTGGTATATAATTTGAGTATGTTTAGTTAATGGGTTTACCAAGTTTAGATTCTTTGCATTTTGGTCATCGTATGTTCATGCACTAATTAAATAAGTAATTGATGTCTGATTGGCATGATATTTTGCAAGCATGCTTATAATATATCTAATTGCAGTCTAATGATTCTGTAAATGTGTTAGTTCCCTTATTTTGGCAGTTTTACAATTTAGTCCTTAATTCTATATTTTGTTAAATTGGATGCCTAATTGTGATCCGTTTGGGTTGAAAATCGACATGATAGCATGAAATATAATTAATTAAATATTGGTAACCTCAAACTTGTATAATTTCTTGTAATTATTTGGATTTGCATTTCGGTCCCTAAAATGCTTGTGTTTGCAATTGAGTGCCTTATTGGTGTTTGTTTCGAATGAAAATTGAACCGCTACTTGTATGAATGCCATAGGTATTGATAATACATCGAGATCATTACAAGTTTACTTCGGTATACCCAATGTGATCTTCTTGGTTCGGGTCTAACGACAAGGCTGGGTCAAGGGGGTTACAACCATAATCATCAGCGTTTAAGCGAAGGAAAATACAAAAAAACTATGGATAAATATATTCATGACTAACTCGAAATGTTCTCACAAATTACTCTTGCTTCACCCTTGGATCTCTTCATCAGGAGCAGTTCTACATCGTTTTCACATTAGTTCACCCAAAAGAAGAATTAAGCTGCCATGGCTGAGAGTTTCCAAATATAGATTTTGAGAAGATAATTCATGAATCACCTTTCTCTCTCCTACCTCTTCGGTATATATTCTTATTCGATAAGTACAAGTGTCCTCTAATGCTTTTCACGTTTCTTCATTTCATACAAAGTCTTTTACACCAAATTGGACAGCTTACTCATTTTTGTCCTTGTTTGCTTTAGAAGCTTCTTTGACAGCTGGCTTCTTATAGTGACAATCCTGGCAGCAATTTTAGAAGTACTCATGTAGTGACATTAGCAATAAAAGATGGCAATCTCAAGGAAAAGAACATTGAGGACCATTGAGTTGTAAAATGCAAATTGTCCTACCAAAAATGCTTAAATGAATGCAAAAGCTAACTAAATGGGACAAATAAACTAATAAAAAGGGAGAAAGCATATGTTCTTTCAAGTACTATCAATCACCAAAACATCAAAACATGAAACGCATTATGAATGCGCTTCAGCTACAACAGTAAGGCTAACCAGTATGCCACTAGTTTGACCTTTTCAAGAATCTCATACAGTCCAATGAAACTTGGACTCAACTTAACTTTGTGACCAAATCGTATCACTCTCTTCCAGGGCAAATCCTTAAGGAAAACCTTGTCACCAACTTTATAATCGATATGCCTACATCGTAAATTTGTGTAAGCCTTTTAACGATCAAAAGTTGCTTGCAATCCTTCTCTGATTCAACTTGGTCTACCTTATCAACTCTAAGGCCGCAATAATTCTCTCATTGAACTTGGTAAAAAACAAGGGAGTTCTACATTTACGTCTGTACAATGCTTCAAAAGAAGCCATATGAATGCTTGATTGAAAGCTATTGTTTTAAGCAAACTCGAAGAATAAGAGATGCTCTTCCTAACTACCTTTGAAATCTATGTTGCAGCATCAGAACATGCCTTATAAAATTTGAATTTCTCTCTCGAACTAACCATTGGTTTGAGGATGGAAACTTGTACTAAATTACAATCTTGTGTAACTTATAAAACCTCAAAGAAAACCTTGGATCCCTGTAAGAGATAATCGGAGATGGTACTACATGTAGTATTACAACCTCCTTAATGTATAATATTGTAACACCCCTAACCGGTTTAGGAGAATAAACTGAGTCAGGAAGCATTACTATCAAACAAGAGCACACAACCACCAAACAAAGGTAATCTTTCGATCAGAGATAGGAATAATCAAGACTATTCTTTACCATTTTAGAGACTGAAAATTTTCATTCGATTACAAAGGTGGCTTAAACTTCGATTTTAAACTTCTATGGTTCCTAACAAACTAGACCAATTGGATCAAACCAATTCATTCGTTAATGAGACATCTTAAAACCATTAGCTTATTAACTACATCTTTCTTATTCCAATACCATCTTATTTGAACTAGTACACAAGAAACAACGGAGAAGATCCATAGATCATTTCTTTATGGCTAATTTAACTAATAGAAGGTACTAAAACATTATCTAATGCCACAAAATTATTACTAGCTTATTAAAACAGTAATTTACTTAACACATATAATTCATTTGAGACTTTTAAACCTTAAGACCTATTCCTTGACTTCCAACATGTTATACTCGATAGAAACTTTGCAATTATTCATTATTTGAACAAATCAAGTAAGACATGGAAAGATACTAGCCATACAAGTAATCAACAACCACCTAAGGACCAATCTTTCTAAGGTTCTTTGAATAAGCATAATCAACTCCTATGGACATTACTAATTTATCAATCCTCTCATAATATAACAAACATTTTGATTTTATCCTTTAATCTTATTCGAACTATATAGGTGTCCTTCCATTCATTCATGATCTTAACTCAATCAAACACTATAACTAACATAACTTATTCAACAAGTAGGCATTCGAATATATCTCTAGAATATCTTAGCTATCAAGCAACTATTCGATTACCATATTAAGCAAAACTTAGCCAACAAGAAACCAAAAAGCATAATAGGCCATTACAAACAGGGATAGCTACTTAAGAAACTTATACACATATGAGATCAAAAGTTTAACTAAATGCATTATGCATAGCCAACGATTATGTGCCACCATCTAGGAGTTCTTTAAGGAAATACAACACATACATCTCGACTTCCTGTGATCTTGTCCAAGCTCAGAAGCTAATCGAAAGCGAACTTAACCTGAAAGACAGTGAAAGGATGAATAAGTTTGATTACTTAGTGGGGTAGCTTAAAGCAACTAAAAGCGTGAAACAATAATACATACTTTCACCAAGATCTATTAAAACATATTCATATAATTCTAAGCTTGGACAAGAAGTTAGCCATTTTTCTGCAAGACATTCAAACAAGCATTTATACTTTTACATGGGTAATCGAATAAAGCATATACATATATACATGGTTACTCACACAAATCATATATATATATATATATATACATTGATACTCAAGCATAGTACTTTCATCTATACACAATAGTTTACGAATAAAGCTTATACATAATATACATGAGTATTCAAACAAGCATATCTATTCACCCAATTATATACTCAATAATCAATAGAATGACATTACTTGCTATACAAGACATTACAATAATTCATTAATTTAACTTATAAACTTCCTGGTTTCTCTTTATCATATATTATCAATAGATAAATTACTTGACACACAAGTCATCAAACGTAGTATACCATAACATGAGTTTCTTGGCAAGTAAGACATCAAACATGGAACATCTTATCATGAGTTTCTTGGCATATCAAAAGCATGTGATATTTTTCTCATAAGTTATCAAGTTAGTTTATTTGCTAGAATTGCAAATTTCATTATTTTGCCTTTAACATAGCCTTCAGAATCAAGTAACAGCCTAGGTACACGAATCCCCAACCAATCGTTGCCAAATAAAATGGTACTCGCAATACCGATCAATCCCTCCTACTATCGCCAAGTGACCACAACACTTCCCTCCTACTATCGCCAATTAAGGACCGTAGTCCACCCCAAACATGAGCTATATAGATTATATGCCATGCCAACTATACCTATGACTGACTCAAAACAAAGGCTCTTCACATAAAATTATCTTATCAGAATCAGGGTTGAGCTTAGCTCCTTATTCATATAGTTATGAACTTGTCATATTCTTATCAAAGATGAGCATTGCTCCATATTCTTGCTATCATGCCATCAAGGCTTGTTTCATAGCATATCCACAAGTTCAACCATATGTATCATTAGAACATAGTATGCATTTCATAGCACCTCAAACATATCTTACAATAATCAAGGCATCAAATGAACATAGTTTATTGTTATTCATTTCAAGTGCATATATAGTTCATACATATAGTTCTCAGTTCACACCCCTTTTATTTGGTCGAATGATAACATGACAAAGGTTGCTTAACATGCATACATAGGTCTTTCTAAAAGCATATCATCGAATCATGTATTACATAATACATCATACCTAACAATTGGGTACTTACCTCAAGTCCAAGCTTGTTTATGCATAACACAATTCAAGGTAGAGCAAGGTAGTTAAAACAACAAGAAATGCTCGGGAAGGTTACTATCCTATCTCGATACTTTAAACTACACTCACAGTTTAATCCAAGCTAAGCATGTTCGTGAATCACAGTTCTCTTTTTGCTTTCTACAATGTTACCAGCCTTGGACCTTGTCTCCTCAACCAGTTCATGGTCTATTATAATGACAAGTACAAACACACATCAAAATCTTTTCTATTGTGCTATAAGCAAGGCCATACATTCTTGTACACTAAAACAACCCCAAATACATGTGTATTCATATATATATATATATATAATAGTCTAATATACTTATATATATAATAGTCCTTAATACATAGATATACAATCATTTAGACACAAAACAGTCCATGACATTTTCAAGTGTCCAAAACAGTCCCTAATGCTCATATATTTGCAAAACAGTTTCAACCACATACATACATAAATACATATACAAAAGAGTTCACTAAGGTTCATATATATGCAAAAACAATCCCAGATTCAAATATAGATATATATGTACATGCACAAAACAGTTCATTGCTTAGGTACACAAATACTAAATAGTCCTAGATATGTTCCTATACATCCGGAACAATCCCATACATTTACAAACATATTTTTACACCTCAAAATAGTCCACTTTATACTCATACTTACACAAAACAATCTACTTTATTAGCAAGCAATTTCCCTTGTTTTAGATCATCAAATCAGCCCTTATTTTACTCATATATACATACAAAACAGCCACTTCACATGTATACACATATATCCCCACAAGACAGTCCCTCAACATTTATAACAATGTAAAACAGTCCTTAATTCATAGGTATACATATATGTACTCAAAATTGTTCCATATATATATATATACAAGTTCAAAACGGTCTTTTAAAGCCACAAAACTATCCAGAATTAATGTAAAAAAACTCCCTTAGTTAGACTTGTAAAATAATCCAGTTTTTAAGTTGTAAAACAACCCTTATTTAAGCTTACAAATCAGTCCAATTGAATCATAATCAACTTATGTTTGATCCTAAGTTTTCAGCTTCGATTTGTAAAAAACAATGTGACTCTAAGGCTTAAAATGTTACCATAATTGATACATATAAACCATTATTCAGAGCTGTTCAATTCATTCAAAAACATACCCTAAAATAAACCTCCTTTTTACTCACTCATCCATGTTCGATTACTAGTAAGCATGGTGACTATGCAAATCTTAAGATTCTAATACAATTTTACACATTTAAACATTGATTTATGGTTGTCCAAGGCTTTCTAAAAATAGGGCACTAACATGTCAAACATTTGTTTGTTTCAATTGGACAAAGAAATTCATAAACAATCAAGAATTACATGTCAAACAAGTTTAATCTCCTATACTAATCTTAAATTTCTACAAGGATTCGACCATGTATTTTACTAGAATTTCTCAAGCAATTCACATATCAAACATGGCTTGTTCTAACATACACTCAATTCGCATAGCTCCATCATACAAGGAAACATATTCAACAATTTTTGAATTCAAGAGTTCCTGTAAAAAATGAGATTGAAATCTAAGCTTCTACCAGTTTTCAAAGAAGGGAAAGAACTTCTTACCCTCTCTACACAACCGATCAAAGGAACCTTAAGCTTGATCCAAAAAAATGAGATACAACCACACACGATGTGAAGCTCTCATGTTTCTCTCTCAATGCACCAAGGGTTCAGTTTTCACATTAGAGAAGAAGGTGGCTGACCAAATAAAATTTTTCTCCCTTTACACATGCATTTTCAAAATGCATGACATGTGTGCATCACCTTCAACTAACCCTTCTTTTACATACAAGTACCATATTTCCTCAATAATTCAATTTAGTCCTTAAAATTGTCATCCCTTCTTTTCTTTTTATTCTAAAAAGGTCATAAACTCATTATATCCTACTTAAGGTTTAAATACACATCTTCCTACAAATTGTTATAAGCATCAATATCCACAATTTAAATACTTCAATTAGCAACTAATATATTGATATTCTTCTAAAACAAAATTTGGTGTATTACAAATATAGTCATCCCATTAAGGTGAAATCCATCCGCAATGGCAAGAAGTGTGTATTCTTATCCACAACAACCAAAATAGCGTCATGTTTCCACTTAATAATCGGTATCATCATCACAAAATCCGTCGTGACATGATCCCACTTCCACTACTGGCTGAAACCCAAAGGAATTTGATGTTTAGTTGTAATTTGCTAGCAAGCTAAATACCTAGTCACAAATTCTAGCACCTCTCTTTTCATTCTTGGCCTCCAATAAAATAGACACAAGTCTTGGTGCTTCTTGTCTTTTCTCGGATGTATCGCAAAAGGCTACTATGGGCTTCTAAAAGAATTCTATTTCTCAACCCATAGATGGTTGGTGCACTGTAGCGACCTTTTTCTTGCTAAAATTTGATTTTTTCCACTTTTTGAAAAATTTAATTAAAAAGAAAAATTACCAAAAAATTTAATTAATTTAATGAGGAAAATTCCTATTTCAAAGAAAACTCATATTTTATATAAAAAAACTTGGAGACGTCATCGGTCATTCAAAGGGTAGATTGGATACTAGAAATAAAACTAGAGATTTGAAAACAATTTGAGTTCGGGAGTCAGTTACGGATGGGGTAGGGTTAGCCCCCGCACACCACCCAAAAATTGGTACCTAACGGGTTTGTATCGAAATTATTATGAAAAATAAAAAATTAATTTAATTTAAAATTTAATTCCTAAAATGCATGAATACATAATAATATTTTTTTTCCTTAATATACATGGTACCAAAGGAGATGGCACCTGGAGACCGGGATGACACTCCTACTAGAATACTAGTATAAGGGGCCTAACACTATATGTGGCATAATAAAATGCTGAACATGGCAAATTCGAATACATAAAAAATCTCACGGTCTTCGTTACCAAAAGAGATGACACCTGGAGACCCAGGATGCCACTCTTAACCGGATACCAAAACCCTAAGAACTAGATCAAACATGACATTCAAAATATATTTATTATAAAAACATTCCAATAATTAAAAACATAGTCAACAAAATTATATATTAACCTATATCTAAGCCAACATTAAATTGAAATAAATACAAAGATAAGGATCAAATTTTACCCCACTAGAAGCTCGAATAAAGAACTTCAACCGCCCCCACCAAGATCTCCACGCCATCTAGTCATGGTCCAAAAACCAATCTGATCGAACCTCAAAATGACTTTTGATCGAATGATCGATCGAACCATCCGGGGAATAAAAATTCCCCGATGAGAGTACTATTCTCAAAAGGGGAACTGTCCCCGTCGATTTTTTTCCTCATGGCTGCCCCCTCCTTTTATAGGCAATGCAAAGGGGTGGGGATGACGTGGACGCATGGCATTCACTTGCTTGCTTTTCTTTTTTTAATTTTAGTTTTTTTTTTCACTTGCTACTTTTTTATTTTTTTTATTTTTAATTTTTTAATTTTTGTTTTTTAATTTGTTTTTATTTTTTCATTATAATAATAAGATATAATAATACTATGTTTGGACAAAAATGAGTGATTACAACTGCCTCTTTTTGCTTGTTCTTGTGGAACGAGAACAAAGCAAAGATCATAAGCACTCATTTTTGTCCCACTTCCCTGTATGGAGATTTAGAGCGGTAAGTTCTACCTATATAGAACCGTTCACTCTTTATATGTCTGAAGTCTTCATACTTCAAGACCTTCTGATATAGAACTTTTAGCTTGCCCTTGGTAAAATCTTCAGGCTTCAAGTTCTTCCTATATAGAACTTTTCACCTTCAACTATTAGAGTTACAGGTTCTTCCTATATAGAACCTTCAGCTTTCTTCGGATGGATTCTTCGAGCTACTTGTTGTTCCTATATAGAACTTCTTGCCTTGAAATCCTTTCCTTCGTCTACTGCCTAGGAACCACAAGTTCTTCTTGAACTTTTCGCTTTCCCTTAGTAGATTCTTTTTGTAATACCCCAAAATTTGCTATGTTGACTAAGTGTCATTTAGTACTAAGATAAGGGCTTAAAAGCTTACTTAGTGACTAAAATGACAAAAATACAAAAGTTAGTTTTTTATTTTATAAATAGATAGAGCACCTATTGGTGTGGATCGAATGAGAAATTACTGGTATGATCCGATAATTCGATTATTGGGAAATCATAGTCAAATTTAAGTGGAATTCAGATATCTGGATCGAATTGAAAAATTATGAAATTTTACCATATGAGAGGAAGAGGTTATAAAAGTCATTTCTAAGTGTTAAAGAATTTATCAGTAATTATTTTATCCTGTACATGAATTAAACAGATCATGGAGAAAAATCTAATAGAGATTTCAGGAATAAAAATGCAGTATAAGATATCAAATTTCGATCGAAATGCAAAGTTAAGCGTGCTCAGGGCATAGGATGGGTGACCGATTGGCAAGGTCTTATGTCAGTAATTGAGACTGATAAAAAAGAATCAGTTTGAGTTAATATTATTTATATGGATAGCCGATTAAGAAATATTAAGAGAAATTATATCCAATAAATATTTCGTGTAATTATCGGTATATTTGGACCGAGTCAAAATTTTAAGTTTGACTTCTTAAATATGGAATATTTTATTTGATAATATTATTTATTTTTCATATATGGAAATAAGAAATTTTTAGAATTTATTTGATAGCTTGGTGAAGGGGAAATCGCAGTAGAAGTAGTAAGTGAATATCGGGAAATTGGATCGAATCAAAATTTCAGATGTTGTTCCATAAGTTACAAAAAATTCATAAAATATTATTTTATGAATAAATTATTAATTGGGTGATTATGATTTAACTAGAATAGTTGGATTTTTACAAAATGGCAAAATTAGTGGTTTAAGTAACTAGTTTTGGTAATTTGGTCACAATGGCAATTTTGAAATATTTTGAAAGTACTATGGGTAATATGGTAATTTCCCATGTGAAAGCATTACTCTAGTTTGGTTAGAGTTGAATGGGATTTGGTTGGAATTGAACTAGAATGTCAACTTGTAAATTATGATTTAGCTGGAGGTTAATTTTGGAAAAGGCCTAAATTGAATAAAAAATTTAATTTCTTAAATACATGTGGCATTTATTAGATAAAAGATGAACAAATTTTTTCATCTTCCTCCCTATATTTCGAAAGTCATGGGAAAAGGGAGAGAAAATACACAAAAAAATTTCTTGGCAATTTTGAAGGCTTTAAAGCAAGATTTAAGGTATGATCCTTTAGATTAATTTGTTCTACATTCAATTCTCTACATTTTGGTAGTAATATTGCATGGTGTTATGAAGAACTACTTGAATTATTGATGAGAGAGAAATTAGTGTTTCAAGTTCTATGTTGAGATTGAAGTATGATTTAAGCAAACCAAGTGTTATGGAGTTGAAATCAAGCTTAGAATTAGATTAATTTCATGTTTGAAGACATAAACCCTAACCCTAAAATTTGGGGTTTTATTACGAGTTTTGAAATTAAGAATGAATATGGAAGAATTACGATGTTACAAGCTTGATTTGGATGTTGGAATGAAAAATTCGCAATTAGTTTTCTAATTGACTATTTTGGAATGTTTGATAAATTAAGGAAAATATTGTGAAAATTATCCTAGTGATGGATTTAAATAGGTTATAAATTTAGAAGCTTAATTATGACCTTAGGACTAAAACAAAGTCCTTGAAAAATTTAGACACTCAATTGGCCATGTAGAAAGAATTTGGGGTTTTAAGTGTTAATTCTTGGGAATGAAGAATATATGTTGGAAAATTTATTTAAGCATGTTAGAATGTTGTTTGGATAAAAAATGAGCCTAGAGAAGCTAAGCGGCCAATTCGGAAAGCTTCAAAGTTAAGGGACCGAATCTGAATTTTTATAAAAATTGGAGTGTACGTATATAGTTAATGATGTTGGAGATGTGAAATTGATGTTAGAATGCTAAACCGATGTCGGATCGAATTAATGACCATTTTAATAACTTGTCAAAATTATGTGACTAAATAGGAAATGAATTCTTGGATAGGGATTAAATCTGATTTTTATTTAAAATAATAGAATTAAGGTAGTAATGTTGATTTGAGGACTAAATTGCAAAGTTAGGAAGTTTGAATCCTTACCTTTGCAATTTAGTGACTATTTTAGCAAAGGAAGAAAATTTGAGGGAATTGATTTGAATAATTATTTGATGAAAAAGATGATGAATTGGTGATTTGAATCAAGTGATGGGACTAAATTGACAAGTAGAAAAATAAGAAGTTAGTATGAATTATAAGTTAATTATGGAAAGCTATGTAGAAGATTGAATTTTGGCAGTGACTTCAAAAATTCACCATAAATTCTACAAAAATTTTTAGATAATGAATTTTATATCGATGTAAATATTTGTTCGTCTAGATTCGTCTCCAATAAACGAAAACTGATTTCGAGTTTCGAGTCAAAAGATATGAATTTTTAAGTGACGAAAGGTCAGAAATAGAGCACCAGTCTGTTCTGAATTCCAGCATTGTAATTGACTTTGAAAATTTGCCACAAATCGTACAAGTCGAATTTGGGATATTAATTTATAAGGTTGAAAAGCTTATTGAATCTAGTTTCTTTCAAAATTAAACAGATTCGAATTCTGACTTGTAGATTATTTTATAAAAATATTTCTTTGCAGGTAGCGCAATCTGCCAGAAAATGAGAATTGATACATTTTGTATCTAAGGTTAATTAGTAAGCATGAAAAGGGTTAATGGAGGTTCTAAATGGTTATTAAGGACCAAAATGAGTTTTGGACAGTATAAGGAAGGATAGAGGAAATTTGTATATTCGAATGATTAGATTTGATAGCATGTTTGAGAAATTGTTAGATTTGAATCTAACAAATGTTGTTTACATTCATGTGATTAATGAAGTTTGGATCTGAATTGAAAGAAGGTTCGAGGTACTATGAAAGAAAGGATCGAATAGAGCTTTGTGGGGCAAGCTAATAAATGGCCCCGGTGAGTGCATTCTTACTTATTTATAATATATGTGAAATGAATGAATGTATTTTTATCTGTTTTATATATTTATATATGATATGAGAAAACTTGCAATAAGTCAACCTTGAAATTAATGAAAATATATGTTGGCCGAAGTTATGTAAATGGCATGAAATATTAAATGACATATGTGATACATGGATATGGCGTAATGATTCATCTATGATAAATTGAATTTCAGACTTTGGGTATGAAATGCTCATTATCAGATTATGGTTGATAATATTGATGAATTGGATATTGAAAATGAAAAATAATATATTATTATGCCCAAGTACTAGTGTGAGTGTCTTGGTATAATTGGATATCCAAAAAGAGTCATAGCAGCCACGAACCAGCACTACGGTGCTAAGATAAAGTAGGCACTACGGTGCTGAAGGTATGAGGAGCAAAGAGCATCCTCGAGTACGTACTCACTATTAGACGCTACAACGTTGTAGACACTACGGTGTCGGACTCGTATACCATAAGTTCACATGAGAATTTTTGGTATAGTTGGATATCCACAGGGTCTTAGCAGCTGCATCAAAGCACTACGGTGCAGAAAAGACTCTACAGAGTCAGTTCAAACAATACAGTGTTAGAAAGGCACAAAATGTGCTAGGAAGAGGAGCAAAGGGCGTCCTCGAGTACGTACTCATCTCATTCGCTTCAGCGATACAGAAGCTAAGATGTCGTAGACTCTACGGTGTCGTGATGACTCGCATACCATGGCATCACATGATTTTGTACTTTAGGATATGATAAAGGAAATGATATGCAAATGATTGCAAAATGAAAGTATGGCTATGATAAAGGAAATGATTGCAAAACGAAAGTATGGCTATGATAAAGGAAATGATATGCAAATGATTGCATGATGAAAATATGGCTATAATAAATGCTAGGATATGCAAAGGAATTGCATGATGACAGTATGACTATGTTAAAGGCTAGTATGTGCAAAGGAATTGCATAATGAAAGTATGACTATGTTAAAGGCTAGGATATGCAAAGGAATTGTATGATGAAAGTACGACTATGTTAAAGTCTAGGATATGCAAAGGATTGCAATATGAAGGTATGGCTATATTAAGGAATATGATATGCAAACGATTACGTGATAAAAGTATGACTACTTGATGATCTTGAACCATTGATAACATGATTTTATGACAAATTTGATAGATGATATGAATCATAATGAAAGCATGTTTATGTTGAAGAAATATTTACGCATATGAACACTTGATGAACATAGAACAATGATGACATGACTTTTAAGATAGTCATGATACATGGTCAATTCTGCATATACGGATAGCTTGATTTAATACTTGAAATGCAATTAGTTAAGCTAAAAAGCTTAATGTACACAAGACTGATAAAACAGATCAAATCTTGTAGTTAGAATATTATATTGGTCAAATGAACCATACAAGTAAGGTAGTTCTATATATGAGAAAATGTTAACAATTGCAAATGAAAATCATTTGCCATCTGGCAGAACTGTGTTATTATAATTATTGTTTATATTATTATGATTATGTTTCACTAAGTTATACTTAACGTGTATTGTGTATCACACGTAGGTACCTCGAAACGAGATAGCAAAGGAGGAGCTGCACATCATTGAATCAAGTTAATCTGCATTATCAGTAAGTATCACCACATCCTAGTATAGTGGGGCATATATAGATGTAAAATACGTAGGTATTTTGTATGATCTAGAAACGTGACTTAGTTTGAAGAACTATGAATATTAGAAAAGATATTTCAAACAATTTAAACTTAGTTGATCGTTTATCGCTTAGCAATTAAAAAAATTTACAACTCTAAAAATCAGATTAAATCAGTTTGTAACATCTTTAATGTATATTCGAATATCGAATATACGTTGAGGGTGTTACACTTTTAGTCACAAGTTTTTCCTATATAGAACTTTTATCTCATTCTTGAAGTTGTAGGTTCTTCCTATATAGAACCTTTCACTTTAAAATTGTGGAGTTTTGGGTTCTCCCTATATAGAACCTTCCACTCTGGAGTCTTGAAATCCTAAAGTTTTGAGTTCTTCCTATATAGAACACTTTTTCCTTTTTTCTTCTTTTTCTTTTTTCTTTTTCTTTCTTTTCTTTTTTCTTTTCTTCTCGTTCTTCTTCTTTTTTCTCCCCTTATTTTCTTCTTCTTCTTCTTTTTTTCACTTCTTGTTCTTTTTCGTAAAATCTAGAGCGGTGAGTTTTTCCTGTATAAAACTCCTCGTTTTGAAGTCTTTGAGCTACAGGTTTTTCCTATATAGAACCTTTCACCTCGAAGTGTTAGAGCTGTGGGTTCTCCCTATATAAAACGTCCAACTCTTGGAGTAACTGGTTCTTCCTATATAGAATTGTTCACTCTGAAATAGTAGAGCGGCGGGTTCTTCCTATATATAACTTTTGCTCTAAAATCTTAAAGCTGCGGGGTCTTCTTATATAGAACCTTTAGCTTCGAATCTTTTAAGCTACAAGTTCTTCCTATATAGAACTTGACGGGTTCTTCATATATAAAACCTTTTGCTCTGAAATTTTGAAGCTGGAGGCACTTCCTATATAGAACCTTTCGATTTAAGGTCTTAAAAATGTTGGTTCTTCCTATATAAAACCTTTATCTTCAGAAATGACACCAAGTTTTCTATGGTGTGAGTGCCACAAAATTTCCATTACTTCCCAAAAGGCTGAAGAATGGAAATCTCTGAAAGATGCCTCGATTTCTAATTGTCTTGGCATCAAAGGTATCTCGCTTTGAGACTACATGAATATTTTCACTGCTTCACTGAAAGCTGAAGACTAAAAAAGACTTGAAGGATGCCCCGATTTCTGATCTTTTTAGCATCAAAGGGTATATCACTTTGAGACTACCAAAAGATTTTCATTGTTTCCTTGAAAGCTGAAGACTGGAAAACCATGAAGGATGCCCCAGTTTCTGACTGTCTTGAGATCAAATGGTATCTCTCTTTGAGACTACCATATAATTTCACTGCTTCCTTGAAAGATGAATATTGGAAAACCCTGAAGACTGGAAAACCTTGAAGGATGCCCTGGTTTTTAACCATCTTGACATCAACATAAGGCTTAACATCATGCTCAAGGTCTTACTGATGGCCCAAGGTATTAACATCATGCCCGAATGACTTATTGATGGCTCGAAAGACTTAAGATCTAGATTCACGCTAACATGGCTACCAAAATCCCTTAAAATGGTGCTCTGGTTTCTACCAGTTTTGACATCAAAATAGGGTTAGCATCATTCCCCGGGGACTTGTAGAACTTAAGAACTAGATTTAAGCCAAAAGCCTGCCAATCAAAAATCTTCAATATGTTCTACCTTTTCAACATGAAGTTGGAGACCAAATAAATTGATTCACGCCAACATGGCTACCAATCGAAAATCTTCAATAAGATCTACCTCTTCAACATGAAGCTCCAGACCAAATAACTGAATTCACGCCAACATGGCTACCAATAAAAATCTTCAATAAGATCCACCACTTCAACATAAAGATGCATACCAAATAACTGGATTCATGCTAACATGGCTACCAATCAAAAATCTTCAATAAGATCTACCTCTTCAACATGAAGCTGCAGACCAAATAACTAGATTCACGCCAACATGCTACCAATAAAAATCTTCAATAAGATCCACCTCTTTAACAAGAAGTTGCATACCAAATAACTGGATTCATGGCAACATGGCTACCAATACAAATCTTCAATAAGATCTACCTCTTCAAAATGAAGCTGCAGACTAAATAACTGGATTCTCGCCAACATGGTTACCATTAAAAATGTTCAATAAGATCCACCTCTTCAGCATGAAGTTGTAGACGAAATAACTGGATTCAAGCCAACATGGCTACCAATATAAATCTTTAATAAGATCTACTTATTCAACATGAAGTTGCAGACCAAATTCTTTGCTTGTTTTTAAATACCTCTCTTCTTATTCTTCATTGGGGTCACAACCCATTTTTGCAAATAATCTCATTCTAGTCCCTAGACTATTTTGATGTAGGGACTCACATCATTCTTTTGTTCATTATTGCCCTATTCGATCTCCAGGATCAACTACTTCCAAGTTCTTGACACAACATGTAGAGTCGTTATTTATCTTAACATTGGGGAGAGCAACATGCCTTTACTCCCTAAACTCAATCTCAATCTCAATCTCCTTGTAGCATCTCGGCGGGAGCCAACTGTCGGTCCCTATACTTTAATTCTCATCAATAATTGTTTAAAAAAGTCAGTCATTTTGAAAATAAAACTTAGAGAAAATGTCAAACACTTTGAAAACTAATGTTTTGGAGAAAAACTACAGAGGAAATGGTAAGTACGCAAAAGAATTGAAATTTGGAGAAAATGCCCAAACATTTTTTTAAAACAAATGCTTGGAGGAAATGGTCAATTTTTAAAAGAATTGAAAATTGGAAAAAAAATATCCTAACAATTTTGAAAACTAATGTTTGATCCTAAAATATCAAATGCACTAGTGAATTTGTATGTTTAGAAGATCTTGACTATTTTGGCAATATAATCATATGTATGGTCACCCCTATTCCATTTAGGCTTTCGAGAGGAACACTTAAAATACATAATTTATACCCTATTTTAGTGGCTCTCTTGATCTTACCACTCACTATGCCCCTATCCTTCCCTCATTTGGGTGTCGATCAAGCACTTTGAAGTTTGACGTTTCTTGAAGAAAGGTTAACCCTTATAGGTGGAATGTAATCTGAAGACAATCTCATTCAATTTAGATATCTACGAATGATCATAATGGTCTTTGGAGGCCTGTACTGTAGACCATGTGTCATGATTAAGCAAAAAAGTGCTCATGAACTCCTTTAATCTTGATATGCTCATATGAAGTAATCTCTTCTCTTTCATTCCTAGGATCACTCTAGACTGCCCATTTTTGGGTTTTCACCTTAGAGTTCATTTCCTTTCTTTTGTAACTTTGGATCGACTTGTATTCTGGTCGGCACTGATGCTCACTTTCTATTCAAGGTAATTGATCCTCTATGACTCTTCAAAATTGATATTTACTTGACTGGAGGATTTCGTAAAAATTCTTTGGGATTTTTCTTCTTATCAAAGCCTCAACCATGTGCTTAACTTGCTTAGACTGAATTCTCTTTTCTCTTTATTTTCAAGATCACTCTAGACTGCCCATTTTTGGGTTTTCACCTTAGAGGTCATTTCCTTCTTCAGTGTTTTTAGATCGACCTATTCTGGTCAGACATTGATGCCAACATGCTTAGGCAGATTACTCTTTTTTCTTTATTTCGGGATCGTTGTAGACTACTTGTTTTTTTAGGTTTTCACCCTAGAGGTCAAAATCTCTTTATATACCTTTGAACCGACTTGATCAGTTATTGACGCTTGCTTTCTATCTAAAGGTAATTAATATTCTAAGGTTCTTCAAAATTGAGATTACCTGAAGTCTCTTACTTATTTCTTTCTGTTAAGCTTCGTTATTGCATTGCTAGATCTAGGAGTATTCATGTAATGTATTATTTTTTCTTTTCTTTTTTTCTTTTATTCTCTCTTTCTCTTTTTTTGATTGACTATTTTAGGGTTTTTAGTCTCGAATCTCTTTTCTTTTATTGTATCTGTATAAGACCTTGATATTTATTTTTTTGCTTGAAAGTAGTCAATTCTCCATTATTCTCTCAAATTGATGCTCATTGACTAGTGACTTCTTTATATGTCTTCATTTTACTGTACTGTTCAATTTACTATGCTCACTCTTTATTGCTTCAATTCTCTGCCTGACATTTTCCTTCTTTTCTTGGTTGCTCGTTGAACCTAATATTGTCTTCAATCGCTTCCCTCTAGTGATTCTATGGCCTTCGTATCCAGTGTATCTGGTCTTATTTCTTCCTTCTTGGAAAGTGAAAGAATGCCATTCCTCATTCCATTCATAGATATCGAGAGAGAGTCTTTAGGGGATAGAAGTTTAGAGTCAACACTCTACTCAAGGATCTTAAACGACAAGTGCCTGAGAAGGGAATTTCCTAAAATGGGATATGCCCATTATCTAAACACTTGCTTTGTTCCTCTGTTGGCCTAGATAGACTAGCGGATACTCGCATTCGCAATATCCCCATGGTGTTTAATCTTAATTGAAGGTACAATGACATAATAAAAAAGGTATGTTCTTATACATGCTTTTTCATAAATATGTGTATGTGTGTATGGGAGAACAAAAACTACCAATAACAATGAATGAAAAGTATAAAGAATCAAAGAATGCAAAGAAATGCAAAAATGTTTTCTAAATAACAAAATGGAATTTTCATTATGACAAAAATAACTACAGAATGACATTTGATTTAAAAATCTACAGCTTAGCTCACAGATTTCTTTTGTATTTTTCCTAAATGCACAGGGATCAACGATTTTGAATTGCCTTTACCGGTATCCATTTGCTCTGAGCTAGATGTACCATTCCCCTGGGTATAATCAGTTTATACTAATCTTGACATTGGATTTTTCCAAAGGATTTATTTTCCTTTGACCATTATTAAAAATGAATTTTTCATGGACATTTGAATTATCCATTGTCTTAAACTTTATCGTGTTTAAGCACGTTACGCCAACATTTTCTGTCAAACTCCAACATTTTCTATCGAACTTGTCAAACTCCAACATTTTCAAAAATAACTACAAGTATCTTTACAAAATAGTCCTACTATTTTTGAGTTTAAGTCGTATGTCTCTTCTGTGCAATGTTCTAAAAAAGGGAAACCACAATGTGGGAAATCAAAATAACATCTTTACAAAAAGGTGACAAATTCAAGCAGAAGGACCATCTCGTTCTGGTCTTCTTAGCGCAATGTAAACTTGCCCCAACTCTTTTGTTTTCCACTACTGGATTAAATATTGTGTTAGGATTCCATTGCCAACCAGCCTCTTGATTTATTAACGGCTTACACTTCTTGGCGGCATGCCCTGGTGCCCCCATGAGAAAGTGGGTAGAGGACCCAACAGAGCTCCCTTGCATCCAAGGCATCAATACCCCCTCTCACCTTGGGCTCTCTCCAACTTCATTAGCATGAAAACCCGCAATCAACTTTATGGATTGATGTACGCAAAATTTACATACAGGAAAAATAATTAAAAAATCTTTTTTTTCTTTTTCCTCTTCTATCCTTGAGAAAGGATAAAATTAAGGAGTCATCTTGCTTTCATAAAAAAATCCTTAAAAATGATAGAATCGAGAAAAAATCTTCTTAAGAACTACAAAAAAATCCTTAAGACTGGTAGGATTAAGGAATCTTTTTTGATTTTAGAAAACATCTTTAAGAAAATTTTAAGATAAAAAAATGATCCTTAAGAAAAGGACATGATTGAAAAGTTTTTTGAGAAAAATAATCCTTAAGAAAGGATAGAATTGAGAAATTCTTTTTTAACAATATCCTTATGAAAGGATTGAATTAAGAAATATTTTCTTTGAAAAATGTCCTTATAAAAGGACTGAATTAAAAGGCTCATATTAAAAGATGCCTTGTGAAAGGATTAAAGAAGAAACTCTTATTATTATTTTTGAAATAATGTCCTTATGAAAGGACTGAACAAGTGTATTTGTGAAAGATTGAGAAAAACTTGCTTAAGAAATATTTATTCTCATAGGAGGATGAAATAAAAAAGCTCAAAATCCTTGTGAAGGGAGTGGAACTAAAAAATCTTGTTCAAACAAATTAAAATGTTCATATTTTTAAAATCGCCCTTAGGAAAGGACTAGATTTAGAAATTTGGTTGAGAGGATATAAAAGTTCATTCTTGAAATATGTCCTCATGAAAGGATTTATCTTTCTTTAAAAAATTTGTGAAAGAATTTTTTGTAAGTGATTTTATGGAAATGGGATGCGTGTGCATATTTTCGAGGCGATGCTAAGATGCAACTGCTACGAATATTTTACGAAAACTAGATGATATGATGCTTAAGCATGTCGGGTGCTACAATGTATAAAGAATGATTAACAACAATAAACAAATGTAAGGACGAATGCCAATCAAGTGTTGATTCGCAAATAATCTTTTAGGAAGACTTTTATCAAGATACAATGTCTGTTTACAAAAGATTGATAATAATCACTCTTCCTAGTATCTTGATTTTCTGGAGTGAAGCACGTACTTGGTGCTCCAACTCTGTCTCCTCTCTATTTGCTCGTGTTCGGATCATCCTCGACCGTAGTATTTTCAAACTCTATACATTACAGAACATCTTCCCTTTTATAAAAACTCCCCTAATATGGAATATTTTTGAATCAATGAAATACAAACATGAATGCAATAAGGTATTACTAGCAAAGTGATCATCATAGAAAGGCTTTCATTAAACAAAAAGGCTTGTTACATCAGACATTCTTCTAGGTTTTACAAATACCAGTGAGCTCTTACCCCTAACTTTCTAACTTCGTCCAACAAACGAGTTAACCTTCCTTCATGGTCCAGCGCTAGATTCATATTCCGACTTAGCGACATTACTACGTCGGCCAGACCTGCTGCTTCAATTCTTGTACTTTAATTCGCTCGTCCCCAACGCGAGTATCATTTACCTTGTTTGATTCAAACTCTTTGAATAATTCACCTTCTCTATTCTTCGGATAACGCTAAGAATTTATTTGCTCTATCTGATCGCGATACCCCTTATCCATTATGACCGCCTTCTATAGTGATGACCACTTGCGAAATAAATACCTTTTACATTATGCCATGAAAATGCAATGCAAAACAAACATAGAGGGAAAATAAACACAAAAGGAAACTGTGTTAGTGTAGAAAAATAATTAAACAATTAAAACAAATGAAATGTCAACTAATAAATGAAGGAAATAAATTAAAACAATTAAATTATACAATTAAAACATGCCTAAACAAACAAAAATACGAAAAAAAACAAACAAAGCCTAAACTGGGTTACTGCTAAACGGACAGAATACCAGCATGGCTCCAATAGGTAGGCTCTATGTCTCACTATATGTGGTTAGGTTCTAAAGTAAACGGTACTCGAACTGCCGCTTGGACATCGATTCAAGGTACTACGACCCTTATACCATACAGGGGTGAAGACCCCACGAAATATAAGGACTGGATCCCGGAAGTGAATTACAACACTATACGGAGGTGAACACCCCATGAAGCAAAGTAATCACTCATTTTTAAAGGTCCTAAAACTATTGTTTGATGAAAAACAATAAATAAACAAAGTTATGGATTAAAAATTAAATTTTATATAATTTAATTTTTTTCCTTAATAAATACGATACAAACCCAACTAAAGTTTGACTCTCTTTTTGATTTTTGAGAACAAAAATTCATCCCCAGCAGAGTTGCCATGCTGTAGTGACCTTTTTCTCGCTAAAATTTTATTTTCCCCACTTTTTGAAAAATTTAATTAAAAGGGAAAATTACCAAAAAAAAGCTCGTATTTTAATTTTTCCCCATGTTTGTTGAAAAATCAATTTAATGAGGAAAATTCCTATTTAAAAAAAACTCATGTTTTATAAAAAACTTGGAGTCGCCACCGGTCATTCAAAAGGTTACGGATGGGGAAGAGTTAGCACCCCACACCGTCCAAAAATTGGTACCTAACAAGTTCGCATCGTAATTATTAAGAAAAATAAAAAATTTGATTTAATATAAAATTTAATTCCTAAAATGCATGAATACATAACAATATAAACTCTTGCCTTGATATCCATGGTACCGAAGGAGATGACACCAGAGATCTGGATGACACTCTTATTAGAATATCGAAATAAGACGCCTAACACTCTATGTGGCATAATAAAATGTGTAACACCCTGAACTAGAAGTCAATTGGATAAATTAGATGGTTAAGGAGAACTGGGTTAGGCAATTCAAGTTAACCACATCAAAACAGAGGATTAATGCATCTCAATGCATTCAAAAACTGCAACAACAATTCCTTGCAAAATCTCACAATCCTTTCATAATTACCCAACCACAACAACGAAACATCATTTAACTCCTTCCAAACACAACCCAGCCACAATCTATCAATCTAACACTTCAATCAACATCTAAAAACAATATTATTTCATCCATAAATTTCCATTAACTACACAACCACCATAACTCCACAAAAACACAAATCTAACAACCTAATAAACAAGGATTCAAGGAGTTTCATGATTTCAATGTTAAAAACAACTTATCAACATTATAAATCATCCGAAATATGTTTAAAATCAATCCTCAACACTAGAAATAGATCCAATACGAATCTTCCATAATTTTACCAATTAAACCCAATTAATCATTATAAAAACATAAAATCAGATTATAAATCATAAATCAAGGATAAAATACTTGGGAATATCAATACAGAACCATCAATAGAGGAGAATAACAAACCTTACCTCTATTGTGTGATTTCTCCCTCAATTGATTGATTAAAGCTAGAAAAACAGAAGATTTCAATGAGGTTTTGTAAATCAAAGGTAAAGAAGCAATTAAAAATCAAGAATCCAAGTAAAAAGATCTCTCACCTCTGGATTTTGATGAAAACAAGAGTGTTTGGCAGAAAAAGAAGTTGAGAGAAAAGTTTACGTCAAATTTCTTTAAAACTAATAATTAAATTTTATTATCAAAATCCCTTTAAATTACTTTGTAAAAAACATGTTAAAAAGTCTTAATTGAAGGGAGAATCCACCAGCAAAAACTTGGTAAAATAGCTCCGTAAGGATTCTAAGAATTTGATCCTTTACAATTTAGTCACCTTTAAAAATAGTTTTCAAAAATTACATTTTAGTCATCAACCAAAATGTCACCCTTCCAAAGTCCATTTTCCAAAATTTATTACATAAATATTTTTCATATATTTAAATATGATATTTAACCATTTTCCATATTTTTATCTTACTCAAAAATATTTACACCTGAATCCGACTCGAATACCTAACCCGATCCACCAGATCGTCTAACAAGCCCTTAAACCGCTAGGCCCAAAATTGGGGCGTTACAGCTTACACTCTCCTTTCTCATCAATGTAGAGAAGTAAGCATTTCAGACAGCGAGCAAGCAAGAAGCAATCCAAGGATTGAGCTATTTCAAGTACGATTTTATAAATACTTTGTAGTAATAAGAGGCAATGTGACCAAGTTGTAAATAAGAGGGTTATTTTGGTTGCACCCTATTTTGGACAAGTTTCCTTTGGTATTTTGGACTTGTATGATGCTTTATGTCTTGATTTGAGGGGTTGGGATATGATTTGCAAGCTTGGGTAAAGATCATGCCTATATGATCTTTGATTGGTTTTGCTATGGTTTGAATGATCCTCTATCTTGCCTATTTTATTGGGTAAATGTTGGTTAGAACGTTATGGGATGTTTGTAAGCTGTTTGAGGTATGTTAGATTGAGCCAAAGTGTCATATTTTCGACCAAGAGGTCATTACAAACCAGGCCATACTGGTACAAGTCTTCAGGGATCCGTACGCCTAAGGATCGTACCGATGCCCTTTGCAAAATATACCCGTATCGATACGAAAGAGAGGTGTATCAGTACGTTGTCTGTTAATTCTGGTAATATGCTTTGCTGAAGTTTGAATCTTTGTAGTTTAGTCTTTATTTCTTGGTCATGCAATTAAATGAGTTTAATTGATTATTTTAAGTTGGAATTTAGTCAAAATGCATGTAATATGATTAATTAAGATTTGGTAACTTTGGATTTAATTAAGTCCTCATAGTTTTCTAAAATTACAATTTGGTCCCTAGAGTGCGTTCTCGACCAATTAAATGTCAATTTAACGCTTGATTTAATTATAAATTTCTCTGCTGCTAGCATGATCACCTTAGAACTTAATTATGCATTTAGACAAGAAAAAAGAAAAAATGGATTGTTTTCTAAGTAAATCGTATGGGTTTGTCTCGGCAAACCCAATATAGCTCGCTTAGCTTGGTTTGCGTCTAGGCCGGGTTAAGGGGGTTACACTTGGTGGTATCAGAGCCGGGTTATGATTGTTGGGAGGTAGGTTATGTACGTTTGAGGTATTGTTGTTGTATGAATCTGTTGAATAGCATGCACGTTGTATGATTTTGTGTTTCTATGTTTGAAAGATTTTATATTACGGTAAAAGCTTACAGATACATTGCCTTATAACTACGGATGCAAAATGATTTTTGTTTTGAAACATGAGCATCTTGGATTCTTTCTTCAAGCTGGCCTAATTGTTCTGTTTTGTTGCATTATCATGCTTTAGACTCATACTTTAGAGAAATGGGACCGAGATGAGAGATGAGAGCTCATTGGGTAGTGTTGTGGATGGGCATAACGATTAGTTACCTCATCCTCCATCGATTCCTCCTGTTGGTACTGGAGTTGAGGGTGGTTTGCCTCGGGCATCGCAATGACCAATTTTTGGGGTTATGACACAGTTGATACAGGCGATGACTATAGCGTTTCAGGCAACTATGGCTAGAGTGCAAGCACCTGTACCAACACCTATGGCGGTTGTTAATATTGGACTTCTGTTAGAGTGTTTGCATAGTTTAGGAGGTACCGAGTTTAGGGGTTTAGCTCTAGAAGCAGCTGAGCAGTGGTTTGCAATTACTGAGGGGATTCTTGGAGAGATGGAGCATACAGATGCTTATAAGTTGGGTTGTATAGTATCCTTGCTTCAGGGAGATGCCAATAGCTAGTGGGAGACTTTTATCGCGGGTATGACACTTGCGGATGTGACGCGGGAGTTCTTTTATGCTATTTTTTGGAAGAAGTATTTGGGTTCTCGATACCAAGTGAAAAGAAGCGATAGTTCATAGCTTTGGTCCAGGGTAGCATGACTGTGTCAGAATATGAGGTTCAATTTGTTCGGTTGATCCAGTATGCACTTGAACTGGTTCCCGATGATCGTCAGCAATGTGATCATTTCTGATATGGACTGGTTAAAAAAGTAAAGACTTATATGTTGGCTACATATTACACTAAGTTTGATGTTTTGGATTCTCAATCTAAGGATATAGAGCATAATCTAGGACTATCCTCACGTTTGGGGAGTTTTAGTGATAGGAAGAGGATTACCGAGTTAGACGCTGGTAGAGATCGATATAAGAAGCATCAGGATAGGAGGTATCGCCTTGATTAGAGATGTAGAAGAGGTGGTGCTAGGTGTGGACAGCATAGTCAGAACACCGATGTTCGAGCACCTGAGTGTAGGCGGCGTGGTAAGCGACATTTAGGGGAGTGCTGGGGTACTCTTTGTACATGCTGGAATTGTGGTTTGTGAGATCACATAAGGAGTGATTGTCTGTAGTTGGCTAGGGATGGACAAGCTTCTATGCCTTCTGTTGTACCACAGAGGATGTGCGCACGGTCGAGGTAATTTCCAGCGTAGGGAGGAAGGTCAGAGAACTGTTGCTCATACTGTGGTGGTTCAACCTAAAGGTGGTAGACATGAGAGGATCTATGCGTATTGGGTGGGGGGAATAACACAGATATGATCGTAGGTACTTTTACTTTGCGGTCTATATCATTACTTTCTTTGATAGATTATGATTCTACATATTCATAAATCATGCGCGAACATGCACGCGTGCTTGGTATACCTGTAGAAGTGTTAGCTATGGGTATACAAATAACTAGTTCTTTTGGAGAGACAGTAGTCGCTAGAAGGTTGTTTAGGAGATGTCCGTTCAAGGTCACGTGTTTGCGGCTGATTTGATGGATTTATCGTTTCATGGTTTTGATGCAATCTTAGGGATGGATTGGTTGTTTGAGCATATAGATGTGGTGTAGCACCCCCTACCCCGGGATAATAGCAAACCAGTTCGGGGGCGTTACCAAGCGCATAACAAGCAAGAACGAGGCAAGAATAGGTTAATTCACCCCTATTATATGAGTTACATAACTAGCAAGTAACCAAGCATTTTTAACTTAACATGTTAACAATCTCATATTTTGTATACAAGACATTATAGGTTACCAAACAATTCAATTAACATCATCATACAACTATCATTCGAATAAATTAAGTGAGTACACATGCTTCCATTTCATTTCATTGTTCCTTAGATTGATACATGTAACATTTCATACATAATTTATTAGACATAATCGTTTGTACATACCTTGTCTCCAAGCAAGCCATATGCCAAGCCTTACCATTTGACATTTACCATACAAACTTATAAAAACACTTACAACATGGTATGTTCACCTAAGTGACTATCTCATCTCACAAGTCATTCGAATGGCACAATAGGCTAGATCAATTACTTTGAAACATTCAATATATATATCCCTATGCGCATCAAAATACTTTTCCATTACATAGAATTTGAGTTCATTACTTGATTCACATTATCAACCAAGTTCACAACATGGTAAGCCCATTCAAGAACATATATATACAAGTTTCAAGTATTCAAAATGCATGCACAGATTCATTATATACAATCTTGGTGCCACCAACTAGGGGAGTACAAAACAAGTATGAACCATACTTTAGCTATGCTTGTGTCTTGCTTCGAGCTCAATAAATCAGGCTTCAGGATCAAGCAACGATCAAATCCTTTGTCATATGGTTGGGAAGAATGAAAACGAGAGTGATAAGTACCATAATTCGTTCTTTATCCATTTCAAGAAATCAAGCTATTCATGGTCACATATCAAGTAGTCAAGCAATTCATGATTACATAAGAAGTAATCACGCAATTTAAGCTTTTCATTCAAACTAGTAAGATCGAGAACTATTTCAAGTAATAATCATGTAGCAAGAAGTTCAAGTATACAAGTCAAGTAGCAATTAGTTCAAGTTTACAGGTTTGTCATTTCAAGAATACATGTCAAGTAATCCAAGTAGCAAGTTTACATGTCAAGTAATTCAAGATTATATTAGTTCATTTATTATCTTTTAACACAATCCTTGGTTCATAGTTTGTCTAGGTAATAGAGTCTCCAACCAAGTGTCGCCACAAGATGTACCATAGTACTGGTCAATCCTCCTACTGTCGCCAAAGACCATATACGTACCCTCTGTCTATTGCCAATTAGGGGCCTTAGCCCTGGACCGTAGTCTACCTTAACACAATGAGCTCTAGACTCTAAGGCATGCCCTTCTACCTATGCAACTATCAACCAAGGTTGTTTGATTACACTTCATTTATTCAAGGATTTTCAAGCTTTTCAAGTTCAAGATCATGTATCATTCAAGAATCAATTCAAGCAAGGTATAGCAATATTATACTTAGCCCTTAGGCCAATTGAGCCTTAGCTCTTCAATTACTTTTCACGTTTTCAAGCGTTTCATGTTCAAGGCTAGACAATTCATGTTCAAGGCAAGACAATTCATGTTCAAGGATCACATTCAAGAAAGCATTCGATGGTTCATACCCAAGGCATCAAGAATCAAGCATTTGTTTTCACTTTTATTTCTAATTAATTTATCAATTTACATTCTATTACTTATTCACAATTTTAGTTTAGCCCAATCTTCCATTTTATTCATATTCAAGTTAAATTAAGCTCATTATCATGGCATATCAATAGCGAGAATATAATCATGCATATTTGGTTAGGACCTAAGTCCTAACCCTATTATAAACTACACTCACTATACTCCAAGCTAGCTTATTTGTCTTGTATCCAAATCCCCTTGGTTTTAGCTTTCGAATGCTCCACTCTCTCTTCCTCCACAAGATTTACTCCTTGCTCTAACAATTCATACAAGTAAATACATGTCAAACAAGGAACATTAAGCATAATAATTACCCATCTCAAGCAGTCAAATGTTTTTACACATCACTTAACATGGCAACAATATTTATATATTTCATGTAAGAAACAGGCAGCATATTCATATATATATACATTAATGTACATTACTACAATTGTTTACATTCCATTTTGAGCAAAACAGGGTAGTAACCAAACTATTTACAAAATACTTTACAAAACTGTCCAAGACATCTAAACTGTTGCTGCTAGGCAGCAGGTGCACTGCTTACTTAAACGTGCATAACTTTCATTCCATACGTCAGAATTTCAATTGGTTTACACCTTTGGAAAGCTAACTTAATTGTATTTCTAACCATATAGGCCTTTCATTTTATTTATTTTCCAATTAATACAGTTTTTAGCTTAAAGACAGGGCAATTTACAACACTGGACAGTTTGCACTGACCCTAGTGTTTCTTCTCTACAATTCATTCTACAGTCCAAAATTCAGTTCTGTTTTCTCCTAATGAATTTAGACATGCTAAGGCACTGTCCATAAAATTTCCAGCCTTAAAATCCCTTTATACAATTTATGGTGATTTTTCAAAGTTACTGCCCATAACAGAGTATTCTGGGCAGATTACACTAGTTTAAGTTTCTAGCTTCATAATTCCTCTAATTCACCATTTGAGCAGTCCATTACCTAGATTTAACTAATCCAATTATATGAATTCATTTTCCAGCAAGCTATTTACTCTTATACAGGTTTACACATTCGAACAGTCCCTGAAAGTATGCATATATACAAAACAGCCCCTAAATTCTTGTATATAGATTCATATTTTCACAAACAATTCCTACAACAATGCAAGCATCAATTTAAGCTAACTGCAAAACCATGAATACATATCAATTTATTTTAAGTATTAATCACGTGGCTCTACACATGAAATTCATAATCTTTCACCAATTAATCGATATGCTATCTTAATGATCTGACACAATTAGTCTATTACAACATTAAGTCCTTAACTATTCTATCAATACACAATTCATGAAAAACAATCATGAACCATTCGAATTAAATTTTCAACAAGAAAATAGAAAGGAGATCGTTTTCACCTTCCTCCCGAGTCTAATTCGAATCACTCCAATGCACCAAGGTGAAGGATTTCTTGAAACTCTCTCACTAGCTCTCCTTCACTCTAGATTCGGCCTAATGGAAGGAGAAGGATTAAGATAATGAATTTCATTACCTTTCATCATCCAAAATCCCCACTAATTTCCTAGCTTGACACGTGAAATGCCCCTCCCAATGTTATGGTTTAGCATGCAATTCCTAAGGTTGTCATTTAATGCAAAATAGTACACTACGAAGTTGCAGCCCAAATTTATCCTTCTTTCAATTTAGTCCTTAACTCTTAATTGATCAAATTTACAAATTAGATCATGACAGTTGGAAAAGAAAACAAAGATAACATTCTACTAGGCCATACTTTGGGGTATTACAATTCTCCTCCCCTTAAAATAAATTCGCCCTCTAATTTACCTGAATCGAATAGGTGAGGATATTGCTTCCTCATGATTTCTTCAGATTCCAAACTTGCCTCTTCTATCTTGTGGTTTCTCCACAAGACCTTGACAAGAGGAACGATTTTGTTCCTGAGTTTTCTAACTTCACGATCAATAATATGGACTGGTTCTTCTTTGTAAGACAAGTCAGGATTCAACTCTACTTCTTCAGGCTCAAGGACATGCGATGGGTCAGACCTATATCTTCGGAGCATAGACACGTGAAATACATTATCAATCTTGTCAAATTCACTGGGAAGAGCTAATCGATAGGCCATTCGCCCTATCCTTTCAATGATTTCAAACGGACCAATAAATCTGGGACTGAGTTTCCCTTTTCTTCCAAACTGAAATACTTTCTTCCAAGGGGACACATTGAGGAAGACTTTGTCTCCAACATTGTATTGGATGTATCTCCTTTTCAAGTCTACATAGGCTTTTTGTCTATCAAAGGTTTTCTTCAAACGATCATGTTTAATTTGAACTTGTTCCTCGGTTTCTCTAAGTAATTGAGGTCCCAAAACCTTGTTTTCTCCCAATTCAGACCAACACAAGGGAGTTCTACATTTCCTTCCTTATAGATGTTTGAATGGTGCCATCTGAATAGATGTCTGGTAGCTATTGTTGTAAGCAAACTCTACTAGGGGTAGAGATTTCTCCCAGTTGTTTCTGAAGTCTATAACACAAGCACTAGCATGTCTTCAAGTACTTGGATGATTCTTTCAGATTGTCCAACTAATTAAGAATGAAAAGCTGTGCTCAAATGCACTTTGGTTCCAAGGGCTTTTTGCAAGGAATGAATCGGGAAGCAAATCTAGGGTCTCGATCAGAGATTATAGATGTAGGTACACCGTGTAATCCAATCACTTCATAGATGTATAGCTCAGCTAAGGTTTCCAAGCTCATGTTTATTTGAATAGGGATGAAATGAGTAGACTTTGTGAATCTATCAACAATCACCATACATCATCGTTCATTCTTGGAGTGGAAGGAATACCAGTAACGAAGTCCATTGTAATCCGATCCTATTTCCACTGACTGAATTTGATTGGTTGGAGTAATCTAGTGGAGACTTGATGCTCGGCTTTTACCCTCTGACAAGTTAAGCACTTTGAAACAAAATCTGTTATAGCCGATTTCATGGCTGGCCACTAGTATAGTGGCTTTAGGTACATCTTAATCGATCCAGGGTGGATCGAGAAAGAGCTTTGGTGAGCTTCTTGTAACATCTCATCTCTTTGTTCTTCGTTGTTAGGAACACATACTCTATCTTTGAAATAGAGGAGTCCATTTGACTTGAGGGAGATGTCATAATTAGACTCAGAGTCTAGCTTGGACATGATCTTCTAAAGATCTGGATCAATTTGTTGGAGTTCTTTGATTCTCTAGATTAGACTAGATTGAACTTAAAGTTCAGACAAAAATCTCTGTCCTTTGGATAAACAAAAATGAGCATTGATAGCCAAGGAAGCTATAAACGAATGGAAAAGATCATTAAGGGAGATTTTCGAATAGTTACTTGTAAGTAGAGAAATGTCTAATTTGAATTGTTACTTGCAAGTCAAGAAAATAACATTTCGAATGAATTATTCTAGGATTTAGATTTAAGGGTTTACCCGAGTATGGTCTACGACTAAGGGCATCAGAAACCACGTTTGCTTTCCCCGGATGGTAGTCGATAACTAAATCGTAGTCATAAAGTAATTCTAGCTATCTTCTTTTCCTCAAATTCAAGTCTTTTTGAGTTAGAAAGTATTTGAGGCTCTTGTGGTCTGTGAACAAGTTGCATTCCTCCCCGTACAAGTAATGTCTCCAGACTTTGAGTGCAAACACGATAGCTGCCAATTCTAGATCGTGAGTATGGTAGTTTGACTCGTGTGGTTTTAGTTGCCTTGAAGCGTAAGCTACCACATTTCCATCTTGCACTAGGACACATCCTAGTCCCAAATGAGATGCATCACTGTAAATAGTGTACTCCTTGCCCGATATTGGTTGGATGAGAACTGGAGCATGAGTTAGGGCTCGTTTAAGCTGATCGAAGCTTTGTTGTTGGTTCTCCGACCAAACAAAGGGTGTATCTTTGTGAGTTAGCTTAGTCAAACTTGCAGCAATGGATAAGAATCCCTTGACAAAACGTCGATAATACCCGGCTAAATTGAGAAAGCTTCTGACCTCACCAATATTCCTCGGAGGTCTCCAATCTAGGATGGATTGAATTTTACTCTGGTCTAATTTAATCCCTTCTGCCGATATGACATGCGCAATAAACGACACTTTCGATAGCCAAAATTTGCATTTAGAGAAGTTTGCAAACAATTGACATTCTCAAAGAGTTTGCAATACAATTCGAAGGTGTTCAAAATGTTCTTCCTTATTCTGAGAATACACCAAAATGTCATCAATAAAGATGACGACAAACTTGTCAAGATAGGGCTTGAATACACGGTTCATGAGATCCATGAAAGCAGCCGGAGCATTCGTTAACCCGAATGACAGTACAAGGAATTCAAAATGGCCATATCGAGTACGAAAGGCTATCTTGGGTACATCTTTTATCTTTTACCCTCATTTGGTAGTATCCCGATCGTAAATCGATCTTTGAGAATATCGCAACATCTTTGAGTTGTTTGAAAAGATCTTCAATCCTTGGGAGAGGATATCGATTCTTGATAGTAAGCTTGTTCAATTTTCTGTAGTCAATACAAAGTCTCATAGTCCCGTCTTTCTTCTTCATGAACAAGACTGGAGCACCCTAGGAAGATGAGCTGGGCCTAATAAAACCCTTTCTTGTAGCTCTTTGAGTTGCTTCTTGAGTTCTTTAAACTCAACAGGTTCCATGCGATAAGGTGTGATGGACACCGAAGTTGTTCCAGGTTGGACATCGATTCTGAACTCTACTTCTTTGGTTGGAGGGAGACCAGGGAGTTCCTCGAGAAAAACATCGAGATATTCAGATACAATAGGCACACTAGGTAAGCCAAATTCAAGTTCTTCTTGTAAGACTGTTATGCGTAATAAGTGCTACGCAATTGTGCAAGTATACACGTCGCAAGTAGTAAAGTGATACAAGTATCGAGTATCATCTCCACAGGGATTGGTTTGGGCCACTTTGCTTTAGTTATCGCACTGTAAAGTAAAAACACAATTGATAGTAGGAGTTGATTTTAATGAGTAAAGTAAAAGCAATAAACTAAAAGAATAGATGAAAGAAAAAGAGAGAATAGGCCAGGTTATCATGAGTTGAGGTGTGATAGCCGATTGGATCGTCCTGGTAAAAGAGTGCAAGGGCAACTCAATTGTTGTGGCAACTTGCACAGCGGGGTTGCCTTGGCAACTAGTCGATGGTTGCCTGGGCGACTAGCTGGGCAACTACTTGGGCGGCTGGGGAGCAACTTCAAGGTTCGGCGGAGCGTTCTTCAATGGTTTCTTCTTATCCTAAGTCGAAACTCTAGCTAATTGTGCATGCCTTGATAATACATCACTGCGTGAATCAAGGGTGAACAACAACCAATCTTGCACTCTTTTTAGCCATTGAAATCCTTAACTTATTCCTATGCTGGATTAATCTTCATCATCAATAGATTGAATAAAGACCATACTCATTCGTTTCTTGAATCTAACTCTCCCAATATTAGATAAATAGATGAAGTTACGAGATCCTCTCCCAATTCACTCGTAAACAAGAATAAAAGCCAAGAATGAGTAAACCTTGAATTGAAAGTGCAAACTGTTATTACCTAAACAAAATCCAATTGTTTCTCACAACAACAAAACACAATAACCCCAACCAATCAAGTTAGTTCATGGTTGGGTTCAAAAGATATACAAAGAATAATCCCCAAACCATGAATCTAATGGAAGCAAAGAAGAAGAAGAAGAAATCGAACTCTCTCCCCCTTGCTCTCTTGTCGAAATTTCTCTCCTCTTGCCCTTTGGAGTCGTCAAAATTTTCCCTCTTCTTGCTTCCCTCTCTTTGAAGGTTTGGTCCTTTAAATAGGAGATGGCTAGGTCAAAATCCTTCTTGAAGAGGAAGTTAAGTTGGAATTAAATTATCTTTAAAGAATATAATTCTTTATTATATTTAAATTCCTTCTAGAACTTCTCCTATCTTCTTGGGATTTAATTTCTCTTTAACCTCTTCATGGAAATCAAACTCCTTTGGAATTTATCTTTGCTCCACGTCATCTTGGGCTTATCTAGTCATCAATTTCAACTACCATATCATCTTATTCTTTGTCGAAAATTGCCTTGGCAACTAGCTCGGCATCTCCCTCAAGCATTGCCCTGGCAACTAGCTCGACATCTCCTTCATGCACTGCCCTGGAAACTGGTTCTAGCCTTGTTTAGGCAAGTGATTCTGCACACACACAAAAACACACCAAAGCAGCATCTTTTTCCACAAAAATCACCAAGTTATGTAATCAAGGTCAACGGTGGAAAGAAACATGAATTAATGCATGAATGACTAATTATGCAACTAATATGAGCTTAAGTCTAACAATAATATGAGTAAAAAGGGTAATAAAAATAGTACTTTTGAACACTTATCACACCCCCAAACTCGAACTATTGCTTGTCCTCAAGCAATGCAAACTAACAATTACCTGCGAAGACTTTAATCATGAAAGACATGCTTCAAACTTGAATTCAAACCTCGGAACCGTGGCACAAAGTATGATCACCTTTTAATTCTTCGAATAGCAAAAAAATTACCCGGAACCAAACTATAATGCTCGTGACAATGTGTGTGCGTAGTTGTGTACAAGTTGATTTTCAAGATTCTATGTGAACAATAGGCTTTTATCAATTTAATTACTGGGGTGTTTATTTTTATTTCCACTAGAGCCAATTTCGGGCACCTCTAGCAAAGAAAACAATTTCTCATTTTATTTTAGTCGACTAGAGCCAATTTTGGGCACCTCTAGCGATTCTTTAATGTGCATTAACTACTAGAGCCAGTTTCGGGCACCTCTAGCAAGAAAGTGCATTTACTACTAGAGCCAGTTTTGGGCACCTCTAGCAAGAAATTAACTTTTAATTTTCAATTTTAAATTTACCCAAATTTTAAGCAACCTAAGTTCACTAAGTTTCTTTCAATCAACAAGCCACAACCGTCTGACCAAAATTCAGCATCATAGTAAAATTCTAAGTTATTTTCATGCAATCCTAAAATTAAAGGTTCTTTCAATTAAGTGAAGTGGCAAAAATTCATCATTGGATATTCAACAAGTCTAAAGCAATTAAATCCAATTAAAGGCATGGCAAGTAACACATGCAACCTATATGTGATTGCTAAAGATGAATGCAACTAAACATGAAGTTAGCTAGAAACCAACACCCCCCCCCAAACTCGAGAGAAGCATTGTCCTCAATGCATGTAAAAGTGAAACAAAATTTAAAAGAAACTAAATGAAATGAGTTAGTCAGAGAGGTCATCACCTCGAGTGATAAGTTTCCTTCGTGCCGTTTGCTTGATTCATTTTCTGGTCGGTGGTTGAATGCTTGTGGTTGGTACCGCGTGAATAGCATCACTTTGATTTGATCCATGTTTGGGCATCAGAAGTTGCCGACGCCATTGTTGTTGCCTAGGCAATCTCTGTTGTGGTTGCTGTGGCAAGTAGTCGGTAGTGAATTTCCTTAGCATGGTGGTTGTGAGTCTTGTTGTGGAAAAGAAAAGAAAACAAAGAAAACCCGGAAACTAAGATAATGAAGAAAAATAAAATATCTCCTAAAATTCCAAAAATAAATAAAGAGAGAAAAAAACCAAAAATAATAAAAAAATAGTTCAAAAAAATAAAAAGAAAAATAAAAAGAAAATATCAAAAGGAGAGCATGCTTATACATCTCCTAAGGTGTCAACTTCTTTGTTACGTTCTACATGGGCATCGTTGTAGTGCTTCAATCTTTGTCCGTTAACTTTGAAATCATGTTCGTCGGTAATGGACTTGATTACCACGACACCAAGGGAGAATGGTTTGACAACTTCGAATGGTCCCGACCATCTTGATTTTAGTTTTCTCGGGAAAAGTTTTAGCCGAGAATTGAATAAGATAACTAGTTTCCCTGGCATGAATTGCTGCGGCAATAGTTTCTTGTCATGCCATTGCTTTGTTTTCTCTTTGTAGATTCGTGCATTGTTATAGGCGAGTGCACGGAATTCTTCTATCTCGTTAAGGTCCAACAAACGCTTTTGCCTAGCACTTTCCCAATCCATTTTCACGGTCTTGATTGCCCAATATGCCTTGTGTTTGATTTCCACTGATATATGGCATGTTTTGCCATAGACAAGTTGGAAGGGGGACATACCTAAGGGTATTTTGAATGCAGTGCGATATGCCCAAAGTGCGTCATCTAGTCTTGTTGACCAATCCCTCCTAGAGGGATTTACAACTTTCTTGAGTATACCCTTCAATTCCCGGTTGGAAATTTCTGCTTACCCATTGGTTTGTGGGTGACATTGCCCGTCCTATGGCAACGATCACATTGCTTGTAAAACTCTTAGGCATCTTTGTACAGTATTGGCCAATACAAACAAGATTGCAAAACTTTGGCCGCGGTACGAGTTCCTCAAAAATGTCCTCCATAGGGTGAAGAATGGCATTATCGGAGTACATTCTGCTACTCTTCTTCAGGGACACATCGGCGTATGACCTGATCTGCACATTGTTTAAACAAAAGCGGCTCGTCCCAAAAGTAATGCTTAGCATCATGGCAAAACAGCTTCTTCCCTTGGTGAGTAAGGCCATATGGTAAAATACCACAAATAAGGAAATTAACTAAATCCACGTACTAGGGTATTGCCGAGGCATGTGCTGCCGTGGCGACTGCTCCCAAGATTACCGAGTCGTGTGTGTCTAGAGTTGCCGAGGCATCAAGGGTTGCTGCGGCATCGAGGGTTGCCGAGGTGTGCACGTCTGGAGTTACTGAGGCGTACGCGTCAAGAGCTATTGTGGCGTCGAGGGTTGCCGAGGCATGCACATCCATGGTTGCCGAGGCATCAATGGTTGTTGAGGCGTGCACATCCATAGTTGCCGAGGCAACTAAAAGTTATTCATCTGGGAATGAATCGCATATCTCTAAATCCGCATCCTCCTCCTTGTGAGTTGGCCTAGGACTGCTCCTACCACGAAATCACTTGCATCACACATGAGCTCAAAAGGTGGCGTCCAATCTGGTGGAATGACAATGGGTGTCGAGGCAAGCTTTTCCTTTAGGGTTTCGAGTGCTTGGGCACAAGAATCATCAAAATTGAAGACTTTATCCTGTTCAAGCAAATTGCACAAGGGTTTAGTAATTTTAGAAAAATTATGAATGAACCTCCTGTAAAAAACTTGCATGTCCAAGAAAGCTTCGAATTCCTTTAACAGAACTTGGTAGGGGTAATCTCTCGATCACGTCCACCTTGGCTTTGTCTACTTCAATTCCCTTGGATGAAATCTTGTGGTTGAGCACTATTCCTTCATCTACCATAAAATGACACTTCTCCCAATTAAGGACTAAATTGGGTTCTTCACATCTTGCCAACACCTTCTCTAAATTGCCGAGGCAACTGTCGAAGTCACTACCAAAAACGGAAAAATCATCCATGAAGATCTCAAGGAAGTCTTCGACCATGTCAGAAAAGAGTGCCATCATGCATCTTCTAATGTTATTGCATATCTGAGAAAACTTGAGGAGGGTCATTTCCGATACTTCTTATAGTCCATCCGTACCCTCCATCGGGTGACAATATTGCCCAAAAAGAGTTGGGCCAATGTGCTCCCAACTACTTCCTTTTGCATTACCATGGTGGATGTGTCTTTCTTCCGTGTTCCCTTGTAGTCCATGCATGCCCTCCACCTTGTTACTATTCCTGAAGGCACAAATATATTAATAGGAAAAATTATATCCATTCCCAACCATTCACTTACCTTATTCTTGTCAACTTCTATCATGGTTGGATGTATCCTTTGTTGTCGTGGCAATTGCTGCTCAATCCAATTGCCGTGGCAATCAGTTGCCAAAATTTGCTGTAAGTCAAGGGAAGAACCAATTTTCCAAAAAGCTTTACGAATCCAAACACCTTTTTCTTTTGGCCTCTCAAACATCTCCATCTGTAGAGATTTCGATGGCTTTAAATCTACCAACATCGGTTCCTCAAGACATACCTGCAATAGATGAGGTGATTTTTTAAAGAATTCAAAAGGTTAAACCATTACCTGCTCATATTCCATTGGCAAAGTATTATTGTCTCGTTGATCTTGCATGTGGTCGTGCAATTGTCGTGGCAACTGTAGATAAGAGCAATCTACAGATTCCTGCTTCAACATCAACGTTGTAACCTTCTGGGCATCTGGTTCCTCAGAATTTGTTGTAGTATTGTTGTTCTCAGCTTCATTCACTGAGTGTTGTCACGGCATTGCTCTCTTCAGGCTCCTCAATCATTGCTGAGGCAATTTGTTGCTCAGGCTCATCACGTGTTGGGCAGACTTTCTCATCAACATACTCTCGACTTTGAGGTTTTAGTTGTTCCTCACACATCAGAGAGCTTTCCTTGCATTGTTCCATGTCCTCTTGCCTTGGGACTTCAATATCCCTAGGAATGAATTGTTGGTGCATGTTATCCATGACATATGTGGATTTCCTCAATTGATCTTATGAATCCCCCAAGGTTGCATCCCACTAAGCTATCCTCGTACCCATGGACTTTGATAGCTCTCGAATCTCTTCAATTGATCTGTCAAGTCTAGCCAAGGAAACTAGCAATGTTTCCTCCAAGGAATTGGATTGGTCTTGAAAAGGACTACATTGCCATGGCATATCTGTTGCTGCGGCAAAATTGTTATGGTAAAAAAAAATTGAGCTTTTTGATCATACCCTGAAGAATTTTGCTGCTGGTTCCATCTATGGTCCTCCATGTAGTCATATGCACTAAAAATGTGAGGGTAATTTTCAAACACATGATGTTCTCCACACATGGTACAAGATTTTTCCACGGTATAGGCTCTTTGGGCTTTTCTCAGTTGGTATAGGTAATCATCAAAGGGTGCAAGAAACTCTTGATTGGATTGATTCATATATTCCAACATCATCTCTCGAATAGATCAAATTTTTATTTCCCTACATGTTGATGTCCCTTAACTTGTAGCGCACCTAATTGTTTTTTTATAAAACAAACAAAAAGAAAAGTTAGTAAAATTAAGAGAAAAAAATGCAATAACAAAAACAACTAACACCAATTGCCAATCCCCGGTAACGGTGCCAAAAACTTGTTGTGTGTAATAGGTGCTACGCAATTGTGCAAGTATACACGTCGCAAGTAATAAAGTGATACGAGTATCGAGTATCGAGTATCGTCTCCACAGGGATTGGTTTGGGCCACTTTGCTTTAGTTATCGCCCTGTAAAAGTAAAAACACAATTGATAGTAGGAGTTGATTTTAATGAGTAAAGAAAAAACAATAAACTAAAAGAATAGATGAAAGAAAAAGGGAGAGTAGGCTAGGTTATCGTGAGTTGAGGTGTGATAGCCGATTCGATCGTCTTGGTAAAAGAGTGGAAGGGCAACTCAGTTGCCGTGGCAACTTGCACAGCGGGGTTGCCTTGGCAACTAATCGATGGCTGCCTGGGCGACTAGCTGGGAAACTACTTGGGCGGCTGGGCAGCAAGTTCAAGGTTCGGCAGAGAATTCTTCAATGGTTTCTTCTTATCCCTAAGTCAAAACTCTAGCTACTTGTGCATGCCTTAATAATACATCCCTGTGTGAATCAATGGTGAACAACAACCAATCTTCTGCTCCTCTTAGCCGTTGAAATCCTTAACTTATTCCTAAGTCGGATTAATCTTCACCATCAATAAATTGAAAAAAGACCATACTCTTTCGTTTCTTGAATCTAACTCTCCCGATATTAGATAAATAGATGAAGTTACGAGATCCTCTCCCAATTCACTCGCAAACAAGAATAAAAGCCAAGAATGAGTAAACCTTGAATTGAAAGTGCAAACTCTTATTACCTAAACAAAATCCAATTATTTCTCGCAACAACAACACACAATAACCCTGACCAATCAAGTTAGTTCATGGTTGGGTACAAAAGATATACAAAGAATAATCCCCAAACCATGAATCTAATGGAAGCAAAGAAGAAGAAGAAGAAATCAAACTCTCTCCCCCTTGCTCTCTTGTCAAAATTTCTCTCCTCTTGCCCTTTGGAGTTGTCGAAATTTTCCCTCTTCTTGCTTCCCTCTCTTTGACGGCTTGGTCCTTTAAATAAGAGATGGCTAGGTCAAAATCCTTCTTGAGGAGGAAGTTAAGTTGGAATTAAATTATCTTTAAAGAATATAATTCTTTATTATATTTAAATTCCTTCTAGAACTTTTCCTATCTTCTTGGGATTTAATTTCACTTTAACCTCTTCATGGAAATTAAACTCCTTTGGAATTTAACTTTACTCCACGTCATCTTGGGCTTATCTAGTCATCAATTTCGACTACCATATCATCTTATTCTTTGTCAAAATTGCCTTGGCAACTAGCTCGGCATCTCCTTCAAGCATTACCCTGGCAATTAGCTCGGCATCTCCTTCATGCACTACCCTGGCAACTGGTTCTAGCCTTGTTTAGGCAAGTGATTCTGCACACACACAAAAATACACCAAAGCAGCATCTTTTTCCACAAAAATTACCAAGTTATGTAATCAAGCTCAACGGTGGAAAGAAACATGAATTAATGCATGAATGACTAATTATGCAACTAATATGAGCTTAAGTCTAACAATAATATGAGTAAAAAGGGTAATAAAAATAGTACTTTTGAACACTTATCAAAGACCATAGTAGTAAAGATTGAGGTCGGTTTCTTGTCAATTAGAAGAATTGATTCCTTTCCTAAACCCCGGAGGTAAAGTCTCCTATTTAGGCAATCTACCCAGGCTTCATGCTTGCTTAAACAATCTTGTCCAGTACTAGATCGAACTCACAAGTAGGTAGTACATATAGATTAACAAGAAAGGGTACATTTCGAATTAATAGGGGACAGTTTCTACAGATAAAACTTATGTTTGTAATTCCCCCTATAGGGTTCGAAACTACAAGGCTTTGTTTTACAATTTCAGGTTTTAAGCTCAACTTTTCAATCAAGTTTGAGCATACAAAAGAATGAGTGGATCCCGAGTTTATTAAAGCATAAATAGAAGTCGAATTCAACTCAATGGTACCTTCTATAACGTCGAGTGATTCTTCATCTTCTTTACACTGGATATGATAGATTCGAGCAGGAGCTCGAGATTCTTGGTGAGTAGGGGCATTCGAATGCTATCCTTGTTAGGAACTAGCATTTGCAGGAGTTGAACTTGAAAGGACCGCCAGTACACCCCATGGCACAACGAAAAAATTATTCTAGCGATCTCACCAGTGATTCATGTACGATTAATCGAAATTGGGAAGAAGGATACATAAAACTGCCTTAGTTTGTCTAGGAAGAAGTAGAAGAGAACGAAGACGCAATCATGATCACGCGTTTCAAATCCTTAGTCGCAACGAAAATGTACCGACCTCTACTCAGTTCACCTGGTTGCAAGCAAATAATTTTCTTCTCTAAATTGTTTAGAGAATTTTGCGAAAAGCATAAGTGTCTGTAGACCCTTATGATCCTTTTATAATACAAATAACCCTAATTCAACTTGAATTGGAGTTGTTGACTATTTTCGAATTTCATTCATTAAAGAGTTATAATTACATTTAATTACTCTCCTTTAATGTTTCTCCTTTAAATTCAGAATAATTTAAATTCTATATATATCAAATATATGTAAACTTTAAATTTGAATAATCAAAATCTATATATGTCAAAATACACATAAATTTTAATTATATCTTCGTTTATGTACAACAACTTTGTACGTGTATTATTCGTTTAAAATTTGCTTGATCAAACCATAGGGTGTGACCCTGTAGGTTCTTGTAACATTAGTACTAAATATTAGAACAATTCTAATATTACAAACAATGAATGACGTCTAGCAATGTATCATTATCACCTAAGTTACAAGAAGTCATGATTCGACATAACCTCTATGTGATTAACTCTCTTTCTTGCATTACATCCTTTTGTCATTTATATCTAGATTGGACACAAGTCATGGAATAGTCACAGCTGTATAGTTCATCTAATGTTTCTTGATATCTTGAGTAGACTATAACAAACGAATAATTTATGATATCTCATATCAGCTTATTCGAGCATGGCCATGTGTTTCTAGTCTCACTCGATCAAGTGGCCTGTGATATTACTCCTATTATGTAGGAGGGATAAATCCTATGTTGATCACCTAAATCTCACTACATAGATTGTGGCATGTCCAATATCAGTCTTTATGATGCAACCAGTTAAGCCACACTTTTAACTGTATCAAAACATAAGACTATAGATGTCGAGATAATAATGATCTCAAGTTTAAAGATCATACAATTAGTCATCACTATGAACATGTCTGTGACTGTCACATAATAATCCAAGAAACGTGCCCATAACGAGTCATTCTAGTATGTTGTTCTCTAAAACATACTCATGTATTGATTTTTACATCTCCATGGCAATGACAACACTTTTCCATCAATCAACTACACAATAGCCTTTAATGTATTATCGTTGTCCAAGCCTACGATAATACTTGGCTATGGACCTTTTAAGAATAATCATATTATTCTATGGACTTTATTATCATATAGCTTACATATAAGAAAACAAAAATATAACAAAAAATAATAAATGGCAATGCCTTAATAGAACTGGTAAAGTAAGTATGTGGTTACAATCATCTCATGATTGGTCTTTTGGCATACTCTAACAATCTCTCACTAGCACTAAGACCAATCACTCATATATCTAATACTGAGTGACTCAGTGTGACGATCATGCTTCTTCTGTGTTAGAGGCTTGGTCAGTGGGTCAACAATATTATTATTCGTGTGTACTCTGCATATTTCCACATCTTCTTGATCAATGATATCTTGAATGAGATGAAAACGCCTGAGAATATGTTTGGATCTTTGGTGAGATCTAGGTTCCTTTGCTTGTACAATGGCTCCATTGTTGTCACAACGGAGTTCCACGACATCTGATTTGCTGGGAACAACCCCTAGTTCAGAAATGAACTTTTTGATACAAACAACTTCTTTTGCTGCTTCACTGGCTGCAATGTATCCAGCCTCTGTTGTAGAATCAACTACGGTATCTTGCTTTGAGCTTTTCTAGCTCACAACACCTCCATTAAGGCAAAACACAAAACCCGATTGCGATTGTGAATCATCCTTATCAGTTTGGAAGCTAGCATCAGTGTAACCTTTTACACTAAGCTCTTCCTCGCCTCCATATATAAGGAATGTATCATTAGTTCTTCTTAAGTACTTAAGGATGTTTTTAACTGCAACCCAATACTTTCACCGGGATTTACTTGATACCGACTCATCATGCTTAAAGCATACGATACATCTGGACGAGTACATATCATGCCATACATGATAGAACCAATAGCTGAAGCATATGGAATCTTATTCATCCATTCTCTCTCTTGTAAGGTTGAAGGACACATTTCCTTCGAGAGTGACACGCCATGTCTCGTAGGTAGAAATCATTTCTTGGATTCATCCATGCTGAACCTTTTTAGCACTTTGTCTAAATATGTACTTTGGCTCAAACCTAGGAGTCGTGTTGATCATCTCTATAGATTTCAACTCCAAAGATATATACTACCTCACCCAAATTTTTCATAGAAAAACAACTTCCTAACCAAGTATTTACAGACTGTAAGGTAGGTATGTCATTTCCTATGATTAGTATGTCATCTACATAAAATATTAGGAATGAAACAATGCTCCCACTAGCCTTTTTATAAACACAATGCTCATCTTCATTTTTGATAAAACCAAACTCTTTGATAGCATCGTTAAAATGAAGATTCCAGCTTTGAGAAGCTTGCTTTAATCCATAAATGGATCTTTGTAGCTTGCAAATCTTTCCAGCATCTTTTGGATCGACAAAACCTGCTGGTTGTGTCATATACACATCCTCTTCAAGTTTCCCATTAAGGAAAGCGGTTTTGACATCCATTTGCCTGATTTCATAATCATAGAATGCAGCTATCGCAAGCAAGATCCGGATGGATTTAAACATAGAAATAGGAGAAAAGGTTTCATCATAGTCTATACCATGAATTTCTCGAAACCCTTTAGCTACCAATCGCCCTTTGTATGTTTGTACATTACCATCCATGTCGGTTTTCTTCTTAAAAACCCATTTGCACCCAATAGGTTTAACCCCTTCAGGTGATTCAACCAAAGTCCATACTTGGTTTTCTGACATGGAATCCATCTCAGACCTCATGGATTTAAGCCATTTCTTAGAGTCTGGGCTCGACACTGCTTCTTGATAAGTCCTAGGCTCATCTTGATCCATAAGAAGTACATCACCATGGGTGGTAACGAGAAATCCATATCTCTCAGGTAAGTGGCATTATCTTAAAGATCTTCGCAGTGGTTGTGTCTCTAAATTGGTTGATCATTCCTCAACAACTTGTGGAACTTGATTTTATTCAATCTTTGGTTCATTGATCTCTTGTTATCGAACTTCTCCGAGTTCTACATTTCTACCATTCCCTTTCTTGGAGAGAAATTCTCTTTCGAGAAAAACTCTCGTTCGAGCAGCAAACACTTTGTTCTTGATAGGATTGAAGAAATAATACCCTTTAGTTTCTTTAGGATATCCTACAAAGATGCATTTTTGAGATTTGGGTTTGAGCTTTGTAGACATCTGATGTTTAACATAAGCTTCACATCCCCAAATCTTCATAAAAGACATACTAGGATGTTTCCCAGTCCATATCTCATATGGTGTCTTTTGAACCGATTTAGATGGAACACGGTTTAGTGTGAAAGAAGCTATCTCAAGTTCGTGTCCCCAAAAAGAAGTCGAAAGATCGCTAAGACTCATCATCGATCGAACCATGTCTAACAAAGTTTGATTCCTCCTTTCAGAAACTCTATTCCATTATGGTGTACCAGGTGGTGTAAGTTGTGAGACAATCCCACATTATTTCACGAGTTCATCAAACTCTAAGCTCAAATATTTTCTTCCTCGATCTAATCAAATTAGTTTAGTAGTTTTGCCTAATTGCTTTTGTACTTCATTCCTGAACTCTTTGAACTTTTCAAGGGCTTCAGATTTATGGTGCATGAGGTAAACATACCCATACCGACTGAAATCATCAGTGAAAGTAATGAAGTATTGGAAACCCCCTCTAGCTTGTGTATTCATTGGCCCACATACATCACTATGTATTAATCTCAATAAATCACTTGCTTGCTCACCTTTACTATTAAAGGGAGCCTTAGTCATTTTTCACAATAAGCAAGATTCACATACATCAAATTGTTAGAAAACAAATGAATCTAAAATTCTATCTTTATAGAGCTTTTATATACGTTTCGCACTTATATGGCCTAAACGACAGTGCCAAAGATAAGTTTGAGTTGAGTCGTTTGTTTTTTATCTTTTATTATTTATGTTATAAATGGAATTATCTTTATCTAAAATGTAAAGGCTATTAACTAGTTGTGCCGATCCATAATAAACATTACTGAGATAAAATGAACAACAATTATTCTTAATAATTATCTCAAAGCCTATCTTGTCCAAACAAGAAATAGAAATAATGTTCTTAGTCAAACTGGGCACAAAATAACAATCTCTAAACATAAATCAAGTCCACTAGGTAAAGATAAAACATATGTCCCTATAGCTAATGCGGCAACTCTTGCTCCATTTCCAACTCGTAGGTCTACATCTCTTTTAGCCAGATTCCTTCTCTTTTGTAGTTCCTGTACAGAAGTACAAATGTGAGAACCACAACTAGTATCTAATACCCAAGAAGTAGATGTTGATAAGTTAATATCAATAACATAAATACCTGAAACAGACGTTCCATTTTCTTTTGCCTTCTTGACCTCTTCAAGATAAACAGGGCAGTTCTCTTTCCAGTGTCTGATTTTGTTGTAGTGGAAACATTTTCCTTCCTTGTTTACTCCTCATTTGGGTTTCAATGCATTATTTCCTTTCGGCATGTCCTTTCCATTGCCTTTAGGCTTTGCCACTCCTTTGTTCTTACCCTTTCCCTTATCCTTGAGGAGCATCAGAATGGGCTTAGGTCCAACCTTTTTCATGTTACCTTCAGCAGTTCGTAACATGCTGAGCAACTGTGGCAAAGTCTTGTTAATCTCATTCATGTTGAAATTAAAGACAAATTGACTAGAGCTATTTGGCAACAATTGCAAAATAACATCAGTCGCTAACTCATCTTTGATAGGGAATCCCAATTTCTCCAGTGTTTGGATATAGCCCATCATCTTAATGACATGGGTTCCTACGGAGGATCCCTCAGCCATTTTGCATTGAAACAGAGCTTTTGAGGTCTCATACCTCTATTGGCGTGCTTGTCCCTCATACAATTCCTTGAGTTTTTGAATCATATCATACGCTACCATGTCCTCATGTTGCTTCTGAAGCTCAGGGGTCATGGTAGCAAGCATTAGACATCCTATGTCTACCATATCATCCATGTATTTCTTATACTTGTCTTTGTCAGCTCTAGAGTCAGTAGCTGTCAGTTCATCAGGAACGGGTTCTTCGATGACTTGTAATTTCCGCTCTTGTTTGAGAACAATTCTCAAATTACGAAACCAGTCAAGGAAGTTTAAGCCATGCAATTTGTCCTTCTCAAGGACCGATCGCAATGATAAAGTGTTTGTTGCCATTTAATCTACAACTACAGAAATATATATTGTGAGTAAATCCTTACCAAGTTTAAAATCTTTAATAGGTATTTATTAAAGAGGCTCCCACTATTTTATTCAAAATTAAAAACCCTCATATTTTAATTTCAGAAATACATCTTAAAGTTTCTTTTTCTAGTGGGTGAGGATCCATATTTCACCTTCTCCTAAGCCAGCTTTGGCTTTAACTCTTAAGAGAATGGTTATTTAGGTAAGCAACTTCTTGTTAATTACATCTCATGTAATTCCTTAGTTTGGTGATCATCTCATGATTAACCAAATAACTAACCTCTAGGTTTCTAATCCTATTAGAGTAACCTAGCTAAGCTATCAACCAATATTTCAACCGAAGAATATCACTTATTTATTCTTCGTGTTTAACCGGGATAGATCCACGTGGACTTTGGAAAAACCCACATAATATCGATCGAGGCTTGAACGAGGGTAAATATTGGGAGGTTATATTAACTTAGATTTTGTTGAGGGGTTTTAATAATAATATCATCATTTAATCTTTTACTTGATCTTATCAATTAATTAGCATGTTAACATACCATCCATAGCATCACATACATGGAAAAAATAAAGCAGAAAATAAATGCAATGGTTATGGCCCTTTAAACTATGGTAGCCCATCCTAAGCCAATGGGAGAACCAAAAGGAGTCCTAAGGTAATAATCGCTTTACAAGCTTCAGGCGGCCCATCCTTCTAATCCTTTCGCATCTTCGTAAATTACAAATTGAGAAACTTGTTTTACATACGAGGGAGTAAGATGAGAAGAGAATTTACAATAGAAATATAGAGAGGCACGACACCCAGGCCGTATTTAAAGTTACAACCTTTTGTAAATAAAACTAAACGACCTTTAGGGCTATAACCATGCATTGTAAAAACACCGTGCATATCAATCATAACATACATATGTTTTTATCTTGTTTATTAAAATTATCGATGTGAACCTACAAACTTTGTTACCTACAAAGGGGTCAAGGGGCAGAGCTCCTTGCAGGGGTCCGGCGGCCCTGGTGCAGCCGGCGGGGGTGCCGCTGACCGGTCAGCGGCTGAGAATTTTTAAAAAATTGCTCTCATTGTTATTGTGGAAAAACCTCATGATTTGATAACTTTTATCACCAGAATCGTGTTTTTTGGGATTTTCAATCTCGGAGGTTTTTTTACCTTAGAACAACCATTGTTCCTGTGCCGATCATGATCAACGATCATCACCACATAATCAACATATTAACAGTTAACGTGTGATTTATCAAATCCTAAATAATAACCACTGTGATGATTATCGCTTAACCATCAATTTGCAGGAACCACATTAAACAAGATTAACATATTAATCGTGATTAAACAGATTTATTTGCATAAACATCATATATTTGTTAAAAAATGACAAATATATATGCATCTCATATAATCACATCACCCAAGTATTAAACTCTATTTTGTATCGCACAAGTGGCTCTGATACCACTGAAAGGACAACCGGTACACCCTATGGCGCAGCTGAAAAATTATTCCGGCGATCTTACTAGTGATCCTTGTACGATTAATCGAAATCTGGAAGAAGGATGCACAAAACTACCTTAGTTCATCTGGGAAGAAGTAGAAGAAAACGGAGATGCAATCATGATCACGCGTTTCGAATCCTTAGTCGCAACGAAAACGCCCCGACCTCTACCTAGTTCACCCGATTGCAAGCAAATAATTTTCTTCTCTAAACTCTTTAGAGAATTTCGTGAAAAGCATAAGTGGCAGCAAGACCCTTATGTTCCTTTTATAATACAAATAACCCTAATTCAACTTGAATTAGAGTTTTTGACTATTTCCAAATTTCATGCATTAAAGAGTTATAATTACATTTAATTACTCTCCTTTAATGTTTATCCTTTAAATTTTGAATAATTTAAATTATATATAAATCAAATATTTATAAACTTTAAATTCAAATAATCAAAATCTGTAGATATCAAAATACAAATAAATTTTAATTATATCTTCATTTATGTACAACAACTTTGTACGTGTATTATTCGTTTAACATTTGCTTGATCAAACCATAGGGTGTGACCCTGTAGGTTCTTGTAATATTAGTAGTAAATATTAGAACAATTCTAATATTACAAACAATGAGTGACATCTAGCAATGTATCACTGTCACCTAAGTTACAAGAAGTCATGATTCGACATAACCTCTATGTTATTAACACTTTTTCTTGCATTACATCCTTTTCTCCTTTATATCTAGATTGGACACAAGTCATGGAATAGTCACACTTGTATAGTCCATCTAATGTTTCTTGATATCTTGAGTAGACTATAACAAACGAATAATTTATGATATCTCATTTCAGCTTATTCGAGCATGGCCATACGTTTCTAGTCTCACTCGATCAAGTGGCCTGTGATATTACTCCTATTATGTAGGAGGGAAAAATCCTATGTTGATCAACTAAATCTCACTACATAGATTGTGGCATGTCCAATATCAGTCTTTATGATGCAATCAGTTACGACACACTTTTAACTGTATCAAAACATGAGACTATAGATGTCGAGATAATAATGATCTCAAGTCTGAGGATCATACATTTAGTTATCACAATGAACATGTTTGTGACTGTCATATAATAATCCAAGAAACGTGCTCATAACGGGTTATTCCAGTATGTTGTTCTCTAAAACATACTCATGTATTGATTTTGACATCTCCATGGCAATGACAACACTTTGCCATCAATCAACTACACAATAGCCTTTAATGTATTATCGTTGTCCAAGCCTACGATAATACTTGGCTATGGACCTTTTAAGAATAATCATATTATTCTATGGACTTTATTATCATACAACTTATATATAAGAACACAAAAATATAACCGAAAATAATAAATGGAAATGCCTTAATAGAACTGGTAAAGTAAATATGTGGTTATAATCATCTCATGATTGGTCTTTGGGCATACTCTAACAGAACTAGCATTTGCAGGAGTTCGATTCGGAACCTTGTTAGGATTCTAAGAATAATCCTGGATATAGTGATCGGAGGCTCCACATAAGTAACATATATTTTGTTGAGTTCTACACTGACCATTGTGGTGTTTCTGGCAAAAATTGCAAGTAGGATATTGAGTAGCTTTACCAGAATTCCCCGTACTATCAACAGAGATGATCGAGGCTAAAGGATTGGTTACCGATTGGGGTCTCGGTATGAAATTGCTTTTCTGAGCATGAGTGTAATTCGAAGAGTGATCCATAGAATATTTGGGCTTCTTTGACTGCCAGTCGGGCTTGTCATCATTCCTGGATCGTTTGTCTTTCTAGGAATTTCTGCTTTTGCATTTCACAGAGGCTTTCATCTTTGCCTTGGTTACAATGGCCCAGTTCACTAGATTCTGGAAGTTAGTGATACCCAGGTCAGTGAATATTGGACTTAACTCATCATTGAATCCTTCAATAAACATCCTCCACTTGTCAGCATCAGTCTTGATATATTTCGACCGTATTTGCAATATTTGCAAAAGTCACTCACGTACTATTCGATAGGTCAGCCACCTTGCTTGTGGTACAAGAAATGCTTCCAACGCACGGCCAGGTATTGTTCACAGATGTATTTCTTCTTGAATTCCTCGAGGAAGAATTTCCAAGTTACAACTTCCGCAAGAGTAGTCAGGGTAGTGGTTTCCCACCAGCTCAGAGCTTCGTCTGCCAACAGGGCTATAGCACATTCAAGTTTATGTTCATCAGAATAGGGCATTTGTTTGGTCAGGATTCGAGTAGTGGCCTCTAACCAATACTCAGCTATTTCGGGATTGGCTTCATAGTACCGGTGAAGGTATAAGCCCGATGTTGAGCCAATTTGTTAATCGGGGCTCTATTTGGAGCAGCAACAGGAGGAGAAATAAGATGGTATCGTTTAAAAGTAGTTACAAGATGATCGAACATCTCCTTCATGCTCAAGAGACATTCCTGCTACACAGGATTTATAGCAGGAGCTTTCTGTTGAGCAGCAGCTTGGGCTCTAGGTTCAGCTCGTTGTTGTGGAGGATTTTGTTCCATCCTCACACTATCTCCTTCATTTGAGGAGCCTACGGGACTTCCATCGTCCTGAGCGACCCTTGTTTTAGACATTCTACATTTAAATAGAATAATTAGGAATTCAGTTTAGTTAAGCAAAGACACAAGCTATACAATACAAGTCTCCTAGGTGGCATAAGTATCCTATATGATGCAAGAGAGCCTCTGATACCAAACAAATGTAACACCCCTACCCTGGATTAATAGCAAATCAGTTAGGGGCGTTACCAAGCACGTAACAAGCAGGAACGAGGCAAGAATAGGTTAAGTTGTCCCTATTAGATGAGTTACTTAACTACCAAGTAACCAAGCATTTATAACTTAACATGCTAACAATCTCATATTTTGTTTACAAGACATTATAGGTTACCAAACAATTCAATTGACATCATCATACAACTATCATTCGAATAACTTAAGTGAGTACACATGCTTCCATTTCATTTCATTGTTCCTTAGATTGATACATGTAACATTTCATACATAATTTACTAGACATGATCGTTTGTACATACCTTGTCTCTAAGCAAGCCATATGCCAAGCCTTACCATTCGGCATTTACCATACAAACTTATAAAAACACTTACAACATGGTATGTTCACACAAGTGACTATCTCATCTCACAAGTCATTCGAATGGCACAATAGGCTAGATCAATTACTTTGAAACATTCAATATATATATCCCTATGCGCAGCAAAATACTTTTCCATTACATAGAATTTGAGTTCATTACTTGATTCACATTATCAACCAAGTTCACAACATGGTAAGACCATTCAAGAACATATATATACAAGTTTCAAGTATTCAAAATGCACGCACAAGTTCATTATATACAATCTAAGTGCCACCAACTAGGGGAGTACAAAACAAGTACGAACCATACTTTAGCTATGCTTGTGTCTTGCTTCGAGCTCAAGAAATAGGGCGTCAGGATAAGCAACGATCAAATCCTTTATCCTGTGGTTGGGAAGAATGAAAATGAGAGTGATAAGTACAAGAATGTACTTAGTGAGGTAGTAACTAGTTCTAACCAATTATTATATCAAGTTAAGGGTCAATTAGTCAAGAATGATCCTAGCTAAGGATTTCAAGGCAATCGAATAGCATAAGAAGCAAGAGACAAGGAATCATAATTCATGCTTTACTATTTCAAGAAATCAAGCTACTCATGGTCACATATCGAGTAGTCAAGCAATTCATGCTTAAATAACAAGTAATCAAGCAATTTAAGCTTTTCATTCAAGACAAGTTTACAAATAGTGCTCATGGATTCAAGTAAGATCAAGTTCTATTTCAAGTAATAATCATGTAGCGAGAAGTTCAAGTATACAAGTCAAGTAGCAATTAGTTCAAGTTTACGTGTTTGTCATTTCAAGAATACATGTCAAGTAATTCAAGTAGCAAGTTTACATGTCAAGTAATTCAAGTATTCAAGTTTACATATCAAGTAATTCAAGTATTCAAGATTATATTAGTTCACTTATTATCTTTTAACACAATCCTTGGTTCATAGTTTGTTTAGGTAATATAGTCTCTAACCAACTGTCACCACAAGATGTACCATAGTACTGGTCAACCCTCCTACTGTCGCCAAAGATGATATATGTACCCTCCGTCTGTCACCAATTAGGGGCCTTAGGCCTGCACCGTAGTCCACCCTGACACAATGAGCTCTAGACTCTAAGGCATGCCCTTCTACCTATGCAACTAGCAACCAAGGTTGTTTGATTACACTTCATTATTCAAGGATTTTCAAGCTATTCAAGTTCAAGATCATGTATCATTCAAGAATCAATTCAAGCAAGGTATAGCAATATCATACTTAGCCCTTAGGCCAATTGAGCCTTAGCTCTTCAATTACTTTTCACGTTTTCAAGTGTTTCATGTTCAAGGCAAGAATCTTCATGTTCAAGGATCACATTCAAGCAAGCATTCGATGGTTCATACCCAAGGCATCAAGAATCAAGCATTTGTTTTTACTTTTCTTTCTAATTAATTTATCAATTTACATGCTATTACTTATTCACAATTTTAGTTTAGTCCAATCTTCCCTTTTATTCATATTCAAGTTAAATTAAGCTCATTATCATGGCATATCAATAGCAAGAAGGTAACAATGCATATTTGCTTAAGACCTAAGTCCTAACCCTATTGTAAACTACACTCACTATACTCCAAGCTATCTTATTTGTCTTGTATCCAAATCCCCTTGTTTTTAGCTTTCGAATGCTACACTCTCTTCCTCCACAAGATTTACTCCTTCCTCTAACAATTCATACAAGTAAATATATGTCAAACAAGGTACATTAAGCATAATAATTACCCATCTCAAGCAATCAAATGTTTTTACACATCACTTAACATGGCAACAATATTCATATATTTCATGTAAGAAACATGCAGCATATCCATATATATACATTAATGTACATTACTACAATTGTTTACATTCCAATTTGGGCAAAATAGGGCAGTAACCAAACTGTTTACAAAACAGTTTACAAAACAGTCCAAGACATCTAAATTGCTGTTATCAGGTAGCAGGTGCACTACTTACTTAAACGTGCATAAGTTTCATTCCGTACGTCAGAATTTCAATTGGTTTATACCATTGGAAAGCTAATTTAATTGCCTTTCTAACCATATAGGCCTTGCATTTTAGTTCTTTGCTAATTAATAAAGTTTTTAGCTTAAAGACAGGGCAATTTACAAAATTAGACAGTTTGCACTGTCCCTAGTGTTTCTTCTCTACAATTCATTCTACAATCCAGAATTCAGTTTTGTTTTCTCATAATGAATTTAGACATGTTAAGGCACTGTCCATAAAATGTCCAGCCTTAAATTCCCGTTATACAATTTATGGTGATTTTTCAAAGTTACTGCCCAGAATAGAGTATTCTGGGCAGATTACACTAGTTTAAGTTTCTAGCGTCATAATTCCTCTAGTTCACCATTTGAGTAGTCATTACCTAGCTTTAACTAATCCAATTATATGAATTCATTTTCCAGCAAGCTATTTACTCTTATACAGGTTTACACATTCGAACAGTCCCTGAAAGTATGCATATATACAAACAAACCTCTAAATTCTTGTATATAGTTTCATATTTTCACAAACAATTTCTACAACAATACAAGCATCAATTTAAGCTAATTGAAAAAACATGAATACATAGCAATTTATTTCAAGTATTAATCACGTGGCTCTACACATGAAATTCATAATCTTTAACCAATTAATCAATATGTTATCTTAATGATCTAACACAATTAGTCTATTACAAAATTAAGTCTTTGATTATTCTATAAATACACAATTCATGAAAAACAATCATCAAACATTCGAATTAAATCTTGAACAAGAAAATAGAAAGGAGATCGTTTTCACCTTCCTCCCAACACCAAGGTGAAGGATTTCTTGAAACTCTATCACTAGCTCTCCTTCACTCTAGATTCGGCCTAATGGAAGGAGAATGATGAAGATAATGAATTTCATTACATTTCATCAGCCAAAATCCCCACTAATTTCCTAGCTTGACACGTGAAATGCCCTTCCCAATGTTTATGGTTTAGCATGCAATTCTTAACGTTGTCATTTAATGCAAAATAGTACACTACGAATTTGTATCCCAAATAAATCCTTCTTTCAATTCAGTCCTTAACTCTTAATTGATCAAACTTACAAATTAGATCATGACAATTGGAAAAGAAAACAAAGATGACATTCTACTAGGGCATATTTTGGGGTATTACATGTGGTCGGTTTTGAGACCAAGCGAGTTTCGTTGAAACTTTTTGAGGATTATGAAATTGTGGTTATGGGCGAGAATGTTAAATTCTTGTCCAATGTAGTTTCAGCTTTAGAAGCACGGAGGTTGTTAGAGCTTGGGGGTCAAGCATATCTGGCTTATGTTATGAACGCAAATATGAAGGAGGTGCGCGACCAGGATATACGTACCGTTTGTGATTTTCTAGGGGTGTTTTTAGAGGAGTTTCCTGGATTACCACCGGATAGGGAGGTAGAGTTCTGTATCGAGATGTATGCAGATACAGCTCCGATGTCGATTGCTTTGTATCGTATGGCACTAAAGGAGTTAAAGATGCAACTTCAAGAGTTGTTGAATCGTGAAATCATCCGACTTAGTGTGTTACTGTAGGGAGCACTAGTGTTGTTCATGAAAAATAAGGATGGCACGATAAGAATGTTCATTGATTATCGGCAACTGAACAAGTTGACGATTAAGAATAAGTATCTTTTGCCGATAATTAATGATTTTTTCGATCAGTTTTGGGGTGCTATAGTATTTTCCAAGATTGATCTGAGATCTGGGTATTATTAGTTGAAGATGAAGAATAAAGATGTGCCGAAGACAACTTTTTATACGTGTTATGGAAATTATGAGTTCTGAGTGATGCCGTTTGGGTTGACTAATGCACCTGCAGCTTTCATGGACATGATGAATCGGGTATTCCATGAATTCTTGGATCAATTCGTGGTAGTGTTGATGGATGATATTCTTTTGTACTCTCATACCGAGGAAGATCACAATTGACACCTACGGATTCTGTTGTAAGTTTTGTTGGATAATAAACTTTATGCCAAGTTCAGCAAGTTTGAGTTTTGGATTAGACAAGTGGTCTTTCTTGGTCATGTTGTTTCTACAGAAGGTATCCGTGTAGATTCCCAGAAGATTGAGGCGGTCGTGAATCAGAAGCAACCTAAGTCAGTGATGGAGGTTCTTAGTTTCTTGGGGTCAGTAGGGTATTATCTTCGTTTTGTGGATGGTTTCTTGAAGGTTGCTGCTCTTTTGACAAAGTTGTTACAAAAGCATGTAAGTTTTGTGTGGATGGAGGGTAGACAACAAGCTTTGATAAGTTGAAGGAAGCTTTGACACAAGCTCCAATCTTGATTCAACCTGAGCTGGGGAAATAGTTTGTAGTTTATAGTGATGCATTCTATGTTGGTTTGGGTGGTATGTTGATGTAAGGGGGAAAGTTGTGGATTATGCATCTAGGCATTTGAAGGTGCACGAGTGCAACTACCCTACGCATGATATAGAGCTTGTCGTGATGGTGTTTGCATTAATAATTTGGAGGCATTATATGTATGGTGAGAAGTGTACTATAAATACTGATCATAAGAATTTGAAATATCTGATGTCGCAGAAGGAGTTGAATCTTAAGCAACATAGATGGTTGGAGTTGCTCAAGGATTATGATTTGACGATAAAGTATCTATCGGGTAAGGATAATGTTCTAGCCGACGCCTTGAGCAGGAAGGTTGCGGTAGAGTTGAGGGTAATCTTTGCTCGATTAAGTGTGACGCGAGATGGTGGTTTGTTGGCTAAGTTGCAAGTGAAATGTCATTATTACAGTTGATCAAGGAGAAGCAACCTATGATGATTTGCTGGTTTCGCATGTTAAGGATATTATAGACGGTAATCAAACATATTTTTGTTTTAATGGTGAGGGTGTTTTATGCTTTAAGAGTCGAGTGGTTGTGCCGAAAGATAAGGAGTTAAGGCGCACTATCTTGACTGAAGCTCACTCGATCCATTTTGCTATGCATTCGGAAATTACAAAGATGTATCAGGATTTGAAGAAGGAATATTATTGGGTCGGTTTCAAGAAAGATATAGCAGATTTTGTTGCTAGATTTATGGTATGTCAGCGTGTTAAGGATGAGCATCAGTTTCCTTCTGGGTTGTTGCAACCATTGAGGATTCTAGAATGGAAGTGGGAGAGAATTACCATGGATTTTGTGACTGGATTGCCTTTGACGCCATCAAAGAAGAATTCTATGTGGATGTGTAACCCCTTCGACCCAGCCTAGACGCCCGACCGAATCGAGTGAGCTACATTAGGTTTGTCAAAGCAAACCGAACAAAGGTTACGAAAAGTCGGTCTATTTTTTTCCTTTTATCTTGTCTAGATGCAAATTATTAATCTTGCATGTACGCAGCATGTGAATTTTCGAAGAAAATGAATCATAGAAAGGCAACCAATCGCATCACAACCACTTCAAGGACTAAAACATAAACACTTTAAATTATAAGACCAAAATTGAAATTAAGGTTACCAATCCTCAATTAGTCAGGTTACTTGCTCACATGACAAAATCAGCTCAAAAATATCATCCATACTAATTCAATTGCATCATCAACATTCAGGGACTGAAATGAAAGAAAACATAACTGCATATCCATGACATTAACCGAAATAATGGCCACACGTATCGATACGCTACCAATCGTATCGATACGGTGCCCTAAACCAACAGCCCTCATTTCGGTACACTAAGTACCGTACCGGCACGCCTAACTGAAATTAATGACCAGTTTTAAAATCACCCAGCAACCATACCGGTACACCTTATGGGTGTTTCGGTACACGGGTTTTGATCCAAGAAGGCAATTTCCAGTAACAATGAACTGTATCGATACACCGTGCCTGTACCGAAATGCCTGGTCTATTCTTGCCTAGCCATACCGATACGGTCTCCAGCTTATCGGTACGTCTGAGCCTGTAATGTCATTTTTTAGCTACCATACAAGCTTAAGACACAAAAAGGATTAATCTAGAGGCATGTTCCCTAACAAACTCCACCAAACATACCAAGTTGCTCAAATAAACATTTACCATCACAAACACCATACCGACATCACTTTAATACCATATTCAACATGTTAAGCTTATCAAAGCATGCTATCCAAGCAAAACAATCTAGATGCATACCTAGGCAACCACATAACATCAACCATGGGTAACGATGCACAAAGTGCATAACAACATCAATCACACTCCAAAATCACAGCATTACACATGCTTAAACCAGGGAAACAAAATTACATGTTCCAAAATCCATGGCGAACACATTGCCTTATTAACCGAAAACATAAACCGAGTTCATACTCAAAATTGCTTTGCCTCTTGGATCACTACGACTTTGCCTTTGCTGCCCCAAACCTTAATGCTCTGCATTATTAGGAAAAAGAGAGCGTAAGCACACTTGCTTAGTGAGGATGTTCTTAAAACAATGATGCATTACAGCCCTTGAAAACCAAACACTTGTTTTCAAACCATTCTTACGACCTAAGCAAGTTCTAGTGATTCCAATTCAAAACATGCATATCGACCGTATGCAAAATGATATATTCCACATGCTTAAATCCCCAAAGCATTTTATACAAAACCATGCTTGAATTCCAAAGCATTAAATACAAAACCATGCTTCAATCCCAAAGCATTCAAAATAGATTCAACATTAGAATTCTCATATATTGGCAATTATAGTGACCCCAGATAGTCGACCACTATCCTTGATTAGCTGACCGCTAATTTTTAGTTAACCGACCATTAATGTAACACACTTAACGTATACTCGTAGACCGAATATACATTAAAGATGTTACGAAATCAATGGAAGAAATCTTGACTAAATTTTTTTCATACCAAAATTTAATTTGTAGTTTAACCCTTTCTCGGTTTTAAATTTAAAACTATGTCGTCCAGGTGCAGCTAGTTTTGACCCTGAATTGGTTTACAAAATTTATAATTGAATTATTGAAATAAAAATATAATTTAGGGTGAAAACTACGTAGAATGCCTAGACCCTTTCTTGATTTTTAAATTTTTTACGCGATTAGGGCTAAACATCATCTTAACCATACCAAAGATTTTGCTATTGTTAGCAATCCATATTTCTAAACTTATCCATCCATAAAAGAGTATAATTACGTTGTAAACTTATGTTGTACACAATTCAACTTTAAAATACTTACATGCCCACTAGTCTATCAAATTATGATAAAGACGTACTTACTGAACTTATTGTAGTAACTTGATTTTTCCCAAGTTTCTACTCCTCCTCGATAGACGACTTCCAGGAAACCTACGTGTGACATAAGACACAAGCTAAGTATGAACTTAGTGAGGCATTCAAAACAGTTTATCAAAACATGAAGTAATATAATTTAGTATGTCATATATAAAGTACAGTACATTTTTTTCTATGAATGGCAATCATGTCAAAATATCAATGTTTCAAGTATCATTGCTATCATGTGAATCATGAATTAGCAATATCATGTAAATCATAAAACATCATTATCATGTGTAACATAAATCATCTCTATTCTGTATCATATAACATCTCTATCATGCATCATGTAACATTTCTATCATGTAACATTTCTATCATATATCAATATCATTTCTATCATGTATCATGTATCATGTAACATTTCTATCATGTATGCTATGACTTCTTTGTCATGTAACATGTAACTTCTTTTTCATGTATCATGAAATCATGCAACATCTTTTTCATGTATCATGTAATCATGTAACATTTGTATCATGTATCATGTTCTTTCATGTAATCATCTTGTTATATTATCATCTGGCTAGAGACACGTGGAAACCCCGTAGCCTATCTACACTGTAGTGCCATGTAGAGTACGTACTCGAGAGATCACTCTTTGCTCCTCATACAAGGACGCTCTTTACTCCTTATATAAACACCTTGTTAGTGCATTTTGCACTATGTGCTTGGATCCCCAGGGTGTATCATGATTCATCATTATTTATGCAAACAATAGTACGTACCTTGTACTCCTTCAAGCTTGCCATGTTGAATCATCCATCATATCACGTACTATGAAGAAATGCAATGTAAATTTTAAATTAGGGTCGACTTATCTCAAGTCTTCCCTTTTTCAACGTAATGCAAACATATAGAAATGCACTCACCTAGGCCATGTAATAGTATGCATCACTAAACTCTACTTGATCCTTTCCTTTATAGTATCTCGAATCGTCTTTGACTCGTGTTCGGCTTCATTAACCACATGAATATAAATACTATTTGTTAGATTCATTTCTAACGATATTTTAATCAAAGTATCGAATTATTCAACATAAAAATTTATATACTTTTCCTTCCATCATTATATAGTCCAAAAACTCATCTTGGTCCTTAATAACCTTTTTAAACTTCAATTAATTATCTCTAGCTTGTTAACCAACATTTAGATACAAAATGTATCAATTCTCATTTTCTAGCAGATTGCACTATCTTCAAAGAAATATTTCTATAAAATAATCTACAACTCGAAATTTGATTCCGTTTATTCTGAGAAACTAGATTCAATAAGATTTTCAACCACATAAATTAATAGCCCAAATTCAACTCGTACGATTTATGACAAATTTTCAAAGTCAATTTCCAGTGTTGATTTCGGAACAGACTGCCATACTATTTTTCTGACCTTTTACCACTTATAAATTCATATCTTTTTACTCGGAACTCGAAATTAGTTTCTGTTTGTTAGAAATGAAACTAGATGAACAAATATTTACATCGGTATAAAATTTACCTTTTAACCATTTTTGTAGAATTTATGGTGAATTTTCATATTTATTGCCATAATCCAGTTTTCTATACTCGTCCATAAATAACTCCAAACTTAATACTAGTTTCTCCTTACTGTTCTACTTTTCAATTTAGTCCAAATACTTTATTCAATCCATAAACTTATCACCCTTTTTTCCTCAAATAATTATTCAACAATGATCCCCCCTAATTTTTCCTTCTTTCTGAATTAGTCACTAAAATGCAAAGATAAGGATTCAAACTTCTTAACTTTGCAATTTAGTCTTGAACTCAACATTACTACTTGAATTCTATTATTTCAACTAAAATTAGATTTAGTCCTTCTCTAAGACCTCATTTTCGAATTGGTCACTTAACTTTGAGAATTTGTCAAAATGGTCACTAACCCGATTTAACATCGGTTTTTCATTCTAACTTCAATTTCACATCTCCAACATCAATAATAACATAAATAAACTTATCAAAAAAATTCAGATTAGTCCTTTAACTTTCAGAATTTCCAAAATGGTCCCTATACCTTTAATTTAGGGTTTTACTTCCAAATAACAAATTCAAGCTTACTAGATCATTTATCCAATATCGCAAACCCTAAATCAAACTTGAATCCATAAACCCTAATCATCTTCATACAAACTAAAATATGTAGGGTTTAAATCTCAACTCAATAACATGATTTTAACATTATACTAGCTTGATTTCAACTTGAATTTCATCATGAAATCATAAAATTCAAAAGCCCCAAACTTTTTCCATAAACCCTAATTTCTTCTCATGCAAAATTCTCATAAATCAAGCATGTTTTACATGAATTATTTACACCAAAAGATAGAGCTTGAAGGGTAGAATAACTTTGAAGTTGAAAATATTACCTGAAAATTGAGTTTCGGGGCTTGAACCGAACTTGGAAATTTTCTCCCCTTTCTTTCTCATATTTTCGAATGGTAGAAGATGAAAAAGTCTTCATCTTTTGCCACTTTGTTCTTAGTTCTCTACAATTATGCCACTTGTAAGTATAAATGAATTTTAAATTCATTTAAATAGTAAAATTACTAAAATGCCCTTTTAATCCAATGGTTGAGATTGATCTTATCATCAATCAAGGGCCAATATTAAATCTTTCATTTCCTTTTTCTAAAAATGCCCTTGTAACTTTTTAAATATTTCAAAAATGCCATTGGGGCTAAATGACCAATTTGCCTTCTAACTAATTTGTTGTTTACTAGTTTACTTCAAAATGCCATTTCATTACAATTCAACTAAAATAGTTCATTCCCAACCGGCCACTATTCCTTAAACATTATTTTATAACTTTTGCATGGCTTATGGAACAGCCTCTGAAATTTTGATTCGATCCAATCTCCTGATATTTGTATAAAACTTCTACTGCGATTTTACCTTTTCTGAACTATCAAATTTATTCCAAAATTCCATATTTCCATATTTGGGAAATAAACTCTATTATCTCATAAAAACTTCCTTTCCCATAACTTAGAATGAATTTTCCTAACTCAATCTACTATTCCTATGATTATCGAAAATCTCCATAGAATAAAATTTCTCTTAGAAATCCTTTATCGATAATCCATTCAAATATTCTTTAATTTTACTGAGTCCAAAATATCAATTATAAACACTTTTATGGGACCTTTCTGGAGGTCACCCATCTTAGTATTTCCCTGGCCTGAGCGCGCTTAATAATTTTATTCGAACCAAATTCGATACCTTCTATTGTATCTTAATTCTCAAAACTGATATCAAGGTTCTTATTTTGATCAGATTTTCCCTCATGTTGAATAAAATCACTTATTGGGGAAATTTACACTTTAGTCCCCAAACTTTTCCAAAGTTTATACTTTTAACCCAAAACTTTCAAAATTTACATTTCGGTCACTAGCCAAAATTTGGGATATTACAATTCCTCCCCTTAAGAAAATTCGTCCTCGAATTTTCAATGTATACCTGTTCCAAACATTTACGGATATTACTTCCCTATTTTCTTCTCAGCCTTCCAATTGGCTATTTCGACCTTGTGGTTTTTCCTCGAAACTTCAATCAATGAAATTTCTTATTCCTTAATTCTTTAATTCCATAAACCAATATTTCTACTAACCTCTCTTCATTTATCAAATCTAATTACATCTCAATATTCAAGAGTGATGACATGTAAATAATTCAATCAATGCCTCATACTACCAGTAGCTCAATCTAGGTAAAAATCGAAAAAAAGTTTAGACTTGATTTCATTGTTACTACTACGAGTGTCTTTATAATCCTCGTGATCCGAGACTCTTATTCTTGTCTATAAACACTTTTAGGGAAATTTCTATTAGTCAGAACAATCCTTAACTAAAGACACTTCCTTTGACTTCATTAAGAAACTAATCTCTTTTAAAAAAATTAAGTGTTTCTTCTTATAATCACTTCTACGTTGTGCACAGATAACCAACTTATCTCAATTACACTTCAGATTCCTGGATGATACCTTTATAATTCCTTTGTGATCAGTGTAACTAGGACACTTCTTGCCATTCCAATGGAATACCTTTTTACGATAGTTGAGTAAGTGGAAGAGTAATAATGGATAAATTCTACAAAAAAACATTTATAATATCCAGCTAATTTCCAATAAACTCTGAACTTTAGAGACATTTTTCGGCGCCTCCTATTCAAGAATAGATTGTACTTCCTTGGAATTCAACTCTTATTCCTTCAGCCGATACTACATGTCTAAGGAAAATTACTTATGATAACCAAAATTCATATTCAAAAAACCTTACATAAAGCTACTTATCTCTTAATGTTTGCAATACCTCTCAAAAATGGTAATCATGTTTAGCTTCTATCTTTAAGTATACCAGAATATTGTTCATGAAGACTACTACTACAAACTGGTCTAAGTAGTATTAGAATACCCTATTCATCAAATCCATGAATACAGCAGGGGCATTTGCATATCCAAATGACATTAACAAAAATTCGTAATGTCCATAACGAGCCCTGAATGTTGTCTTTGATACATCTTCTTATTTGACCTTGAGTTGATAATAACCCAATCGAAGATCTATCTTTGAGAACAATGTTGCACCTCTAAGCTGATCAAATAGATCTTCAATCATTGGTAGTGGATACTTGTTCTTAATAGTTACTTTATTCAACTACCGGTAATCTATACATAATTGTAGAGAACCCTCTTTCTTCTCTACAAATAATACTGGAGTAGCCCATGGTGATACACTCGGTCAAGTGTAATCCTAGTCTAGCAGTTCTTGCAATTGAGCTTTCAGCTTTCTTAGCTCAATTGACACCATCCCATATGGTGCTATCAATACCGATTCAATTCTAAGATAGACATCAATCCCAAATTGTACCTCTCTATTCGAAGGTAGTCCTAATAACTCATCCGAAAACACATTTGAAATTTTCCCACAATCGAGATATCTTTAATCTTCTTGGGTGACATTTATAATCACCACATAAATTAAACACGCCTTACATCCATTTACTTAACAACCTCTGAATTGTTGTCGTAGAAATCATTGACTCTAAACAGTCAGTTCTTTCTTTCACATTTACTTCAGAACCATCAGGTTCTTGAAGCACTAACCCTTTTTTACACATCACTTATGCATCATATGTAGATTGCCAATTCATTTCAAGAATAAATTCAAATTCATGAAATGGAAGTTCCATTAAATTCGCTGGGAACTTTGTAGCGATGTCCTTTTTTCGCTAAAAAACGAGGTTTCGAAGTGTTTGTGATTTGAAAGTATCGTATTTTATTAAAAATTAGAGTCGCCATCGGCCACTTAGGTAGGCCGGACACCATAAAACCAGAGATTTGAAAACTATTGAGTTCCGGAGTCGGTTACGGATGGGGAAGGATTAGCACCCCCACACCGCCCAAAATTGGTACTTTAATAATTACCGCTTTATTAATATTGGATTTTCCGGGTTAAAGTGACGATTAGTTTAAAATTCGGTTATAATTGCGAATAAATTTTAAAGGCCCCGTTATCCGTGAGCAAACACCCAACCACTATCACTACGCATGATACTGGCCCCGTTTACACTCGGATAAAAGGGCACCACCGCATTGACAATTTATATATTTCATTATGCAACCTCATGACAAAATATAAAATATGGCAAATAATTTAAATACAATACAAATAAATATTAACATAATAGAATACTAATCTAACATAAATAAAATATGTAACTAAAACATACATACATACATATTAATCTTAATAGTAAATAAAGACAAATTTAACCTATCACAATAACAAGGCATGAATAAATACATGTGTGAACAAAAACACATATTTCAAGAAAACATACATATTAGAGATAAAACAAATTTCAACATACCTAGAACAAGATATTATACATGAAAAAGAAAATATACTAACACGTAACCCTAAAGCCAATAGAACAAACAATACATGCTAAAATACAAAACATGTTGTGTACGAACCAACTAGAATATCAACATAATATGCGTGATACGAATAACCGAACAAATGCATAAAAATACATAATCACCATAAACTTAATACATATATACATATAAACATGGAAATACAAAGCATGTATGAGAGACATATAAAAGGCAAAAATCTACATCAACATATACGATCATCATAAACGAACATGAATATTTAAAAATGAAACAGGACTGAAATGAAAAGAAATAAATATAAGAAACAGAAATTAAAAGGCAGTAATATGCGATTTAGGGACGAAATTACAAAACCAAGAAAGCTTAGGAGGACTGAACATGTGATTTGACCAAGGGGCAAGCCCAAAGTGCAAACATTCAAAACGCGGAAGGACTAGGGAGGTAATTTCACCATTTAAAAGTCTATTTTCACGAAATTAGGGACTGAATTGAGACTTTTTGAAAATGCAGAGGGACCGATAGTGTATTTTACCCGCGTGGTAAACCCAAAACGAAAAGAACGTAAACGTGGAGGGACCTTCCATGACATTAAACCCTTTTGAAAATTATTACACATCTAATCCGGCTTTTTTCTTACTCCTTTAGTCATTTCCCAGTTTCATTTCAAAGAAACAATTTCCCCTGTTTATTTTCCCCCAAAAAACTGAGAAACCTCCCTAAGTTTTCATCTAAACCATATGAGTTCGTGAGTCCATCGCGAACTCAACCGTCGCTTCCAGAATTCGGTGACATTTCGGTCGTACCGGCCAACTTGGACAGCCACCAGCTGACGCTCACCGACGCCGGTGGGCCTCAAACCCCGTCCTAAAGTGATCTCCTTTTCAAACCGAACCTAAATCCGATTTTTAAAGTTAAAAGAAACCCCTATCTTAAATCTATAAAAAACCCAAAACAAACTGTTTTTCTTTTGTATAAACCGAAACCAAAACTTCCCCTTTGATTGGCTCACTACATGGAGTTTATTGCCGGCCAGGGGAGGTTCGCTGGTGACTAGGGTAAACGTCTCTCTTCACTCTCTTTTTCTTTTGATATTATTCTTTTTTAATCAACATGCAAAGAGGAAGAAAGAAGCAAAACACCTTTCTGGGAAACTCTCTTTTTTTATTTCCGATTCAGATCCCCTTCTCCCTTTTTTTGTTATACAAGATTTTTTGATACATATATCCTTTTACATACAATAAAATAGAATCAACAGCTTCCTGGTTGCTTGCTGTAAAATTTTTTCCCATGCTTTCCTGTCCTTTTTTGTAGGTTACCACGACGGTGGTTGTACGGTGGCAGAGCCAAGGACGGTCAGCGTTGATCTGGACACGTGGCGGCCATCGGTGAGGGCGCGTGGAAGGCGAAGAGTTACGGCCTTCGTGCCACGCACGCATGGGAAGGTGATTAGCCCGCGCGTGGGTTTACATAACAGATGAAAGGTCCTCTTCCTCTTGATCTGGGCCATTGGATCAAGCCTTGATCCAACGGCTTAGATTGCGTAGCTACACGGAAGAAAAGATGATATTAGGTCACCTGGGTTCTGGGATTTTAATCAAGTTTGGGTTTAGGTTAACAGATTATGCTTATGTAAACATTAATACATTTTTGGGTTTTATGTAATTTACAATTGGGTTGTTAGCATTTGGGTTTTATTTTATTTAGCTTATGTCTTAATATAGCCCGGTAATACTAATATTAATAATATTCATGATAATAATTATAACAATAATATCATATATGTATACACACAAGCACACACATGCATAACTACATACGGGTACACATACAAAACATCATCCATAACACACGTAATTAAAATAACATACTAACTGGTATATAATGGCTTAATCACACATACTTAGTATGAATATGCACGTCCTGACATATATACTAACAATACACATATAGCACACATACACCACATATCGTATTATACATACATTTACACATATCACACATATATTACATGCATATTAATAACAAACATGTTCATGTGTAAACATACAATAGCAACACTAATTAACTATTATATTAGTATATTAAAATATTAACAGAAACAGATAAAAATGAGTGATTACAGTTGCCCCTCTTTGCTTGTTCTTGTGAAACAAGAACAAAGCAAAGATCATAAGCACTCATTTTTATCCGACTTCCCTTTTTGTAGCTTTGGAGTCACGTGTTCTTCTGAAACTTTCCGTTCTTCCTCGGCTGAATCTTCGGGCTCGTAAGTCCTTCCTATATATAGCTTCTTCCCCCTCCGATCTTGGAGCTACAGGCTCTTCCTATATAGAACCCTTCGCTCTGAAGCCTCGAGTTATGAGTCCCTCCTATATAGAAATTTTCACTTCGAGACAGTAAAGCTTGGAGTCCTTCCTATATAGAACTCTTCGCCTTCAACGCTGGTTTCTCCTATATAAAACCTTTTGCGTCGCTGATGGATTCTTCCGACTGGGAATTCCTCCTATATAGAACTGCTAGTCTTCAAACCCTGGAGCTGTCAGTCCTTCCTATATAGAACTTTTAGCTTCTGAAATCTCAAAGCTACAGGTTCTTCCTATATATAACCTTTCACTCTAAGACAGTAAAGCTCGGAGCCCTTCCTATATAGAACTCTTCACTTTCGACACAACAGGTTTTCCCTATATAAAACCTTGTGTATCATGGGTGAATTCCTTCGATTGGGAGTTCTTCCTATATAGAACTGTTAGTCTTCACCCTGGAGCTGTAAGTCCTTCCTATATAGAACTTTCAGCTTCTGAAATCTTGGAGCTACGGATTCTTCCTATATAGAATCCTTTACTCTAAGACAGTGGAGCTCTGAGCCCTTCCTATATAAGACTCTTCGCTTTCAACACAACAGGTTTTCCCTATATAAAACCTTGTGTGTCCTGGAACCATTGTCTTCACATTTGGAAACATAGGCCTTTTGTATGTAGAACCATTGTCTTCACATTTGGGATTCACACCACGATGGCTATCGATGTCTCTTTGAATCCACAGATACCTGTCTAAGATAAAACAAAATGCTATGACAAATGAATTAACATGCTACTAATCCTAGTGATGTCTGACTATTCATGATGCATGAGTGTCAATATCTTGGTGGGCTTGTTTTGGTCCTTATTCGTTCTCGTTGTTCACTTTCTCCTTTTTCACGGGCGTCGATACCCTACTTCACTGTCAGGTTCAACCATTCCAACCTTTCTTTTTCTCCATTTACGACTTGGGATTCTAAAGTGCCCTTTCGAGTTTTCACTTTAGAGAGTTCTTTTTTTTTTGTTGAGGGGTGCCCTTCAGGGTTTTCACCCAAGAGATCTCTCTTGTTATCTCGCATGCTTTCCTTGAATAGACAGGACGTATGCCATTGGTCATCCTATCTAGTTGTTTGAAGCTTTCCGCATTTCCTATCAACAGCCATTATGTAGGGAGCTAGAGGGCGAAGTTAACATCATTTTCTTTAATAACCTGCATTTTTAAGGTTAGATCACAGTAATTCTCAGAAACCTCTTGTTTTATCATAAGCCTATGTTAGCTTATTTGCCTAAAATTAACAAGAAGGCAAGGAACGGATGCTCAAAAACATGATTTTATTACGATTAAGGGTTTGGGATATCTTAAAAGAGGTATGACACACATGAGAAAGAAGAAAAGTTAAGTATGAAACACAAGATCCCTCATTATCTTTGATATGAATGATACATGATCCTGTCAACCGGCGTAGGATCTTTTGCCTGAAGCTCCCTCTTCATGATGTTCATGGGGATACCCTTCTCTTCGGATATTCAACTTTTCAATTTACCCGAGCCGCCCTTTACGGGTTTTCAACTCGGGTCCTCCCTCTGCTTTAAGACGCCCTATTTCGGGTTTTCGCCTTGAGCTCTCCATTTTTGTTCTTTTCTTCTTTTTATTTTCTTTTTATTTTCTTTTTCTTCTCTTTTTTCTTTTTTCTTTTTTCTTTTCTTTTTTTTCAAAGATAGTATTTCTTAACAACATCAGAATTTATAGGGTTTTTCAGCTCGTCTCCATCCATTTCTATTAGGATTAGGGCTCCTCCTGAGAAGGCCTTTTTTACCACGTACGGCCCTTCCCAGTTGGGCATCCACTTTCCTCGAGAATCTTTCTGAATCGGGAGGATTTTCTTGAGCACTAGATCCCCTTCTTTGAATTCTCTTGGGCGCACCTTTTTGTTGTATGCCCTGCATTATCCGCCTTTGGTACATCTGACCATGACAAATGGCCTTTAGTCTCTTTTCATCAATGAGATTTAGCTGGTTGAGTCTGGCCTGCACCCATTCGGCTTCTTCCAATTTTACTTCATTTAAGACCCAGAGAGACGGGATCTCTACCTCGATGGGGAGTACTGCTTCGGTACCATACACCAAGGAGTAGGGTGTTGCCCCCGTTGATGTGCGAATGGACGTCCTATAGGCGAAAAGGGCAAACGACAACTTCTCATGCCAATCCCTGTAGGTATCCGTCGTCTTTGCTATGATCTTCTTTATGCTCTTGTTTGTTGCTTCCACTGCCCCATTCATTTTAGGATGATAGACTATGGAATTATGGTGTGTTATCTTGAATTGAGTGCACACGTCCGTCATCATTTTGTTATTCAGATTGGAAGCGTTGTCGGTGATGACCCTTTCTGGCAATCCGTATCGACAAATAATCTCCTTCTTTAAGAACTTACATACTGTAGTCCTTGTGATGTTGGCGTAAGACGCTGCCTCTACCCATTTAGTGAAATAGTCTATGGTGACCAGAATAAGACGGTGTCCATTGGAAGCTTTAGGATGAATCTGCCCGATGACGTCCATGCCCCACACCGCAAAAGGCCACGAAGAATTCATGGTGTGTAAAGGCGATGGGGGTGCGTGAATCTTGTCAGCGTAAATTTGGCATTTGTGGCATTTCCTGGCGTAATCGATGCAATCTCCCTCCATGGTCAACCAGAAATAACCATATCTCATAATTTTCCGGGCTATAGACATCCCGTTGGCGTGCGTTCCACAGAGCCCGTCATGTACTTCGGCTAAAATCTCCTTCGCCTCCCGAGCATCCACACATCTCAGCAATGTCTGATCATGACTTCTCCTATATAGGATTTCCCCATCTAAGACATATCTTGTTGCCATTTTCTTAGTGTCTTTCTGTCATTGTCATTTACCCCTTCTGGATACTTTCGAAGCTTGACATATTGCAAGATGTCATAGTACCATGGGTTTCCATCAATCTCTTCCTGTACATTACAACAATGAGCAGGCCTTTCAAACGTCCGCATCTCAATGGGCTTCATTTCTGCCCCGGTGTTTGTTTTAAACATGGATGCCAAGGTTGCCAAGGCGTCTGCCATCTGATTTTCTTCTCGGGGCAGGTAATTGAAGCTGACCTTTTCAAACTCTTTGGTGAGCTCTTGGATCAATTCATAATATTTGACCAACTTCGGGTCCCTGGTTTCCCATTCCCCGCGCAATTGGTAAATTACTAAGGATGAATCTCCGAATACTCGAAGTTCCTTAACCTTTCTCTCAATAGCTGAGTTCAGTCCCATAACACAAGCTTCGTATTCAGCTATATTGTTAGTGCAGAAGAATTCCAATCTGCTGGTGAAAGGATAATAGACGTCCTCAGGAGAAATTAGCACTGCTCCTATCCCATGTCCGAGGGCGTTAGAGGCTCTATCAAAGTAAAGCTTCCATGATTTATCAGCTGAAACCTCTTCCTCGGTTGTAATGCACATCAAGTCTTCGTCTGGGAAATTAAAGTTCAATGCCTCATAGTCGTCCGAAGCGCGACTAGCTAGGAAATCTGCTACAGCACTTCCTTTTACAGCTTTCTGGCTCATGTATACAATATCGAATTCGAATAAGAGCATCTGCCATCGGGCCATCCTTCCTGTTAGTGCTGGCGCTTCCATTAAGAACTTCAATGGGTCTAGCTTGGATATCAACCAAGTAGTATGGTACAACATATACTGTCTAAGCCGCTTGGTAGCCAAACTAGAGCACAACACAACTTATGTACTAGCGGGTACCGCGTTTCGTAATCATTGAATTTCCTGCTTAGGTAATAGATGGCTTGCTCCCTTTTTCTCGACTCATCGTGTTGCCCCAATACGCATCCCATTGAATTCTCAAAAACTGTCAGGTAGAGAATTAATGGTCGATCTGGTACTGGTGCGACTAAAATTGGAGCATTTGTCATGTACCTTTTGATATTTTCTAGGGCTCTTTGACATTCCTCATCCCACACAGCAGGATTATTCTTTCTAAGAAGTCTGAAGACCGGGTCAAATCAGTCGGTTAATTGGGAAATGAAATGAGAGATATAATTCAACCTCCCTACGAAACCACGAACTTCCTTCTGAGTATGGGGTGGTGAGAGATCCTAGATGGCTTTCACTTTATCTGGATCGATCTCAATCCCTCTTCTTCTTACCACGAACCCTAAGAGTTTTCCAGAAGTAACAGCGAAGGTACACTTGGTAGGATTAAACCTCAGCTGGTACTTTCGTAGTCTTTGGAATAGTTTTCTCAAGTTCTGTAGGTGGTCTTCCTCTGTTCGGGATTTGGCAATCATGTCGTCCACATATACTTCTATTTCTTTGTGCATCATGTCATGGAAAAGAGTCACCATTGCTCTTTGGTATGTTGCCCCTACGTTCTTTAGCCCAAACGGCATCACCCGATAACAAAAAGTGCCCCACATGGTTATGAACGTAGTTTTCTCCATGTCGTTAGAGTCCATCTTTATCTGGTTGTACCCCGAGAAGCCGTCCATGAATGAAAACCATGAATGTCCTGCAGTGTTGTCAACCAGCGTGTCAATATGTGGTAAGGAGAAGTTGTCTTTAGGGCTGGCTCGATTTAGATCCCTATAATCTACACATATACGAACTTTCCCGTCCTTCTTTGGTACCGGTACAATGTTTGCAACCCATTCGGGGTATTTGGCTACCTCCAAGAACCCAGCATCAAACTGTTTTTTTACTTCTTCTCGGATCTTTAACAACATATCTGGTCTCATTCTCCACAGTTTTTGCTGTATTGGTTTACACTCCGGTTTTGTTGGCAATTCGTGCACCACTATATCGGTATTCAACCCTGGCATGTCTTGATAAGTCCAGGCGAAAACATCCTTGAATTCCTAAAGTAGGGTTATCAGTTCGTGCTTGGTTTTTGAGGAAATCGTCGTTCCTACTTTTATTTCTTTTCTCTCTTCTTCAGTCCCCAAGTTTACAACTTCTGTTTCTTCTTGGTGGGGCATGATCTGCCTTTATTCGTTGGCCACCATTCTCTTTAACTCTTCCGGGACCTCACCTTCTATCTCATCATATCCTTCCTCAATTCCCTCTGAGACCTCAGGGCATTCAAAATTCACTCCAGGATTGGATCCGGTATCATTCATATCATCAATCATGAGCGACCTACATTAAATGAGAATGAATTGTATTGGGAAGGAGACGGCTTTATATGAAGGGAATGAACATGAAGAATGCATGAATGAAATAAATGAAACTTTGGTCATTAAGGAAAGTGGGGATATTTTCATTTCAATCAAAAAGTTAACATAGGTGCCCTATACAAGAGATCCCCATTGTTTACGGGCAAAACAAAAGGTTGATTTGGAGCATTACTCTGACCTATTCCTAAAAACCACAGGTAGATCAATGCAGCTCCAGTTATTGAGTGTTTCCCCGGGACGGCAGGGGCGGATCTTGGTCAACATTTTGCTGCCTCGGTCTTTTCCAGCTATCATGTTGATGTACATCCCTTCAAATGATTCGTTGAGTATCTCCTCGTGATTGAGTACGTCATTTTCCTTCATTGCCTCTTCAACCCCTTGACCTGGCTGGTAGAATCCTCCGGAGACAAAAGTGGTTTTTAAACTAGGAAAGGACATTGGTCTCCACGGAATGTCTTCTCATTTAAATCTGGCTTTTCTTTGCTCTTCCTTTCTCTTGTATTCCTCTTTTCTCTGTTGGACACTTGGTTAGTAACCCAGCCCAAAACGATCCTTCTTGGTTATCATATTCTTGGCTCTTAGGTTTCCTTGTAATTTCTTCCCCAGCCCCTTTCCTACTTTAGCTCCTCGGCCCAAAGTTTCTGCGACGGTCATCTTGGTACAATTAGATAACCTGGGGTAGGGGGTCCGACTTCCCTCCGAAACAAACGTGGCATTCACTAGTTCTAATGCTCGGAACGAGCATTCTGCAGCATCTTCATCATTTTGAATATAGGGGGCGTCTGATGTCACGGAAGCAACAATTTCCTGCTCAGCCTCTACTGTGACCAATTTACCTTCGACTACAAATTTTAATTTCTGATGCAATGATGAGGGGACAACTCCTGCGGAGTGGATCCATGGTCTTCCCAATAAGCAGCTGTAAGATGGTTTTATGTCCATCACCACAAAATTGATCACATATTCAGTTGGTCTGATCAATAGGGGCACCTCAATTTTCCCCATTGTTCCTCAATTTTCCCCGTTGTCAATCAGTACGCCAGGTACTACATACCCTTTGCAGTGGGTTGTGATGTTAAGGGCTTTGGTGGACCCCATTCCTCCCTCAGGGATCTCATCATCACTGAATGTTATATGATTATAGGCAGTGATATGCCCCACTATCCTGTCCAGATTTGTCACAGAAATATCCTGGGGCACAAAAGTTTGATTTAGCACTTTTAATAGCGTCTCCCGGTGCTTTTCTGAACTTAAGAGCAATTCCAGTACTGTGATCCGGGCCGGTTGTTTTCGTAGTTGTTCCACTACGTTGTACTCGCTATGTCTCAAGAACTTTAGAAATTCTTTGGCTTGGGCCTCAGTTACCGGCTTATTCATCTTTGGGGAAGGTTCTTCTCCAAATATCTGCGTGGGGCTAACTGATGTATTCTTCCCCTTATCTGTTTCAGCTACTTTCAAAGCCTTAGAGGAATAACATTTTCCGCTCCTTGTGAAATGGCCTGCCTCACCAACGTTTACATCGCTCTGGCTTTGTTGGTCTTTTAGCGTAGGCTCTTTTACTTGACCGTGTTCTAGTTTTTCTGGCGTGGTCACATTTACAGCATAATTCCAGGGGGTTTGCCGCATATCTTTGAATGGGAATGGGGATGGTGCTGAAATGATGATCCTAGGACTTATCTTGCTGGTTTCTCCTTGGGAGGCACCTGCATTCCCTGGCCTGGGAGAGATGATAAAAGGTCTATCCTTCCCGTATTTAGATTTGGGGCTATCCGTCATATGTACGTCTGACCCCTGCTTCCCTATGGGCTCCTCGAAGAATTCTATTCGCTTTTCATTCATCAATTGCTGTACCAATCTCTTGCACTCATCGCACTCCTGGATGTCATGTCCTTCATTATGGTGGAATTCGCAATACACTCCACATCCCTTCTGCCTTGTTATCATGCCTTTGTCGATCACACAGGCCATGCATAACTGTTGACATACCCACCGTAAAGGAGATTTGATTTCTGACACATCATCCTTAATCCTCCTGGTAAAGTATTCTTCAATAACATTTACTCCTCTGCTCCCATGATTAGGTAGCGGGTTAGTAGCTACACTTGGTTCTTCAAACTTCAATATCCCAGAATCGATTAAATTCTGCACAAGTTTTTTGAAGGCAAGGCAGTTCTCAGTGGGATGTCTAGGGGTACCGCCGTGATAGTCGCAATGCACGTTCGGATTATACCAAGAAGGGAAGGGCGGATTGACAGGAGCAACGATGTATGGACGGACCAGGTCTGCTTCATACAACTGGGAATAAAGTTCCGAGTACGAAACAGGTAGGGGAGTGAAAGTTCTCCTCTCTTTCTCTTTTCTGGAGATTCTCTCCTCTCTTTGATTCGAGTTTTGTGTTTTTCCCACAAGTGCTTGTGGCTGTGAGACTGTGAAGTTCTTCGGGGTGGTATAAGTGCTGGAGGCGTTTACTTCATTCCTCTTGCTATATTTCCGAGACCCTTCCCCGCCATCAATTCTACCACTCTTAATTTCCAATTCAAGGGACTCCCCAGTCCTGATTAAGTCAGCAAAGCACTGCGTTGTGTTATTAATGAGGCGATCAAAGAGTGCCCCTTTCAAGGTATTAACAAATAACGGCGTAATTTCATGTTCCGAGAGGGGTGGCTGAATTTGGGCGGCCACTTCCCGCCACCTTTGCGCGTATTGCCGTAGACTTTCGTTGGACTTCTGCCCCATATTTTCCAACATAATTCTACTGGGGGTCATATCTGTTACATGCTTATACTGCTCAGTAAATGCTCTTGACAGATCTTTCCATGTCTTAACATTTTCCTTGCTCAACTGGGTGTACCACCGTAACGCCGCTCCAGTTAGGCTGTCCTGGAAACAATGGATCAATAGCTTTTCGTCCATAAGGTAGGCCGCCATCTTTCGACAGTACATTGTTATGTGTGTGGAAGGACACGTGGTTCCATCGTATTTGTCGAACTCTGGCGTTTTAAATTTTGGCCGTAGGACAAGATCGGACACCAGACTTAAGTCGCTAGCGTCATTTCCTGATTCTTCCATGGTGCCGTGATAATCAAGTCCATCACTGACGAACATGAATTCAAAGTCAACGGACAAAGATTGAAGCACTACAACGGTGCCCATGTGGAATGTAACAAAGAAGTGGTCACCTTAGGAGATGTATGAGCATGCTCTCCTTTTTATATTTTATTTTTATTTTTTTCAAACTATTTAATTTATTTTATTTTTATTTATTATTTTCGGTTATTTTTCTTTTTAGGATAGATTTATTTATTAAAACTACATCTTTCTTTCATATTTATCTAATTGTTTTTAAAATTTTAAGTTTAAGAATTTCTTTGTACATCTTTATTTATTTTCTTTTATTAGTTTATCTTTAATTTTAATCCTTATTTTATTTGTTTTTGAATTGTAGGAAAAGAGTTCAAGATAAAGAGGAATTTTGATTCAAGAAGGAAACTTCTTCAACAAGGAAATTAATGGACTGAATCTAAGGCTTATATTAAGCCTCCAATTTACCCTAAATAAACCTACATAACCGGCCAAACACTTCCCCTTCCCCTTCCCTAAACCCCCTAGCCGTCACCTTCCCCCAATCTAAACCCTTGTTTTCTTTCTCTCAAAATTACTCCCACCCACCATATTTACTACCTATCTTTTCTATTTAACCCATCACCCTTAACTTCCAAGAAACATATTCCAACGTTTCACCTTGCAACTCTTTAGTTTCTTTTGCTTCTTTTCTTCGTTTTTACCAAACTCACAACTAAGATCATCCATGGCATCCAAAATCGAATTTTTGGTTCATCCAAGTTCCTTCAAAGAACCAAGATACAAGAACTTTGCTACACTGGTGGTTCAAGAAAGATTTCACTCCAAGTTTGAAAGTCGGAAGATTTACGAAGAACAAGACTTCGAATACTCCAACTCTCACCAAGATTTCGGCCTTGAACCATTCATCTTCGAAAGGATTGCACATCAAAAGTGGCAAATCTTTTGCCATCAATCAGAACCGGGTAACATCTCATGGGTAAAAGAATTTTATGCTCACTCACCTAACCCGGATAATCTTTATGTTTTTGTTCGTGACAAGGTGTTGTGTGTGATAAGTGCTACGCAAATGTGCAAGTATACACGTCGCAAGTAATAAAGTGATACGAGTATCGAGTATCGTCTCCATAGGGATTGGTTTGGGCCATTTTGCTTAAGTTACTGCACTGTGAAAATAAAAACACAATTGATAATAGAGGTTTTAATTAATGATTAAACTAAGAGCAATAAACTAAAAGAATATATGAAATTAAAATAGAGTAAATAGGCCAGGTTATCGTGAGTTGAGGTGTGATAGCTGATTGGATCGTCTTGGTAAAAGAGTGCAAGGGCAACTCAGTTGTCGTGGCAACTTGCACAGCAGGGTTGCCTTGGCAACTAATTGATGGTTGTCTGGACGACTAGCTGGGCAACTACTTGGGCGGCTAGGCAGCAACTTCAAAGTTCGGCGGAGCATTCTTCAATGGTTTCTTCTTATCCCTAAGTCAAAACTCTAGCTACTTGTGAATGCCTTGATAATACATCCCTGCGTGAATCAAGGGTGAACAACAACCAATCTTGCGCTCCTCTTAGCCGTTGAAATCCTTAACTTATTCCTAAGCCGGATTAATCTTCACCATCAATAGATTGAATAAAGACCATACTCATACGTTTCTTGAATCTAACTCTCCCGATATTAGATAAATAGACGAAGTTATGAGATCCTCTCCCAATTCACTCGCAAACAAGAATAAAAGCCAAGAATGAGTAAACCTTGAATAGAAAAGTGCAACCTCTTATTACCTAAACAAAATCCAATTGTTTCTCACAACAACAAAACACAATAACCACAACCAATCAAGTTAGTTCATGGTTGGGTTCAAAAGATATACAAAGAATAATCCCAAACCATGAATCTAATGGAAGCAAAGAAGAAGAAGAAGAAATAGAACTCTCTTCCCCTTGCTCTCTTGTCGAAATCTCTTCCTTCTTGCCCTTTGGAGTTGTCAAAATTTTCCCTCTTCTTGCTCTCCTTCAAGTTGACGATATGGCCTCTTATTTATAGGGCTAGGTCAAAGTCCTTCTTTGAGGAGGAAGTTAAATTGGAATTAAATTATCTTTAAAGAATATAATTCTTTATTATAATTATATTCCTACTAGAACTTCTCCTATCTTCTTGGAATTTAATTCTTCTTTAGTCTCTTAATGGAAATCAAATTCCTTTGGGATTTAGCTTTGCTCCACGTCATCTTGGGCTTGTCTAGTCATCAATTTTGACTACCATATCACCTTATTCTTTGTCGACAATTGCCCTGGCAATTGGCTCAGCGTCTCCTTCATGCATTGCCCTGGCAACTAGCTCGGCATCTCCTTCATGCATTTCCCTGACAACTAGCTCTAGTCTTGCTTTGGCAAGTGATCCTGTACATACACACAAAACACACCAAAGCAGCATCTTTTCCCACAAAAACTACCAAGTTATGTAATCAAGCTCAACGGTGGAAAGAAACATGAATTAATGCATGAATTACTAATTATGCAACTGATATGAGCTTAAGTCTAACAATAATATGAGTAAAAAGGGTAATAAAAATAGTACTTTTAAACACTTATCATACCCCCAAACTCGAGCTATTACTTGTCCTCATGCAATGCAAACTAACAATTACCTGCCAAGACTTTAATATTCAAATACATGCTTCAAACTTGAATTCAAACCTCGGAACCGTGGCACAATGTATGATCACCTTTTAATTTTTCGGATAGCACAAAAATTACCCTGAACAAAACTATAATGCTCGTGACAATGTGTGTGCGTAGTTGTGTACAAGTTGATTTTCAAGATTCTATGTGAACAGTAGGCTTTTATCAATTTAATTGTCGGGGCATTTATTTTTACTTTCACTAGAGCCAATTTCGGGCACCTCTAGCGATTCTTTAATGTGCATTAACTACTAGAGCCAGTTTCGGGCACCTCTAGCAAGAAAGAGCAATTACTACTAGAGCCAGTTTTGGGCACCTCTAGCAAGAAATTAACTTTTAATTTTCAATTTTAAATTTACCCTAATTTTAAGCAACCTAAGTTCACTAAGTTTCTTTTAATCAACAAGCCACAACCGTGTAAAAAAAATTCAGCATCATAGTAAAATTCTAAGTTCTTTTCATGTAATCCTAAAATTAAAGGTTTTTTCAATTAAGTGCAGTGGCAAAAATTCATCATTGGATATTCAACAAGTCTTAAGAAATTAAATCCAATTAAAGGCATGGCAAGTAACATATGCAACCTATATGTGATTGCTAAAGATGAATGCAACTAAACATGAAACTAACTAGAAACCAACACCCCCCCCAAACTCGAGAGAAGCATTGTCCTCAATGCACGTAAAAGTGAAAATTTTTTAAAAGAAACTAAATGAAATGAGTTAGTCAGAGAGGTCGTCACCTCGAGTGATAAGTTTCCTTCGTGTCGTTTGCTTGATTCAATTTCTGGTCAGTGGTTGAATGCTTGTGGCTAGTACCACGTGAATAGCATTGCCTTGATTTGATCCATGTTTGTCGATGCAGGTTCACTTGCATGTGCATCAGTAGTTGCCGAAGCCATTGTTGTTGCCTGGGCATCGCCAGTTTCTGTTGTGGTTGCTGTGGCAAGTAGTCAGCAGTGAATTTCCTTAGCATGGTGGTTGTGAGTCTTGTTGTGGAAAAGAAAACCTGGAAACTAAAGATAATGAAGAAAAATAAAATCTCTCCTAAAAATTCCAAAAATAAATAAAGAGAGAAAAAAATAACCAAAAATAATAGAAAAAAAATAGTTCGAAAAAAATAAAAAGAAAATATCGAAAGGAGAGCATGCTCATGCATCTCCTAAGGTGTCAACTTCTTTGTTTCGTTCTACATGGGCACCGTTGTAGTGCTTCAATCTCTATCCGTTAACTTTGAATTCATGTTCGTCGGTAATGGGCTTGATTATCACGACACCATGAGAGAATGGTTTGACAACTTTGAATGGTCCCGACCATCTTGATTTCAGCTTTTCCGGGAAAAGTATTAGCCGAGAATTGAATAAGAGAACTAGTTACCCTGGCATGAATTGTCGCGGCAATAGTTTCTTGTCGTGCCATTGCTTTGTTTTCTCCTTGTAGATTTGTGCATTGTTATAGGCGAGTGCACGAAATTCTTCTATCTCGTTGAGGTACAACAAACGCTTTTGCCCGGCACTTTCCTAATCCATATTCACAGTCTTGATTGCCCAGTATGCCTTGTGTTCGATTTCCACCGGTAGATGGCATGTTTTGCCATAAACAAGTCGGAAGGGGGACATACCTAAGGGTGTTTTGAATCCAGTGCGATATGCCCAAAGTGCGTCATCTAGTCTTAATGACCAATCCTTCCTAGAGAGATTTACAACTTTCTCGAGTATACCCTTCAATTCCCGGTTGGAAATTTCTGCTTGCCCTTTGGTTTGTGGGTGATATGCCATGGCGATTTTGTGTGATATGCCGAAGCGTTGCAACATCTTGGCAATTAGTCTGTTGTCAAAATGCTTGCCTTCGTCACTGATAATTGCTCTTGGCATCCCAAACTGTGTAAATATGTTTTTCTACAAGAATCGTTGCACGGTCTTGGAATCATTGTTGGGAACTGCAGCTGCCTCAACCCATTTAGACACGTAGTCGACGGCAAGTAAGATGTATAGGTTACCGAATGAAGATGGGAAAGGTCCCATAAAATCGATCCCCCATACATCGAACAATTCCACCTCGATGATGTTCTGGAGTTGCATCTCATGTCGTCTAGAGATATTCCCCGTCCTCTGGCAACGATCACGTTGCTTGTAAAAGTCTTTGGCATCTTTGTACAATGTTGGCCAATACAAACCGGATTGCAAAACTTTGGTCGCGGTACGAGTTCCTCCAAAATGTCCTCCATAGGGTGAAGAATGGCATTGTCGGAGTACATTCTGTTGCTCTTCTTCAGGGACACATCGGCTATAACCTGATCTGCACATTGTTTAAACAAGAGAGGCTCGTCCCAAAAGTAATGCTTAGCATCATGGTGGAACCGCTTCTTCCCTTGGTGAGTAATGCCATAAGGTAAAATACCACAAACAAGGAAATTAACTAAATCCGCGTACCAGGGTATTGCCGAGGCATGTGCTGCCGTGGCGACTGCTCCCAAAATTGCCGAGACGTGCGCGTCAAAGGCTGCTGCGGCGTCGACGGTTGCTGAGGCATGTGCGTCCATGGTTGCCGAGGTGTCGAGGGTTGCCGAGGCATGCGCGTCCATGGTTACCGAGGCAATTAAAAGTTGTTCATCCGAGAATGCATCGCATATCTCTAGATCCGCGTCCTCCTCCCTATTGCGTTCCAAACGTGATAAGTGATCGGCCACTTGATTTTCTGTTCCTTTCTTGTCCTTAATTTCAATATCAAATTCTTGTAAAAGTAATATCCAACGAATCAAACGAGGTTTGGCATCCTTTTTAGCAAATAGATATTTGATTGTCGAATGGTCCATATGAACAATTACCTTTGTACCAATCAAATAGGATCGGAACTTGTCAAATGCGAAAACTACAGCTAGTAACTCTTTCTCCTTTGTTGTGTAATTCACTTGAGCACTATTAAGAGTTTTACTAGCGTAGTATATCACATGGAAGGTCTTACCTGTGCGTTGGCCTAGGACTGCTCCTACCGTGAAATCACTTGCATCACACATGAGCTCAAAAGGTAGCGTCCAATCTGGTGGAACGACAATGGGTGCCGAGACAAGCTTTTTCTTCAGGGTTTCGAATGCTTGGGTGCAAGAATCATCAAAATCGAAGACTTTATCCTGTTCAAGCAAATTGCACAAGGGTTTAGCGATTTTAGAAAAATTATGAATGAACCTCCTGTAAAAACCTGCATGTCCAAGAAAGCTTCGAATTCCTTTAACCGAACTTGGTGGAGGTAATCTCTCGATCACGTCTGAAAAGAGAAATCATTACCAAAAACCTGCATGTCCAAGAAATCTTGCCAACACCCTTTCTAAATTGCTGAGACAACTTTCGAAGTCATTACCAAAAACAGAAAAATCATCCATGAAGATCTCAAGGACGTCTTCGACCATGTCTGAAAAGAGCGCCATCATGCATCTTTGAAAGGTTGTCAGGGCGTTACACAATCTGAAAGGCATCCTTCGGAAGGCATAAGTATCGTATGGGCATGTGAAGGTTGTCTTTTCTTGATCTTCTGGTGCTATGGCAATTTGATTGTAACCTGAATAACCATCAAGAAAACAATAAAAGGGTTTACCTGCAAGACGGTCAAGCATTTGATCAATAAAGGGTAATGGGAAGTGATCTTTCCTAGTGGCTTTGTTTAGCTTTCGATAATCCATACAAACCCTCCAACCGGTCACAGTCCTGGTTGGAATGAGTTCATTGTTTTCATTACTTACCACCATTATACCTCCCTTTTTTCGGTACACATTGTACCAGACTTACCCATGTACTATCAGAGATAGGGTATATAATGCCGGCGTCAAGCCACTTGATGATTTCTTTCATTACAACCCCTTTCATGGCATGATTCGGTCTCCTCTGGGCCTCAATTGAAGGTTTGTGATCATCTTCCAACAAAATCTTGTGCATGCACACTGCCGGGCTAATTCTCTTCAAGTCGGCAATTGTCCACCCTATTGCCTTTTTGTGTAGCTTCAACATCTTGATCAGCTTATTTTCCTGCTCAGGCTATAACTTAGAAGAAATAATTACAGGTAATGTATTATCGGTTCCTAAGTATGCATATTTTAGTTGCTCTGGCAGTTGTTTCAACTCAAGAATCGGTGGTTGTTCAATAGAGGGTTTTTCGAGTTTACCTTCCTTACCTGAGTAATCCAGTGGTTCAAAGTATGTACCTGGTCGATTGACTAGCCATTTTGCCTCTTCTTGTTGTTCCTCATCGACCGGTTCTTCATACTCCTAGGTTCCTCTTGATCGGTAATGTAGTTGCCGAGGCAACCAAATTCCTCGTCGAAGTTAAACTCTGCCGTGGCATGAAGAAGTTGACATTCTTATGGATCATCGGCATGTCTTAGTGTTTAGAACACATTTAGTTTAACTTGCTGGTCATTCACCCTCATTGTGAGTTTTCCCTTTTCAACATCGATCAAGGTTCTCCCTGTTGCTAGGAATGGTCTCCCGAGAATGATGGGTGCATGCTCATCTGCTTCACAATCCAAAATAATAAAGTCAGCGGGAAAAATAAATTTATCAACTTTTACCAGTATGTCCTCAATTTTTCCCTCTGGATGCACATAGGATCTGTCGGCTAGCTGTAGCATAACTGTTGTAGGTCTTGCCTTCCCGATTCCTAGTTTCTGGAAAACCGATTTAGGCATCAAGTTTATGCTAGCCCCAAGGTCGCATAATGTTTTCCTGACATAGTGATTTCCAATAGAACAGGGTATTGTGAAACTTCTGAGATTCTTCAACTTGGGTGGCATACGATTGTGCAACATTGCCATGCATCCCTCTGTTGCGGCAACTGTTTCAAACTCTCCTAGCCTTGTTCTCTTGGACACAATGTCTTTAAGAAACTTGGCATAGTTTGGCATTTGTTCAGTTGCTTCCACCAATGGTAAGTTGATGTGGACTTGCTTTAGGATATCAAGAAACTTCTTGAAATGGTATTCTTGCTTTTGTCGCTTCAACCTTTGTGGGAATGGTGGTGGAAGTCGGATATCTTTGATCCTTTCATTGGTTTGAAACTTGATTGACGGCATTACCGGGACAACTGGAGTTGCCGAGGCGTATCAACTGGGTTGTCGAGGCATGCTTTTCACAAGTTGCCGAGGCGTCTTTATCGTCGGTTGCTGAGGCATGCTTATTGATGGTCGCCACGGCAATTCCTGGTTCAGAATCTAAGGCTTTGCCGCTAGGTTCGTCTTGATCTTTTTGTGGAGTTTTGTTTGATGAGCGGGTTTGAGCCTCTCTAAGTTGTTGGCCACTTCTAGTGGTGATTGCCTTACATTGCTCATGGCCAGTTCCTCTTGCGACTTCAATATCGCTAGGTAAACCTCCTTGCGGTCTAGTATTCAGATTTTGAGCAAACTGTCCGACTTGATTTTCCAATGATTTGATTGCCGCCTCTTGGTTTTGCAATCTCCTCTCGGTCCTGTTAATAAAAGCATCAGTTCTTTTTATGAAATTACTATTCTCAGCCATATAAGATTCAGTTTTCATCATAAAAGCATTTAGAGAATTTTCCAAAGAACTAGATGTTGTCGGTTGTTGCTGCGGCAACTGTTGCCGTGGCATATTCTGCTGGAATCCCGATGCTTGTGCATTCTGATTGTTCTGGTTTAGAGCATTGTTGGGATTACTCCATGAAAAATTCGGGTGCTTCTTCCAAGCTGGATTGTATGTATTGGACATCACATTGTTGTTCCGATTGTAATTCCCCACATAGAAGCTGGATTCCGGATTCTGCATACATTCAGAAGAATTATGGTTATCACCACATAACTCACAAAAAGAATCCATTACCTTGACTTCATGTGTGTTGTTTGGTTTTTGCATGTTCTGGACCATCTTGGTTAAAGTGGCCAATTGTGCCGAAATTGAATCTGATGATCCTAGTTCATGTATTGTGGCTTGGCGTCTAACTCCTCCTCTTCTAGTAGATGGGAATTGATAATCATTCTTGGCCAGCCTGTTTAAAATTTGCATTGCTTCCTCCGGCGACTTATCTAGGAGTATGTCGTTTGCCGAGGCATCTAGCATCATCCTTGTTGGTGTATTCACGGCGTTGTAAAACATTGTTACTTGAGTCCACACCGGGAATCCGTGTAGGGGGCATTTGTGTAGAAGTTCTCTATATCGCTCCCAAGCCTCGTACATGGATTCATCATCTGCCTGCCGAAAAGAAGTAATGTCGTTACGAAGCTTATTAGTTAAATTTGTAGGATTAAACCGAGCAAGGAAATCACGACAAAGATCTGTCCAAGATGCTATTGATCCGGCAGAAATGCTATTCAACCATGCTTTCGCCCTATCCCTCAGTGAATAGGGGAATAATCTTAATCGTAAGACATCGGGGGTGACTCCGTGTATTTTGAACGAGTTGCAAATCTTGAGGAAAGATTTCAGATGTTGCTGTGCATCTTCAGTTGCTGAGCCGCCAAATTGACCAATTGTGTTGATCATATTAAACATTATCGATTTTAACTCAAAGTGGTCGGCTTCAATTTCAGGTGCGACAACTCCTGGATTAAGTCCATCAAGATCGTCTTCAAGATAGTCTCGAATAGTTCTGTTTCGTGCAAGAATCACTCCTCCTCCTGCTGGAACATCTTGATGCATATTGCCGTCTTGATTAGCCATTGCTACTCTTATCCTTCGTCAAAGTCTTTGTAAGGTTCGTTCGATTTCTGCATCAAAGGGATATTCTGGTGAAGTTGGTCTCGCCCTGGTCATATACCAATGCAAAACCAAAGTTTGTTAGCCCTTTGAATTTTAAACAAGAAAAGTAAAAAGAAAGTGCAAGAAAATAAAAACAAAGTCGCTATTGCCAATCCCCGGCAACGACGCCAAAAACTTGTTGCGTGTGATAAGTGCTACGCAAATATGCAAGTATACACGTCGCAAGTAATAAAGTGATACGAGTATCGAGTATCGTCTCCACAGGGATTGGTTTGGGCCACTTTGCTTAAGTTACTGCACTGTGAAAATAAAAACACAATTGATAATAGAGGTTTTAATTAACGATTAAACTAAGAGCAATAAACTAAAAGAATATATGAAATTAAAATAGAGTAAATAGGCCAGGTTATCGTGAGTTGAGGTGTGATAGCCGATTGGATCATCTTGGTAAAAGAGTGCAAGGGCAACTCAGTTGCCGTGGCAACTTGCACAGCAGGGTTGCCTTGGCAACTAATCGATGGTTGCCTGGGCGACTAGCTGGGCAACTACTTGGGAGGCTGGGCAACAACTTCAAGGTTCGGCGGAGCGTTCTTCAATGGTTTATTCTTATCCCTAAGTTGAAACTCTAGCTACTTGTGCATGCCTTGATAATACATCCCTGCGTGAATCAAGGGTGAACAACAACCAATCTTGCGCTCCTCTTAGCCGTTGAAATCCTTAACTTATTCCTAAGCCAGATTAATCTTCACCATCAATAGATTGAATAAAGACCATACTCATTCGTTTCTTGAATCTAACTCTCCCGATATTAGATAAATAGATGAAGTTACGAGATCCTCTCCCAATTCACTCGCAAACAAGAATAAAAGCCAAGAATGAGTAAACCTTGAATAGAAAAGTGCAACCTCTTATTACCTAAACAAAATCCAATTGTTTCTCACAACAACAAAACACAATAACCACAACCAATCAAGTTAGTTCATGGTTGGGTTCAAAAGATATACAAAGAATAATCCCCAAACCATGAATCTAATGGAAGCAAAGAAGAAGAAGAAGAAATCAAACTCTCCCCCTTGCTCTCTTGTCGAAATCTCTTCCTTCTTGCCCTTTGGAGTTGTCGAAATTTTCCCTCTTCTTGCTCTCCTTCAAGTTGACGATATGGCCTCTTATTTATAGGGCTAGGTCAAAGTCCTTCTTTGAGGAGGAAGTTAAGTTGGAATTAAATTATCTTTAAAGAATATAATTCTTTATTATAATTATATTCCTACTAGAACTTCTCCTATCTTCTTGGAATTTAATTCTTCTTTAATCTCTTCATGGAAATCAAATTCCTTTGGGATTTAGCTTTGCTCCACGTCATCTTGGGCTTGTCTAGTCATCAATTTTGACTACCATATCACCTTATTCTTTGTCGACAATTGCCCTGGCAACTGGCTCGGCGTCTCCTTCATGCATTGCCCTGGTAACTAGCTCGACATCTCCTTCATGCATTGCCCTGGCAACTAGCTCTAGTCTTGCTTTGGCAAGTGATCTTGTATATACACACAAAACACACCAAAGCAGCATCTTTTCCCACAAAAACTACCAAGTTACGTAATCAAGTTCAACGGTGGAAAGAAACATGAATTAATGCATGAATGACTAATTATGCAACTAATATGAGCTTAAGTCTAACAATAATATGAGTAAAAAGGGTAATAAAAATAGTACTTTTGAACACTTATCACAAGGCTATACTCATAAGCCCCGAAAACATCAACACCTTTTACGGGCTCTACGTTGAGAAGGACGAACATCAACCCTTTGTTGATCAACTCACGCCCAAGCAACTCGACAAGGTGCTTCAAGAACTCACTCTACCGGGAACCCATTGGAACGACAGTAAATACAAGGGCACGGTAAATCACCTTCGCTTAAACCCGAGGCAAAATTATGGAATAAGTATGTTAAAACTTCTTTAATGCCCACCACACACAATACCACCGTTGATACACCTCGTCTTTTGCTCATAAATTCTATCTTGCATAATCGCATCAATAACTTTGGAAAAATTATTTGTGATGAGATTTTTGTATATAGCACAAAAGGCAAGGGTTCTCTTTTCTTCCCGTGCTTAATTTCCAATCTTTGCAAGGAGATGCATGTCCCAAGTGAGTCCACTGATGAAAAGGCCCTACCAAAGTTCGGTTGGAATCGAGCACAAATCCAAAAGCTAATGGGAGAGGCACCGGTAAAATCCCCAACGCCTTCAATTGTTGCGGCAACTCCTGCCGCCTCGGCAACCCTAATACCCAAGCAACTGATGCCCGGGCAACTCGGTCAGCAACCTCAAGACAACTTGAAGCACTCTAACAACCGTTGGCGAACCACCTTAGGCAAAATGAAGACCGGCAATTATTGTTCATGCGGTACATGAAGGATCACAACAATGCCATCACCCAAGTCATCCTGGAAAAGTACCCAGACAGCCGCGTGCCGTTCCCAATCTTTCCTGCCGAAATCCTTGCCACTTTAACCAATAAAGCAGTTTCCACGGCAACCGCAACAGATGATGCCGCAGTAACCTACACTGCGCCTACCCAAGCAGTTGCCACAACAACCAACACTGAAAGATGCAGCGGCAACCAAAGATAAAGAAGCCCCGGCAACCACTGCAAAAGCCAAAGGTAAACCACCTATTCCCGAATCAACTCGCACTAAATCATTATCTGATTTTTCAGATTCAGACGAGTCCTCCATTGCACCAACAAAGACCGCACCAATCGAATCCTCTAAGCCCAAGCGAAAAACCAATGACATTGATAAAGAGGACGATGAGGACAACCCCGTACGAGGATCAATTCCACTATCGGCAACAAGGACGCAACCACCGCGTTCAAGCAAAAGAATCAAGACACCAACCAAAAGGAAACTAATCATCCACGACGACGAACTCTCGGAGTAAGTCCTCGTTTGCATTTTACTTTTCTTTATTATTATTTTTGTTTTTTTTATTTTTATTTTTCTTTGTTACATGCATTGAGGACAACGCCTCACTCGAGTTTGGGGGGGATTGTTATTAGTTAGTTACCATGTTTAGTAGCATTCATCTTAAGTATTGCATTTAGGATACATAAATTGCTTGTCATGCCTTTAGTTGGAACAAGAATTGCCTAGATTTGATGAATATCCAATGATGACTTTGCCAATGCACTTAATTGATAGAATTTTTTATTCTAGGATAACCGTGGAAACACTTAGAATCTTGCTATGATGCTAAACTTGATGAAACACTGTTGTGGCTTGATTGATTCAAGGAATTCTAGCGAAATTAGGTTGATAATTAAAAAATGGGAGGATTAGAATAAAAATTGGATGAATGCTAGAGGTGCCCGAAATTAGCTCTAGTATGTGCTAAAAATTGATCGCTAGAGGTGCCCGAAATTGGCTCTAGTATGTGCTAAAAATTGATTGCTAGAGGTGCCCGAAACTGGCTCTAGTCGAATAAATTAATTAACTTAAGAAAACTAAAAACAAAACACTAGAGGTGCCCGAAACCGGCTCTAGTTAAAACATGTTAAAAGAACCCAAGGAAGTAATTTGAAAACCTCTTGTTTGCGTAGAATCCGAAAAATCAACTTGCACACAACTCCGCACACACTCACAAGCATTATAGTTTGATTCTGAGTAACTCCAAAGTTTTTCAAAAAATGAAAAGCCAATCATACTTTGTGCCACGGTTCTAAGAATTGAAATCAAGTTCAAAGCTAAGTTTGTGAAAATTGAAGTCTTGGCGGGTAACTATTAGTTTGCATTGCTTGAGGATAAGCAATAGTTTGAGTTTGGGGGTTTGTTAAGTGTTCAAAAGTACTATTTTTATTACCCTTTTTATTCATAGTATTGCTAGACTTAGGCTCATATTAGTTGCATTATTAGCCATTCATGCATGTTTGCATCGTGTCCTTGATGGACAAGCTTGATTTCACATTTTGCTTAATTTTGTGGAAAAAGATACTGCTTTGGTGTGTTTTGTGTGTGTGTGCAGAATCACTTGCCAAAGCAAGCCTGGAACCAGTTGCCAGGGCAATGCATGAAGGAGATGTCGAGCTAGTTGCCAGGGCAATTTTCGATAAGGGATAAGATGATATGGTAGTCGAAATTGATGACTAGATAAGCCCAAGATAATGTGGAGCAAAGTTAAATCCCAAAGGAGTTTGATTTCCATGAAGAGGTTAAAGAGAAATTAAATCCCAAGAAGATAGGAGAAGTTCTAGAAGGAATTTAAATATAATAAAGAATTATATTCTTTAAAGATATTTAATTCCAACTTAACTTCCTCCTCAAAAAGACTTTGACCTGGCCCTATAAATTGAGGAGGGAGATTTCGACAAGAGCAAGGAGAGATTTCGACAAGGCTTCAACCATTCTTCATCTTTTTCTTTATTGTTCAATTAGGTTTATGCTAGGAATTCTCTGTCTTGTGTTTCTTTGGAACCTAGCCATGGACTAAATCTACTTGGCTAAGGTTATTGTGTTTTGTGGTTGTGAGAAACAATTGGATTTTGTTTAGGTAATAAGAGTTTGCACTTTCAATTCAAGGTTTACTCATTCTTGGTTTTTTTTCTTGTTTGCAAGTGAATTGGGAGAGGATCTCGTAACTTCATCTATTTATCTAATATCGAGAGAGTTAGATTCAAGAAACGAATGAGTATGGTCTTTATTCAATATCTTGATGGTGAAGATTAATTCGGCTTAGGAATAAGTTAAGGATTTCAACGGTAAGGGGAGCGCAAGATTGGTTGTTGTTCACCCTTGATTCACGCAGGGATGTATTATCAAGGCATGCACAAATAGCTAGAGTTTCGACTTAGGGATAAGAAGAAACCATTAACGAATGCTCTGCCGAACCTTGAAGTTGCTGCCTAGCCACCCAAGTAGTTGCCCAGGCAACCGTTGATTAGTTGCCAAGGCAACCCCGCTGTGCAAGTTGCCACGGCAACTGAGTTGCCCTTGCACTCTTTTACCAAGACGATCCAATCGGCTATCACACCTCAACTCACGATAACCTGGCCTATTCTCTCTCATTTGATTACATCTTCTTTTACTTTATTTCTTTCTAGTTTAGTTGTAAGTTAAACTCCTACAATCACCTACTTGTGTTTTTACTTTTTACAATGCAAGAGATTAGATTCTTGAAGTGGCACCAATCCCTGTGGAGACGATATCTTTTATACTATAACTTGAGACGTGTACACTTGCACAATTGTAGAGCACTTATTACGCGCAACATGTACTTATGCGTGTCATAAGTTATGTAATATGAGATGTAATCTGATATTGGTTGAACTTAAGATATGTTGTGATGTAAGCCTTGGAGGCATGATAGTAAGAATTTGGAGCAAAGCTCATCTCTGATTAAGATATGACAAGTTCATGACTAAATAATAAGGAGCTAAGCTCAACTTGGATTTTAACAAAGTAAGTTTATATGAAAAGCCTTGGTTTCGAGTCAGTCATAGGTATAGTTGGCATGCCATAGAGTCCATAGAGATCGTGTTTATGGTGGACTACGGTCCTTATGAGACGACAGTATGAGGGATTGACCGGTACTTTGAGTACCATTTATTTGGCGACAGTTGGTTGGGGATTCGTGTACCTAGGCTACTTGGTTCTCAAGGCTCTGTTAAAGATTTAAATAAGATAACAAGTTTCAATACTCTTAAGTAAACCATCTTGACAACTTATGAAATGATTAATACAAGCTCTTGATAAGTTATAAGTAATGTCCTATGTACTAAGTAACTTTGGAAAATGTTATGTTAGGTATGGTAGCTTAAAAATTGAGAAGTTCTTGGTATGTTATAATTAGATTGATAAATTATGTATCAAGTAAATTGTGTATTGATAAGCTATGTTAAAAAGGAAATCAAGTAAATTTATAATTAAATAAATGAATCATGGTAATGACTTGCATCATAAGTAAATCACATATGTACCTTATATATTGAATGTCTTATTTTGATAAATATATACAATTCAAATAAACATGTTTACATGCTTCTGATTTAAGCATTGAATGACCTTTTGAGTAAGTAAATATACTTAGGAATGTGCATACATGTGATTTTATTTGAATAACTAAAATAGTTATGAATTGCTAGAATACCTTAATAGATATATGATTGATACCATATATGCTTAGTAAAGATAAAGCAATGAAATTTGTGATCTAATTTAATGGGTTGAACTTGATATGTTATGTGATAAGTAAATTATGACTACGATGTGCAATGTTTGATAGCTTATAAGATAAGTAAACCATGTGTATAACATGCTAAACCCGATGATTCATAGGATAAATAAAATATGTATATGAGTTGCTATGTTGGAATGATAGTGTTTTGGATTGTTTTCGAATGTCTAATTGTTAATACATGATTTATGAGTTGTTTGAGTATAAAGGAAAGTTTCTTGGACTGTTTTAAATGTATATGTTTATATATTAAGTTTAAGGATTGTTCGGAGTAAATACAAGAGTCTAATGGACTGTTTTGATGTGTCTATTTGTATATATAAGATCAGTGGATTGTTTGAGTTAGAACAAGTATATAAAGTGATTGTTTCAACATATGTAAGTTTGTATATGAAAATTGAAACTACTTTACATATAAACTAGTATGTATTGGAGTGTTTTGGATATATGTATAAGTATCACCTAAATATGATTCGATAAGCTAAGGTTGATGTTTTACATGACAAGTAACTTATGTCTTGACATGCTATGTTTAAAATTCTATAAGACATGTAATCAAGTTCGTGATATGTTATGTCTGATGACTCATATGTTATGAAATCATGTTAAGATATGCAATAATTGATAACTTGTCTGTTAAGTATATTATAAATTGTTAAGATTTATTAATAAGATAAGCTTATATGTTAAAGAATCAAAATAAATGGTTTAACAAATAAGTGGTTATAATGTAACCTGATTACCACTCATTGGGATTGGTTTGATAGAATGTTATAATGATTACTTGAAATGATAAATTGATTAAGTAGGAATTCGGTTGAGTTTATATAATCTTGAACAAGTCTAGTCGAATGAAATGTAAGTGGGAGTGATCACACATGTAGTTATTTCCTTGGTAGCTTTGATCAGAATGATCTAACCTTTTATGGACCTTGTCTTGGTCAAGCTTGTATTTCATGATTTCTCGCTTCTTGTTATGAAGGATAACTCACTATTTATTACATTTAAGCTTTATAAGCTACCTCACTAAGCAATTGCTTACTCCTTTCTCTTTAACATTTCAGGGTAATCTTGCCTTCGTTTATTCTTGAGAGCTTGGACAAGATCACAAGGATCGGGATGTATGTTATAATCTTTTAAGTACTCCTAGTTGGTGGCACATAGTGGTTAAGCATGCATTAAGTTATTAGATTTCTTTTATGGCTTAACATGTATATAAGCCTATTGAGTATTCAAGTTTGTAATGGGCCGCTATTATTTCTTGGTGATTGCATGCTGCATGTGATTAAATAGTTAGCAAGATTTAATATTTGCTTAATAGTTGAATTATGCTAATGATATATATATTTGAATGCTAAACCATCTTAGAATTTACGTGATTTATGTTGCTTAAATGGATTTGAATCATGAATGAAGAAGTAAGACATCTTATAACTGGTATAAGGTTAAAAGTTATAAACAAATCAATTGTTATGATAAAAATTATTGATTTGTATGTATTGAATTTGATATGTTGTTAATCATCCGTTAGATTCTTAAGTTGCTTAAACATTTTGTTGATAGGTGTGTGCAAACTCAAATACATAATTATCGAGTTAAACTTTTAGTAAAAGTTGTATAATTTGAAAAGGTTAGATTACGATTAAAATAAGTAAAAGTCTAAATGTCAATGAATTCAGATTTTAATCATACTATGCAAATGTTATACGTGTTTGTTTAGGATTTAAGTATAGATCGTGTAACCCCCTTAACCCGGCCTAGTCACAAGACCAAACCGAGCGAGCTACATTAGGTTTATCGAAGTAAACCATGAATAAAACTATAGAAAAACGTCCATTTTTTCTTTTTTATCTTATCTAGATGTTGGTTATTACCCTACATGTACATACAAACAACGAGTGAAAACCCAACCCAATCGGGCATCGATTTGATATCCAATTGGTCACTTTACAATAATAGGGACCAAAACAAAAATCTAAAAATCTATAAGGGTTAACTTGTAATTTGCTTTACCAATCTTCGATTAGTCAGGTTACAAGCATACATGCCAAATTTCAACTTAAAACGATCATCTGAACTCATCCAATTGCATACATAGCACCTAGGGACCCAACTGTAATTTCCATTATTTCGAAGGACCAATTTTGCAATTAAAGTTACCAATCCCCATTTGAACCAATTACATGCATACTGGTGAAATTTCAAGTCAAAACAATCATTTAAACCCATTTAATTGCATGTATATCACTCAAGGACTAAAACGAGAGAAAACATAAACCTTAAAACATACTTTCAACTAACTTAACTGCCACCTGTATCGATATGCGGGCAAGTGTATCGATACGCCTGAGCCTTTACAAAATTCTAGATTCCTGTAGCTCAAAACTGTATCGATACACCTTTACGTGTATCGATACACTATGCTTGAAATCGTAGACCCGTATCGATACGGTCACCCGTGTACCGATATGCTAAGCCTGAAAATGTGCGTACCCGTATCGATATGGTCCCCCGTGTATCATTACGCTGTGCCTAGAAACACTTACCTGTATCGATATGGGCTCAAGCGTATCGATACGTCCTGACCTGAAATGTCAAAATTTGCTAGGTTTTGGCCTCGTTTTGGAATCCTAACACTTAAGCATGACACTTACAATAAAATAAAATCATCAATTGTAATTTACCATCAACTACCATAAACCAAACATCAAGAAACAATCATCATGCTTTAAAGGTAAACTATAGGCATGCTTCCTAATACTCAAGCAACCAAAGCATGAACCATGTGCAAAGTCCAACAAACCAAGCTTATCACAAGTCCAAAGCAACAAAATAAACTTGCTCAAACGAAGAAGTAACCACTCGAACCCTCCCAACAACATTTAAGCCACATTGCCTTTATTACTACTTAAACTCAAACATATTTTGGTGATCCAAGTTTTGAAAATTCCCTCCTTGCTTGCTAGGCCACTTGCACTCAATCAATCTGCATTGATGATAAAAGAGAGCGTAAGCAATCATTGCTTAGTGAGGAATGCTCAAAATACAAACCACCATCCAATGCAATTAAAAACCATTCCAAAACAATCATGCCATTCTTTCAAAAAATGCACTTAGTCTTTACAAAATCAACATATTAAACCATATGCAACATGTATCACGGATTCCACAGCATAATCTCATATGCAATTCCCTCTACTTAAGCCTTTCCCATGCATAACATCCCATATGCAAAGCTTAAGGAGTAAAACATGTGTAAACACTTTATTCCAACTCAATCCATCAATATGATACATTTAAAACATTATATTGGCTTACAAGTGATCCATCTCAATAACAACATTTTCATAAAACCATCATTAACATCGGTAACATCGGATTCACGGATTTCCCAAGAGATCTCGCAATCTCTTGCAGCTCAATGGCATGGAGTCGTGCAACACATACACCACCTCTACACTACCAATGCTAATCCTCCAACTTGGAGTAAACACATTTGATGCATCAACCTCTACAGCTCTTGGCTGGAGTAAATGCCATCTAAATGTCACCTCAACAACATTGGGGTTCACATGGTCGAAGTAAGTACCTCCTGTACCACCTCTACAACCACGGGCGACTTATTATAGTGCACTTTAAACCCTATGGCCAGTCAATTATATTCAATAACATTTCCATAACATTTTCAATTCATCACTTGCCAATATAATCCACTTTTATAAACATACCTCATTGTTTTCATATGCATTATTCAAAACACATCAACATGCATAAAACCATGCATAAACCATGTTCACAAACATTCTTTAAAATCATGCATTACTTTCCAAATGCATCAAATATCATTTCACATTACTTCCAGCATTAAACCATGCTCATTTCATGCATAAAACAGGAGGTAAAAATTAATCAAACAAGTGCATTCATAAAGAATTTGCCAACTGAAAACGAGAGAGAAAAACCAATTCACTTACTTTCGAGTCTTAGACCAGCGTATCAAGCCTAGTCTAGACTCCCATAAACCTTTTCAAACCATTGAAAAGCCATTTTTATCCATTTCACTCACTGAAAAAGCAACACCTCCTTTACCGATGTCAAATCAAGCCTTCGGCAACTCCTCAACACCAAGATTCGCTTTCGAACTACTTTCCCCAGTTTCAAGCACATCATAACAGAGAATCCAATGCATTACAATGCATCTAAACTCACAGCAACACAACATTTATTAGCACCCAACTATAATCCTCCACAACACTCTATCTTAACAACTGAAAACTTCATCGATTCCCCAAAAACTCAACCCAGCCCATCACTACGAATCTCAACCCTCAAATAACATCAATTAACATCCAAACAACAACCTAAAACAACATTATACCTCCAGCAACCAAAAATTAACGTCAACACCTCAAAATCTCTTAACTAACAACCTAACAAATTAGAGATTTGTTAGATTTTGGGATTCTATCATCAAAACTCACTTCATTATCATATTAAACATCAAAATCAAGGTATAAACCAATCCTTAACTCAGCAAAAACAGATCACTACGAATTTCCACAATTTTTCATCATAAATCATCAATTAAACCATAAATCTGAGTTTAATTTATCGAAATCCAATACAAATCATATAAAATGGATCAATAATTTAGGAATTTCAATAAAGAACCTTTCATTAGATGATAAGAACGAATTCTTACCTCCAATACTGATTTCTCCCCTTAATTGCTTTATAAATCATGAAAATCAAGGTAGAAATAATAAGTGTTTGGTGTAAAAGCTTTAGAAATCAATTGGAAATCAAAAACTCTTTGAAATCCTAATTTTACCTAAAGAAATTGAAGCTGGAAAATATGTTTGGCTAGAGAGAATTTGGAGAAAAGAAGTTACAAAATTAGTTACATGAAATTCTTTTAAAAGCCTTCATTGTGTTTCATTAATTCTCTCCTTATTTATACCTCTTAAAACTTAATTAAAAATAGTTAATTAAAGGGAGAAATCTAATGAAACCCTTTTGGATTAATAGCTCCTTAAAGATTCAAAGTTTTGACCCATTTCCAAAACAATCACTAAAAATAGTTTTGCAAACTTGTATTTTGTCACTAACCCAAAATGTCCAATTTCCGAATTTCATTTTCCAAAATTGTTCTTACCAAAATCATTTATACATTTACTAATGATTTTATACTATTTTCCATATTTTTATCTTCAATAAAAACATTTAATCCAATTTAAATCTCGAATCTGACTCGAGTATCTAATCCCAATCCACCGGACCGACTAAACCGTTCCCCAAAACTCCTAAGTCCAAAATCGGGCGTTACAACTCTCCCCCTCTTAAGAAATTTCATCCTCAAAATTTACCTGGAGGAAAGAGATGCGAAAATTGCTTTTTCATGTTTGACATACTCTCCCAAGTAGCCTCCTCGACTCCTCGATGCCGCCATAACACTTTAACGAGCTCTATCGTCTTCCCACGTAGAACCTTACTGCTGGTATCAAGGATCTCTACTGGTTCATCATCATAAGTCAGATCTGGCCTCAACTCAATATCCTCAATCGGCATAACATGAGAGGGATCCGATTGATACCTCCGCAACATCGAAACGTGAAACACATTATGAATCTTTTCCAACTCAGGAGGCAACCTCAACCGATAAGCTACGGGACCCACACGATGCAAAATCTCATACGGCCCGATAAACCTCGGACTCAACTTCCCTTTACGCCCAAAGTGAAACCTTCTTCCAAGGTGAAACCTTCAAAAACACTTTGTCACCAACAGCGTACTCCACTTTTCTACGCTTCAAATTCGCGTAGGATTTTTGTCGATCGAATGCCACTTTCAAGTGTTCAGACACAAGCTTCACTTTCTCATTAGTGTCTTTCAAAACATGGGGCATAGAAATATACTTCTCCCCAACCTCCGCCCAATACAAAGGCATACGACACCTCCTACCATATAAGGCCTCATACGGTGCCATTTGAATACTCGCCTGATAGCTATTATTATAAGTGAACTCCGCCATCGGCAACTACTTTTCCCAGGTTCCTTGGAACTCGGTAATGAAACACCTCAACATATCCTCAAAGACCTGGATCACACGCTTAGACTATCCATCTGTCTGAGGATGATACGAAGTGCTAAAATGCAACCGGGTACCCAGGGCTCGATGCAAACATTCCCAGAGCCTTGCTGTAAACCTCAGATCTCTATCTGAAACAATCGACTTAGGCACTCCTTGCAACCTCACAACCTCTGCGATGTAAAGATCAGCCAATTTATCCAAAGTATACGTTGTATGCACTGGCAAAAAATGTGCACACTTCGTAAACCGATCCACAATCACCCAAATGGAATCCTTTTTAGTCAGTTTCAAAGGTAGCCACGACACAAAATCCATGGTGATTCTCTCCCATTTCCATTCTGGTATCCTCAACAGTTGCAACAACCCAGAAGGAAATTGATGCTCAGCTTTAACACGCTGACACACCATGCATCTAGCAACAAAATAGGCCATATCCTTCTTCAAACCAACCCAATAATACTCTTCTTTCAAACCCAGATACATCTTGGTACTACCGGGATGCATAGCAAAAAGGCTAGAATAGGCCTCAATCAAGATGATACGTCTCAACTCCTCATCATGCGGCACCACTACCCAGTCCTTAAAACACAACACCCCATCATCATCATTAAAATGAAAACCTGATGGTTTCCCATCCAAGATATCCTTAACATGAGGTACCAACTCATCATCATATGGTTATTTCTCCTTTATCATTTGCGATAGCGATGGCTTCACCTGCAACTCGGCTAACAAGCTTCCATCACGGGTTACACTCAACTGAGCAAACATAGCTCTCAACTCAACCACAGCTTTTCTACTCAAAGCATCCGCTACCACAGTTGTTTTATCCGGATGATACTCAATGGTCAAATCATAATCTTTAAGCAACTCTAGCCATCGACGCTACCTAAGATTCAACTCTTTCGGCGACATCAAATACTTCAAACTTTTGTGATCCGTGTACAAGACACACTTCTCACCATAAAGATGATGCCTTCAAATCTTTAATGCAAACACCACCGCGGCAAGCTCAAGATCATGAATAGGATAGTTATGCTCGTGCACCTTCAATTGCCTAGATGCATAAGCCACCACCTTCCCACCTTGCATCAACACGCACCCTACACCCACATAGGATGCATCACTATATACCACAAACTCTTTTCCGACTCAGATTGAATCAAGATTGAGCTTGCGTCAAAGCTTCCTTTAACTTTTCAAAAGCTTGTCGACGATCCTCCATCCACTCAAAACGAGCATTCTTCTCAGAACAACTTGGTTAAAGGAGCAGCAATCTTGAAAAACCATCTATAAACCAATGATAATATCCAGCCAACCCAATGAAACTACGCACCTCCATCACTGACCTAGATGGCTTCCAACTCACCACAACCTCAATCTTTTGTGGATCCACACGGATTCCCTTAGCTGACACCATATGTCCAAGGAAAACTACTTCCTTCAACCAAAATTCACATTTACTCAGCTTGGAATATAATTGATTATCTAATAATCTTTGAAGCAAAATCAGCAAATGCTCATTATGATCTTTCTCGGTATGAGAGTACACAAGAATATCATCAATAAACACTACCACAAATTGGTCCAAGAACTCATGAAACACTCGATTCATCATATCCATAAATACAGCTGGTGCATTGGTCAACCCAAACGGCATCACTAAGAACTCGTAATGCCCATACCTCGTACGAAAGGCAGTCTTTGGCACATCCTCACCATTCACCTTCAACTGATAATATGCCGATCTCAAGCCGATCTTAGAAAATACCGATACACCTCAGAATTGATCAAAAAAATCGTCAATCTACAGCAAGGGATATTTGTTCTTAAATTTCAACTTATTTAGTTACCGATAATCGATACACATCCTCATTGTACCATCTTTCTTCTTCACGAATAACACCGACGCACCCTAGGGTGAAACACTGGGTCTAATAAACCCTCGATCAAGCAACTCTTGGAGTTGTGTCTTTAACTCTTTCAACTCCTTAGGTGCCATGCAATACGGCGTAATGGACACTGGTGTCGTATCAACATATGTCTCGATTTTAAACTCCACCTCCCTATCTGGTGGCAACCCCGGTAACTCTTCAGGAAAAACTCCCTTAAAATCACAAATCAGACGGATGTCTCGCATACACGTACATCCTTAGATCCAGGATTCATAACATAAGCCAAATATGCACGACATCTAAGTTTCAACATTCGACTTGCTTCCAAAGCTGAAACAACATTGGTCAAGAACTTTGCATTCTAGCCAACCACCATAACTTTATAATCATCAGCAAGACGCAAGGATATCCGTTTGGTTTCAAAATCCACAACTACCCTATGCTCGGATAGCCAATCCATCCTCAATATTACATCAAAACCATGGAATGGCAATTCCATTAGATCCACAACGAACACATGGTTATACACCATTAAAGGACACCTTCGGTATAACTTCCTAACCACAACCATCTCACCCAAAGAACTAGTTACTCGAACCCCAATAGTCAAAATCTCCACAAGTATATCAAGCAACTGTGCATGTTCACTAAAAATATACGAATGGGTGGAACCAGAATCAACCAAAGAAAATAACGGCAAAAATTGCAAAGTAAAGGTACCTGTAATCACATCGGTATCGTTGCATCCTTCGTGATTCGCATACACCCTTGCGGGACCTCCTTTCTCCGCTGGATAGCAACGGTGTGTGCCACGCCCCACGCCCACCATCTCCTAGCTGAAAATGTCCTCGTCTACACCCTCGACCTCTCTGGGTAGCCATAATAGGTGGAGGAACATGCGCACCTCTAGCTAACACAGGGCAGTCACGCCTCACATGATCAGCCGACCCATAACTTCAGCAAGCATTAACTACAACAGGTGCAAGAACTGGCCCAGCTCGTCCAATCTGATGACAATCACGACTAACATGGTCTCGAGATCTACAACCCTACTGACCTCCAGCAAACCCCTGAATGCTTCTTCCCACACTGAACACACTCGAGTATCCCACATTTGGAACTCTACCCTAGCTAACCTCTTCTCCCAAGCTCGAGTCGATATCTTTTATATCGGCCACCCCTGGCAATAGCATCAGCAGCTCTTTTACCATGACTGGATCCTCTAACACGGGATGTCAAACCCAAACTCTGCTCAATATCCTTGGCTCTCGAAACCAATACATCAAAATTAACATACTCAGCAGCCAACATATATGTCTTAACCTCCTACGTCAATCTATAACGGAAGCGGTCACAACGGCTCCTCTCATCAGGCATCAACTCAGAAGAATACTGACTCATCCTCACAAACTGTATCTCATACTCAGATACCGACATATCCCTATGCACCAAAGCCATGAACTCGTGTTTCTTTTTAACTTGGTATCTAGCTCCGAGATACTTCTTCCGAAAACAGACCAGGAAGGTTTCCCATGTTACATTATTAGCCTCCATACTTGCAATCACCATAGTCCACCAACTATATGCATCCCCCTGCAGCAGATATAGCACATCCCAACTTAAGAGCATCAGAACAACCCATCTGATCCAAAATACGATTCGTGCTGGCAAACCACTCCTCGAAGCCTCGTGCAATAACCCTCTAAACTAGACCCTCCTGTGCCACGTAAACGTTCTAAGGGTAATCCCTGAATTAGCAGCGACAACCAATGCTGGGTGTAGGCACTTGCACTCTAGCCATCGCGATCCGAACGCTCCTCTCATTTTTTGTATCAAAGGCGTCATATCACCCGGTGCTGGCCAGCTTGCTTGCAGGTGGTACTTGTTCTACACCGCAGGTGGATTCGTGGAGGAGGTGGCAACCCCTCGTGCACAACATTATTCTCATCATCTTGCCTCCCCTCATTCGCATTAAAACGTAATTCTCTCCTCGGTGGCATTGTAAACAAAGAATCTATGGCATGATAACACCAAAATAGAAACGATTAGGCCATCTTCAAGCAAGGGTCCAAGACTTCCATTTCAAATCAAAAAAAATTTTCATTAGTAGTAATAAGGGAATGTGTCATAAATCATACCCCAACATGGCATATAACACACAATCAATCACCGTATAGCAATCAACTCAATTCAATCTACATACCTATCAAAAAACTTCCAAACATGCATAAACCAACCATAACCCACCCCTAACAATCATAACCTGGCTCTGATACCACCAAATATAACCCCCTTAACCCGGCCTAGTCGCAAGATCGAACCGCACGAGCTACATTGGGTTTACTGAAGTAAACCGTGAAGAAAACTCTAGAAATACTTCCATTTTTTCTTTTCTTATCTTATCTAGATGCTGGTTATTACCCTACATGTACATAAAAATAACGAGTGAAAACCCAACCCAATCGGGCATCGATTTGATATCCAATTGGTCATTTTACAATAATAGGGACCAAAATGTAAATCTACAAATGTATAAGGTTTGACTTTTAATTTTCTTTACCAATCTTCGATTAGTCAGGTTACAAGCATACATGCCAAATTTCAACTTAAAATGATCATCCGAACTCATCCAATTGCATACATAACACCTAGGGACCCAACTATAATTTCCATTATTTCGAAGGACCAATTTCGCAATTAAAGTTACCAATCCTCAATTGAACCAATTATATGCATACTGGTGAAATTTCAAGTCAAAACAATAATTTAATTGCATGTATATCACTCAGGGACTAAAATGATAGAAAACAGAAACCTTAAAACATACTTTCAACTAACTTAACTACTACATGTACCAACACGCGGACAAGTCTATTGATACGCTGAGCCTTTACAAAATTTTGGATTCTAGTAGCTTTCAAAACCGTATCGATACACCTTCACGGTCATCGATACATTATATGCTCGAAATGTAGACCCGATCGATATGGTCACCCATGTATCGGTATGTTATGCCCGGAAACACTTACCTATATTGATACGGGCTCAAGCGTATCGATACGCCCCGACCTGAAATGTCAAAATTTGCTAGTTTTGGCCTCGTTTTGGAATTCTAACACTTAAGCATGCTACTAACAATCAAATAACATCATCATTGGTCATTTACTATCAACTACCATAAACCAAACATCAAGAAACAATCATCTTGCTTTAAAGGTAAACTATATGCATGCTTCCTAATACTCAAGCAACCAAAGCATGAACCATGTGCAAAATCCAACAAACCAAGCTTATCACAAGTCCAAAGCAACAAAATAAACTTTTTCAAACGGAGAAGTAACCACTCAAACCCTCCCAACAACATTTAAGCCACAATGTCTTTATTACTACTTAAATCCAACATATTTTGGTAATCCAAGTTTTGAAAATTCCCTCCTTGCTTGCTAGGCCACTTGCACTCAATCAATCTGCATTGATGATAAAAGAGAGCGTAAGCAATCATTGCTTAGTGAGGAATGCTCAAAATACAAACCATCATCCAATGCAATTAAAAACCATTCCAAAACAATCATGCCATTCTTTCAAAAAATGCACTTAGTCTTTACAAAATCAGCATATTAAACCATATGCAACATGTATCATGGATTCCACAGCATAATCTCATATGTAATTCCCTCTACTTAAGCCTTTCTCATGCATAACATCCGATATGCAAAGCTTAAGGAGTAAAACATGTGTAAACACTTTATTCCAACTCAATCCATCAATATGATACATTTAAAACATTATATTTGCTTACAAGTGATCCATCTCAACAACAATATTTCTATAAAACCATAATTAACATCGGATACATTAATTTCCCAAGAGATCTCGCAATCTCTTGCAGCTCAATGGCATGGAGTCGTGCAACACATACACCACCTCTACACTACCAATGCTAATCCTCCAACTTGGAGTAAACACATTTGATGCATCAACCTCTACAGCTCTTGGCTGAGTAAATGCCATTTAAATGTCACCTCAACAACATTGGGGTTCACATGGTCGAAGTAAGTACCTCTGTACCACCTCTACAACCACGGGCGACTTATTATAGTGCACTTTAAACCCTATGGCCGCCAATTATATTCAATAACATTTCCATAACATTTTCAATTCATCACTTGCCAATATAATCCACTTTTATAAACATACCTCATTATTTTCATATGCATTATTCAAAAAACATCAACATGCATAAAACCATGCATAAACCATGTTCACAAACATTCTTTAAAATCATGCATTACTTTCCAAATGCATCAAATATCATTTCACATTAGTTTCCAACATTAAACCATGCTCATTTCATGCATAAAACAAGAGGTAAAAATTAATCAAACAAGTGCATTCATAAAGAATTTGCCAACTGAAAACGAGAGAGAAAAACCAATTCACTTACTTTGAGTCTTAGACCAGCGTATCAAGCCTATTCTAGACTCCCATAAACCTTTTCAAACCATTGAAAAGCCATTTTATCCATTTCACTCACCGAAAAGCAACACCTCCTTTGCCGATGTCAAATCAAACCTTCGCAACTCCTCAACACCAAGATTCGCCAACGAACTACTTTCCCTATTTCAAGCACATTCAACAAAGAATCCAATGCATTACAATGCATCTAAACTCACAGCAACACAACATTTATTAGCACCCAACTATAATCATCCACAACACTCTATCTTAACAACCGAAAACTTCATCGATTCCCTAAAAAACTCAACCCAGCCCATCACTACAAATCTCAACCTCAAATAACATCAATTAACATCCAAACAACAACCTAAAACAACATTATACCTCCAGCAACCAAAAATTAACGTCAACACCTCAAAATCTCTTAACTAACAACCTAACAAATTAGAGATTTGTTAGATTTTGGGATTCTATCATCAAAACTCACTTCATTATCATATTAAACATCAAAATCAAGGTATAAACCAATCCTTAACTCAGCAAAAAATAGATCACTACAAATTTCCACAATTTTTCATCATAAATCATCAATTAAACCATAAATCTGAGTTTAATTTATCAAAATCCAATACAAATCATATAAAATGGATCAATAATTTAGGAATTTCAATAAAGAACCTTTCATTAGATGATAAGAACGAATTCTTACCTCCAATACTGATTTCTCCCCTTAATTGCTTTATAAATCATGAAAATCAAGGTAGAAATAATAAGTGTTTGATGTAAAAGCTTTAGAAATCATTTGGAAATCAAAAACTCTTTGAAATCCTAATTTTACCTAAAGAAATTAAAGCTGGAAAATATGTTTGGCTAGAGAGAATTTGGGAGAAAAGAAGTTACAAAATTAGTTACATGAAATTCTTTTAAAACCCTTCATTGTGTTTAATTAATTCTTTCCTTATTTATACCTCTTAAAACTTAATTAAAAATAGTTAATTAAAGGGAGAAATCTAATGAAACCCTTTTGGATTAATAGCTCCTTAAAGATTCAAAGTTTTGACCCATTTCCAAAACAATCACTAAAAATAGTTTTGCAAACTTGTATTTTGTCACTAACCCAAAATGTCCAATTTCCGAATTTCATTTTCCAAAATTGTTCTTACCAAAATCATTTATACATTTACTAATGATTTTATACTATTTTCCATATTTTTATCTTCAATAAAAACATTTAATCCAATTTAAATCTCGAAATGACTCGAGTATCTAATCCCAATCCACCGGACCGACTAAACCGTTCCCCAAAACTCCTAAGTCCAAAATCGGGCGTTACAACTCTCCCCCTCTTAAGAAATTTCATCCTCAAAATTTACCTGGAGGAAAGAGATGCGAAAATTGCTTTTTCATGTTTGACATACTCTCCCAAGTAGCCTCCTCGACTCCTCGATGCCGCCATAACACTTTAACGAGCTCTATCGTCTTCCCACGAGAACTTCTTACCGGGTATCAAGGATCTCTCTTTGGTTCATCATCATAAGTCAGATCTGGCCTCAACTCAATATCCTCAATCGGCATAACATGAGAGGGATCCGATTGATACCTCCGCAACATCGAAACGTGAAACACATTATGAATCTTTTCCAACTCAGGAGGCAACCTCAACCGATAAGCTACGGGACCCACACGATGCAAAATCTCATACGGCCCGATAAACCTCGGACTCAACTTCCCTTTACGCCCAAAGTGAAACCTTCTTCCAAGGTGAAACCTTCAAAAACACTTTGTCACCAACAGCAGACTCCACTTTTCTACGCTTCAAATTGCAGAGGATTTTTGTCGATCGAATGCCACTTTCAAGTGTTCAGACACAAGCTTCACTTTCTCATTAGTGTCTTTCAAAACATGGGGCATAGAAATATACTTCTCCCCAACCTCCGCCCAATACAAAGGCATACGACACCTCCTACCATATAAGGCCTCATACGGTGCCATTTGAATACTCGCCTGATAGCTATTATTATAAGTGAACTCCGCCATCGGCAACTACTTTTCCCAGGTTCCTTGGAACTCGGTAATGAAACACCTCAACATATCCTCAAAGACCTGGATCACACGCTTAGACTATCCATCTGTCTGAGGATGATACGAAGTGCTAAAATGCAACCGGGTACCCAGGGCTCGATGCAAACATTCCGCAGCCTTGTCAAACCTCGGATCTCTATCTCAAACAATCGACTTAGGCACTCCTTGCAACCTCACAACCTCTGCGATGTAAAGATCAGCCAATTTATCCAAAGTATACGTTGTATGCACTGGCAAAAAATGTGCACACTTCGTAAACCGATCCACAATCACCCAAATGGAATCCTTTTTAGTCAGTTTCAAAGGTAGCCACGACACAAAATCCATGGTGATTCTCTCCCATTTCCATTCTGGTATCCTCAACAGTTGCAACAACCCAGAAGGAAATTGATGCTCAGCTTTAACACGCTGACACACCATGCATCTAGCAACAAAATAGGCCATATCCTTCTTCAAACCAACCCAATAATACTCTTCTTTCAAACCCAGATACATCTTGGTACTACCGGGATGCATAGCAAAAAGGCTAGAATAGGCCTCAATCAAGATGATACGTCTCAACTCCTCATCATGCGGCACCACTACCCAGTCCTTAAAACACAACACCCCATCATCATCATTAAAATGAAAACCTGATGGTTTCCCATCCAAGATATCCTTAACATGAGGTACCAACTCATCATCATATGGTTATTTCTCCTTTATCATTTGCGATAGCGATGGCTTCACCTGCAACTCGGCTAACAAGCTTCCATCACGGGTTACACTCAACTGAGCAAACATAGCTCTCAACTCAACCACAGCTTTTCTACTCAAAGCATCCGCTACCACAGTTGTTTTATCCGGATGATACTCAATGGTCAAATCATAATCTTTAAGCAACTCTAGCCATCGACGCTACCTAAGATTCAACTCTTTCGGCGACATCAAATACTTCAAACTTTTGTGATCCGTGTACAGTACACACTTCTCACCATAAAGATGATGCCTTCAAATCTTTAATGCAAACACCACCGCGGCAAGCTCAAGATCATGAATAGGATAGTTATGCTCGTGCACCTTCAATTGCCTAGATGCATAAGCCACCACCTTCCCACCTTGCATCAACACGCACCCTACACCCACATAGGATGCATCACTATATACCACAAACTCTTTTCCCGACTCAGATTGAATCAAGATTGGAGCTTGCGTCAAAGCTTCCTTTAACTTTTCAAAAGCTTGCTGACGATCCTCCATCCACTCAAAACGAGCATTCTTCTGTAACAACTTGGTTAAAGGAGCAGCAATCTTCGAAAAACCATCTATAAACCAATGATAATATCCAGCCAACCCAATGAAACTACGCACCTCCATCACTGACCTAGATGGCTTCCAACTCACCACAACCTCAATCTTTTGTGGATCCACACGGATTCCCTTAGCTGACACCATATGTCCAAGGAAAACTACTTCCTTCAACCAAAATTCACATTTACTCAGCTTGGAATATAATTGATTATCTAATAATCTTTGAAGCAAAATCAGCAAATGCTCATTATGATCTTTCTCGGTATGAGAGTACACAAGAATATCATCAATAAACACTACCACAAATTGGTCCAAGAACTCATGAAACACTCGATTCATCATATCCATAAATACAGCTGGTGCATTGGTCAACCCAAACGGCATCACTAAGAACTCGTAATGCCCATACCTCGTACGAAAGGCAGTCTTTGGCACATCCTCACCATTCACCTTCAACTGATAATATGCCGATCTCAAGCCGATCTTAGAAAATACCGATACACCTCAGAATTGATCAAAAAAATCGTCAATCTACAGCAAGGGATATTTGTTCTTAAATTTCAACTTATTTAGTTACCGATAATCGATACACATCCTCATTGTACCATCTTTCTTCTTCACGAATAACACCGACGCACCCTAGGGTGAAACACTGGGTCTAATAAACCCTCGATCAAGCAACTCTTGGAGTTGTGTCTTTAACTCTTTCAACTCCTTAGGTGCCATGCAATACGGCGTAATGGACACTGGTGTCGTATCAACATATGTCTCGATTTTAAACTCCACCTCCCTATCTGGTGGCAACCCCGGTAACTCTTCAGGAAAAACTCCCAGAAAATCACAAACTGTACGGATGTCCTGCACACGTACATCCTTAGATCCAGGATTCATAACATAAGCCAAATATGCCTGACATCTAAGTTTCAACATTCGACTTGCTTCCAAAGCTGAAACAACATTGGTCAAGAACTTTGCATTCTAGCCAACCACCATAACTTTATAATCATCAGCAAGACGCAAGGATATCCGTTTGGTTTCAAAATCCACAACTACCCTATGCTCGGATAGCCAATCCATCCTCAATATTACATCAAAACCATGGAATGGCAATTCCATTAGATCCACAACGAACACATGGTTATACACCATTAAAGGACACCTTCGGTATAACTTCCTAACCACAACCATCTCACCCAAAGAACTAGTTACTCGAACCCCAATAGTCAAAATCTCCACAAGTATATCAAGCAACTGTGCATGTTCACTAAAAATATACGAATGGGTGGAACCAGAATCAACCAAAGAAAATAACGGCAAAAATTGCAAAGTAAAGGTACCTGTAATCACATCGGTATCGTTGCATCCTTCGTGATCTGCATACACCCTTGCGGGACCTCCTTTCTCCTGCTGGATAGCAACGGTGTGTGCCACAGTCCTACGCCCACCATCTCCTAGCTGAAAATGTCCTCGTCTACACCCTCGACCTCTCTGGGTAGCCATAATAGGTGGAGGAACATGCGCACCTCTAGCTAACACAGGGCAGTCACGCCTCACATGATCAGCCGACCCATAACTTCAGCAAGCATTAACTACAACAGGTGCAAGAACTGGCCCAGCTCGTCCAATCTGATGACAATCACGACTAACATGGTCTCGAGATCTACAACCCTACTGACCTCCAGCAAACCCCTGAATGCTTCTTCCCACACTGAACACACTCGAGTATCCCACATTTGGAACTCTACCCTAGCTAACCTCTTCTCCCAAGCTCGAGTCGATATCTTTTATATCGGCCACCCCTGGCAATAGCATCAGCAGCTCTTTTACCATGACTGGATCCTCTAACACGGGATGTCAAACCCAAACTCTGCTCAATATCCTTGGCTCTCGAAACCAATACATCAAAATTAACATACTCAGCAGCCAACATATATGTCTTAACCTCCTACGTCAATCTATAACGGAAGCGGTCACAACGGCTCCTCTCATCAGGCATCAACTCAGAAGAATACTGACTCATCCTCACAAACTGTATCTCATACTCAGATACCGACATATCCCTATGCACCAAAGCCATGAACTCGTGTTTCTTTTTAACTTGGTATCTAGCTCCGAGATACTTCTTCCGGAAAACAGACCGGAAGGTTTCCCATGTTACATTATTAGCCTCCATACTTGCAATCACCATAGTCCACCAACTATATGCATCCCCCTGCAGCAGATATAGCACATCCCAACTTAAGAGCATCAGAACAACCCATCTGATCCAAAATACGATTCGTGCTGGCAAACCACTCCTCAGAAGCCTCAGGCAATAACCCTCTAAACTAGACCCCTCCCAGGCCACGTAAACGTTCTAAGGGTAATCCTGAATTAGCAGCAGCAACCAATGCTGGTGTAGGCACTTGCACTCTAGCCATCGCGATCTGGAACGCTCCTCTCATTTTTTGTATCAAAGGCGTCATATCACCCAGTGCTGGCCCAGCTTGCACAGGTGGTACTTGTTCTACACCCGCAGGTGGATTCGGTGGAGGAGGTGGCAACCCCTCAGGCACAACATTATTCTCATCATCTTGCCTCCCCTCATTCGCATTAAAACGTAATTCTCTCCTCGGTGGCATTGTAAACAAAGAATCTATGGCATGATAACACCAAAATAGAAACGATTAGGCCATCTTCAAGCAAGGGTCCAAGACTTCCATTTCAAATCAAAAAAAATTTTCATTAGTAGTAATAAGGGAATGTGTCATAAATCATACCCCAACATGGCATATAACACACAATCAATCACCGTGTATAGCAATCAACTCAATTCAATCTACATACCTATCAAAAAACTTCCAAACATGCATAAACCAACCATAACCCACCCCTAACAATCATAACCTGGCTCTGATACCACCAAATATAACCCCCTTAACCCGGCCTAGTCGCAAGATCGAACCGCACGAGCTACATTGGGTTTACTGAAGTAAACCGTGAAGAAAACTCTAGAAATACTTCCATTTTTTCTTTTCTTATCTTATCTAGATGCTGGTTATTACCCTACATGTACATAAAAATAACGAGTGAAAACCCAACCCAATCGGGCATCGATTTGATATCCAATTGGTCATTTTACAATAATAGGGACCAAAATGTAAATCTACAAATGTATAAGGTTTGACTTTTAATTTTCTTTACCAATCTTTGATTAGTCAAGTTACAAGCATACATGCCAAATTTTAACTTAAAATGATCATCCGAGCTCATCCAATTGCATACATAACACCTAGGGACCCAACTATAATTTCCATTATTTTGAAGGACCAATTTCACAATTAAAGTTACCAATCCTCAATTGAACCAACTACATGCATACTGGTGAAATTTCAAGTTAAAACAATCATTTAAACCCATTTAATTGCATGTATATCACTCAGGGACTAAAATGAGAGAAAATAGAAACCTTAAAACATACTTTCAACTAACTTAACTACTACATGTACCAACACGCGGACAAGTCTATTGATACGCCTGAGCCTTTACAAAATTTTGGATTCTAGTAGCTCAAAACCGTATCGATACACCTTCACGTGTATCGATACATTATGCCTGAAACTGTAGACCCGTATCGATACGGTCACCCATGTATCGGTATGTTATGCCTGGAAACACTTACCTATATTGATACGGGCTCAAGCGTATCGATACGCCCTGACCTGAAATGTCAAAATTTGCTAGTTTTTGGCCTCGTTTTGGAATTCTAACACTTAAGCATGCTACTAACAATCAAATAACATCATCATTGGTCATTTACTATCAACTACCATAAACCAAACATCAAGAAACAATCATCTTGCTTTAAAGGTAAACTATATGCATGCTTCCTAATACTCAAGCAACCAAAGCATGAACCATGTGCAAAATCCAACAAACCAAGCTTATCACAAGTCCAAAGCAGAAATATAAACTTTTTCAAACGGAGAAGTAACCACTCAAACCCTCCCAACAACATTTAAGCCACAATGTCTTTATTACTACTTAAATCCAACATACTTTGGTAATCCAAGTCTTCGAAATTCCCTCCTTGCTTGCTAGGCCACTTGCACTCAATCAATCTGCATTGATGATAAAAGAGAGCGTAAGCAATCATTGCTTAGTGAGGAATGCTCAAAATACAAACCATCATCCAATGCAATTAAAAACCTTTCCAAAACAATCATGCCATTCTTTCAAAACATGCACTTAGTCTTTACAAAATCAGCATATTAAACCATATGCAACATGTATCATGGATTCCACAGCATAATCTCATATGTAATTCCCTCTGCTTAAGCCTTTCTCATGCATAACATCCGATATGCAAAGCTTAAGGAGTAAAACATGTGTAAACACTTTATTCCAACTCAATCCATCAATATGATACATTTAAAACATTATATTTGCTTACAAGTGATCCATCTCAACAACAATATTTCTATAAAACCATAATTAACATCGGATACATTAATTTCCCTAGAGATCTCGCAATCTCTTGCAGCTCAATGGCATGGAGTCGTGCAACACATACACCACCTCTACACTACCAAGGCTAATCCTCCAACTTGGAGTAAACACATTCGATGCATCAACCTCTACAGCTCTTGGCTGGAGTAAATGCCATTTAAATGTCACCTCAACAACATTGGGGTTCACATGGTCAGAGTAAGTACCTCCCGTACCACCTCTACAACCACAGACGACTTATTATAGTGCACTTTAAACCCTATGGCCGGCCAATTATAACCGATAGCATTTCCATAACATTTTCAATTCATCACTTGCCAATATAATCCACTTTTATAAACATACCTCACTATTTTCATATGCATTATTCAAAAAACCTCAACATGCATTAAACCATGCATAAACCATGTTCACAAGCATTCTTTAAAATCATGCATTACTTTCCAAATGCATCTAATATCATTTCACATTAGTTTCCAACATTAAACCATGCTCATTTCATGCATAAAACAAGAGGTAAACATTCATCAAACAAGTGCATTCATCAAGCATTTGCCAACCGAAAATGAGCGAGAAAAACCAATTCACTTACTTTCGAGTCTTAGACCAGCGTATCAAGCCTATTCTAGACTCCCATAAACCTTTTCAAACCATTGAAAAGCCATTCTTATCCATTTCACTCACTGACAAAGCAACACCTCCTTTGCCGATGTCAAATCAAACCTTCGGCAACTCCTCAACACCAAGATTCGCTTCCGAACTACTTTCCCCTATTTCAAGCACATTAGAACAAAGAATCTGATGCATTACAATGCATCCAAACTCACAGCAACACAACATTTATTAGCACCCAACTATAATCATCCACAACACTCTATCTTAACAACCGAAAACTTCATCGATTCCCCCTAAAAACCTCAACCCAGCCCATAACTGCAAATCTCAACCCTCAAATAACATCAATTCACATCCAAACAACAACCTAAAACAACATTATACCTCCAGCAACCAAAAATTAACCTCAACACCTCAAAATCTCTTAACTAACAACCTAACAAATTAGAGATTCATTAGATTGCGGGATTCTATCATCAAAACTCGCTTCATTATCATATTAAACATCAAAATCAAGGTATAAACCAATCCTTAACTCAGCAAAAATAGATCACTACAAATTTCCACAATTTTTCATCATAAATCATCAATTAAACCATAAATCCGAGTTTAATTTATCAAAACCCAATACAAATCATATAAAATGGATCAAGAATTTAGGAATTTCAATAAAGAACCTTTCATTAGAGGAGAAGAACAAATCCTTACCTCCAATGCTGATTTCTACCCTTAATTGCTTTATAAACCATGAAAATCAAGGTAGAAATAATAAGTATTTGATGTAAAAGCTTTAGAAATCATTTGGAAATCAAAAACTCTTTAAATCCTAATTTTACCTAAAGAAATTAAAGCTGGAAAATATGTTTGGCTGGAGAGAATTTGGGAGAAAAGAAGTTACAAAATTAGTTACGTGAAATTCTTTTAAAACCCTTCATTGTGTTTAATTAATTCTTTCCTTATTTATACCTCTTAAAACTTAATTAAAAATAGTTAATTAAAGGGAGAAATCTGATGGAACCCTTTTAGATTAATAGCTCCTTAAAGATTCAAAGTTTTGACCCATTTCCAAAACAGTCATCAAAATAGTTTTGCAAACCAGCATTTTGGTCACTAACCCAAAATGTCCCATTTCCGAATTTCATTTTCCAAAATTGTTGTTACCAAAATCATTTATACATTTAGTAATGATTTTATACTATTTTTCCATATTTTTATCTTCAATAAAAATATTTAATCAAATTTAAATTTCGAATCCTACTCGAATCTCTAATCCTGGTCCACCAGACTGACTAAATTGTTCCCTAAAACTCCTAAGCCCAAAATTTGGGCATTACATATCGGTTTTTCTTGATCTGTGTAAATGATCTATAATGTTCAAACGATTACCATAAGTATATGTTTGGTAGTAATAAACGTTGTTGTCTAAAGTGCTTAAATTATAAAAGCAAGCTATGGTCCAGTGATTGAAGTGTCTTTATTTAAAATAAGTTTATGTTGTTGTATACAATATAAAGTTGAAGACTTATTCAACTTATAAAAAGTTTTTAATTACCCTGAATTATGTTTGTATGCTTGTTTGTGAAGTGCTAAGTCATCATCATGTTTGTTCGAATATTTGTTTCGTAACATTTTCTAACTGTGCATACGACGTATACTTTGGATTACTTGGCAGAGTTGTATGTTCCTAAAATTGTGAGGTTGCATGGGGTGGCTAAGTCCATAGTATCAGATAGGGATTCACGTTTTATAGTGAGGTTTTGGGGGTGTTTGCGTAAGTCTTTGGGTACGTGACTGAATTTTAGTACTTCGTATCATCCTCAAACCGATGGTCAGTCTGACTGCGTTATCCAAGTGTTGGATGATATGTTACGATGTTGCATCATTGATTTTCAAGGAACTTGGGAGAAGCAATTACCGTTGGTGGAGTTTGATTATAACAATAGTTATTAGGCTAGTATTCAAATGGCTCCGTATGAAGCTTTGTATAGTAGGAGGTGTCGCACGCCACATTGTTAGGCTGAGGCGGATGAGAAGTATTTTTCCTTGTCTGATGTGCTGAAAGACACTAATGAGAAGGTGAAGCTTATTAGTGATCGGTTGAAAGCTGCTTCGGGTCGACAAAAATCTTATGCTGACTTGAAGCGTCGCGGGAGTGAGTTTGTTGTTAGAGAACAAGTGTTTCTAATGGTTTCGCCTTGGAAGAAGGTAATGAGCTTTGGATTAAAGGGCAAGTTGAGTCCAAGGTTCATTGGGTTTTATGAAGTGTTTGAGCAGGTTGGTTCATTTTCTTATAGGTTAAGGTTGCTTGTGAAGTTGGAGAAGATACATGATGTTTTCCATGTATCGATGCTTCAGATATATAGATCGGACCCATCGCATGTGATGCCTATTAAGGAGATTGAGTTGAATTTGAATTTGAATTTGACCTATGATGAGGAGCCAATGAAAATTCTAGTTTCTAGAAGCAATGTTCTTCGTGGAAAGACCATTGAGTTGGTAAAGGTGTTGTGGCGACATCGTGGTGTAGAGGAAGCCACATGGGAAAGTAAGAAGGACATGGAGAAGTAGTTTTCTTACCTTTTCCGTTAGGTAAATTTTGAGGACTAAAATTCTTAAGTGGGGGAGAGCTGTAACACCTGAATCTAGGCCTAGATGTTAGCTAGATCGATTAGATAGTTCGGGGGAACTGGACTAGGCGATTCGAGCTAGTTTCAGGAATTAATTCATAATAAATTATTTTTTATTATAATAAAATATGGAAAATATTATAAACGTTTAATTAATATATTAGGGATTTTGGGAAACTCAATTTGAAGAAATAAAATCAAATTTTGGGACATTTTGGTTTGGTGACTAAAATGTAAAGTTTTCAAAACTATTTTGGTGACTAAATCGTAAAAGGGTCAAAACTTAGAATCTTTAAGGAGCTAATTTACCAAAGTTTTTAATCATACTTTTCCCTTTATTTAGTATATTTTTATATATTTTTAAAATGTTTATTATATAAGAATAAAATAGATTTAATTAAAAGGATTTCTATTAACCAAATTCATTTTCTTACTAACTACTTTTGCTCTCAACTTTCTCAGCAGCCAAACTATCACTTTTACTCTAAAATGCTCAAGAATCATTCCTTTTTTATTTCATCTTGATTTCTTAATTGATTCCTTTGATTTCTACACCAAACCCTATTTGCTTTCTTGGAAATTTCACTCAAATCTTGCCAATTAAGGGGAAGTCAGCAATTACTGGTGATTTTCATTTCTCTTGTCTAATTAAAGGTTTACTGAAATTCCCAAGTTCTTGATCCTTTACAATTGATTTTTGTTATGTGTTAATGATTAATCATGGTTAAAAGGTTTTAATTGAGTTTTGATAAGGAATTTGATGAATCTTAATAATGGATCTGATTTGTGTTGATTCTAATTGATTTAGATCACTTTTAAGATATGTTTTAATATTATGAGAAGGGTATTGGATGTTCTCGCTCTCGTTTTCAGTTGTGCAAAATAGATTCTCATGCTCATGTTTATGATTTTATTACCTACTGTTATATGCATGCTTAGAAATGAAAGATGTTGCAAATGATCATATGTGCCGATTATTGAGTATGACAAATGATTTATGAAAAGAGTTTTGAGAATACTAGAATACATGGTTTATTGTATTGGAAATTGGTTTGATTTGATGCATATGTAAAATAGTGAGGTAACTTGTTTTGATAGAGTATATTGGCAAGTGGCTGTGATTAAATGTTATCGGATATAGTTGGCATGCCATAGGGTTTAAAGTGCACTATAATAAGTTGCCTCATGTGTGTCGAGGGGTCAAGAGTGTGCCAATTCTCCCGCTGGTGGATTTATACATCATAACCGTTGAGGGGTAGTAGTACCATGCTCTGGTTCAAGGATGTATATAAAGTGGTCAAAGAAACCACTTGGGAAATTCGTGTATCCTATATGTTTTTATAAATAGAATGAATTGGTTTTGGGTTTAAGCATGAGAAAGCTTAAATTGAGGTTTATGCTAGAAATCCATGATACATGTGTTGCAAATGTTTAAATGTGCATGTTTTGGAAAGACAATAGAAGCATGAGACGTTTTGGCATGAGATTTAATACTTGTTTGAAAACAAATGGTTTTAAATGCATTGATTAGTGTTTTTTAGATTCCCTCACTAAGCTTTATACGCTTAAGCTCTCATTTCTCATCAATGCAAAAAAGTAAACATTTCGGACAGGGAGCAAGTGAGAAGCAATCGAAGGATTGAGCTATTTCAAGTATGGTTTTATAAATACTTTGTAGTAATAAGAGGCAATGTGACCAAGTTGTAAATGGGAAGGTTATTTTGGTTGCTCCCTGTTTTGGACAAATTTCTTTTGGTATTTTGGACTTGTATGATGCTTTATGTCTTGCTTTGAAGGGTTGGGATATGATTTGCATGCTTGGGTAGAGATCATGCCTATAGGATCTTTGATTGGTTTTGATATGGTTTGAATGATCCTCTATCATGCCTATTTGAATGTGGAAATGTTGGTTAGAATGTTATAGGATGTTTGTAAGCTGTTTGAGGTATGTTAGATTGAGCCAAAGTGTCATATGTTCGACCAAGAAGTCATTACAGACTAGGCCGTACAGGTATGGGTCCTCAAAGATCAGTACGCGGGGTCTATCTCGGCTCAAAACTATGCAAAATTGCACAGGCGTATTGGTACACCTAGATTCGTTTCGGTACGAATCTAAAAAAAACACTATGTGCAGGTACATGGGCAACCATATTGGTACGCCCTTTAGCTACTGGAATTCTCTATTTTGATATCAAACTACTGGTATCGGTATGCCTAAGGATCGTACCAATACCCTTTGCAAAATATACCTGTATCGATAAAGAAGAGAGGTGTATTAGTACGCTATCTGTTAATTTTGGTAAATGCTTTGTTGAAGTTTAAATTTTTGCAATTTAGTCCATATTTATTGATCATGCAATTAAACGAGTTTGGATGATTATTTTAAGTTGGAATTTAACCGGAATACATGTAATACGATTAATTAAGGTTTGGTAACTTTGGATTTAAGTAAGTCATCTTAGTTTTTTAAAATTACAATTTTGTCCCTAGAGTGCATTCTCAACCAATTGGATGTAAATTCAACGCCCGATTTAATTATAAATTTCACCGCTGCCAGCATGATCACTTTAGGACTTAATTATGCATTTAGACAAGATAAAAGAAAAAAATAGACCGTTTTCTAAGTAAATCATTCAGGTTTGTTTATACAAACCCAATGTAGCTCGCTCGGTTCAATCTATTGTCTAGGACGGGTCAAGGGGGTTACAAAGATAATGACAAGTCAATTTTGATGACGTGGTAGTACAATTATCTTAAATTTTTTTTAAAAAAAAAATTGTAGATTGAAAATAAATAAATAATTCTAAAATTCTTCATTCATACTATCTCATTATTAAAATTGACATGTCATCATCGACATGACAAGATAGTTGTCAATAATGACTAATGTTGAAGCAAATAACAACCACATGAATAGAATTTAACGGATTTTTGAGTCAACGACAGTCAAAGAGTGAGATTGGCACAATTCAAAAATTTGATGGCTAAATTGTTGAAACAAAAATGGAGTGACAACATTGCTAATTTTGAAAGACTATTTAATATTCTTATTTTAATTATGTTTAATAAAATTTTCAAAGCCAAAGCATGTCATTACTTTGGGGTTTGAACCCATTATGTTTAGGAAGAAAGGCAAAAGCCTAAGTCATTGAGCCAAACCTACTTTACATGATAAAATTTACAAATTATTTTATTAAAGGCTTTTATTGGAGAAAATTAAATAAGTAAAAATAAAGTGTAAAGAGAAAAAAATTATATACTAAATTATTATATATGAAATAATAATATTAATATATTAATAGTTTTATATAAGTGTAAAATTTTGATACACAAGATGTGCAAAACTAATTTTACACAAGCTTGCATATTTACACTATAAAATTCAAATACTAAATTTCCAACTCTAACCCTAAAAAACTAAACCCTAAACCTTAAACCCTATACCCTAAATTCTAAACACTAACCTTAAATTCTAAACCCTACAACCTAAATCCCTAAACTTTAAACACTAAACTAAAAATATAACCCCTAAAACTAAAAAGCACATGTAAACTTTAGTTTACACGGCTTGTACATCAAAGTTTTTTCCTTAATATAATCTATTCAAAAAAATATTTTAGATATGAAACTACTAATATATTTAATAAACTATTTAGTAATAATTTAATAATGTTATATTAATCTATTAATATGTTTTTGATAAAATATTAATATAATATTATTAAACTATTAATATATTAATAAAATGGTAACATAATATTCTAATAAATATAATAGTTTAATAATAATATATTAACAATATATTTTAATATTTTAATATATTTCATCAAATATAATAGTTTAATAAATATTATAATATTTTAACAAATACAATAGTTTATAATAATATATTAACAATTGACGAAATATATTAAACTATTAATATTTTATAAAAAGATATATTAAATAATATTATTAAACTATTAATATATTAATAAAATATTAAAATAATATTTTAAAAATTTTAATATTTAATAATAATATATTAACATTTAATGAAATATATTAAACTATTCAAATACATTGTTAATATATTATTATTAAACTATTATATTTATTAAAATATTATGTTAATATTTTATTAACATAATAATAGTTTAACAATATTATATGAATATTTTATAAACCATATTAATAGTTTAACATAATATTATTAAACTATTGCTGAATAGTTTATTAAATATATTAGTAGTTTTGTATCTAAAATATTATATTAAACTATTATTATATTAATATTGTAACGCCCAAAAATAGGGTTAGAAGTTTAAGGTTTTGGTCGGGTCAGGTTTAACTCGGTTGAACCGGTTAAGCCGATAAAATGAGTTTCGGGAAAATTAATATTTTAAAAATAGAAATGGTTGAGATAAAAATTGGTTTGAGTTACTAAAAATGTCTAGTTATATTATCAAATGTTTTGTTAATTGATTCGGGAAGTACTTAAAATTAATTAAGGTGGCATTTTGATTTTAGTGACTAAATCGTAAAAATTGCAAAATTGTTTTAAGTGACTAAAATGTATTTGGGCCAATATTAAGAATCCTTAGAGAGCTATTATTGCCAAATGTTTTAATTAAAGTTGTCTACCTTAATTGGGTAAGACTTTGACGGTTAATTGGTTTCCTAAATCACTTTCTTATTGTATCAAATTTTCTTGGATTTTTCTATCTAATTTTCTCTCATTTTCCATCTATTTTTCCAATCATGATTTCCAGATTTTCTTACTAATTTTCAATGGAGATTTCATCTTTTGATTCTTAGAAAAATATAATAGAGATTTCACAAAGATTTCATCAATTTCTTAAGTTGTTTTCAAGAGAAAACTTACGTCAATTTTGGTGGGAGGTTCTTCAAAGGTAAATTTCATGTTATCTCTGAAAACTAAGGTTCTTTATTGATATTCCCTAGTAGTTGGCTTGTATTTTGTGGATTATAACATGGTTTTGCAATTTAATTCAAGAAATTTGGATTTATTGGTGATTTTGATGCTTAGCTTAAATTCCTATTTTATAAGATGTTTGCTGAAGGTTTTTATTGGGTTAATTCACATCTTGGTGATATATGTATAATGTGAAATGAGATTTTCATAATCAATCCTGAAACTATTTAATTGGCTAGCTTTTAAGGTGGTTTAAAAGTGAGTTTGGGGCTGTTATGTTAGATTCTTGATTGCTGGAGATATGTAGATGTTAGAATTATGTTTTTTTGATGTTCAATGGTATTGATAAGATTTTATAATCTTAGGGTTATGGCTGGAGGTTGTTTGGTAGTAGTTTGGGGTTGTTTTCGATGTCTTGGCTAGTTTTCGGATGCAATTTCCTTGAGAATTGCAGGGGTGATTGTAAGCTGGTGTTAGAATGCATTTCGCCTCTGGTTTTCTGTGGCCAAAACAGGGGAGAGGTAAGCCTAGCTCATCTTGTAAAAGTTGGCTTGTTTCGAAGGCTTGGAATGCAACGACGAGTAAAGTGTTATGCATTGGTGAGTGTATATTTATTTCGGACACTCGTAAAGTTTTTAATAAGGAGTTGGGAATTTTGTTTAATCCTAGCAAGCTTAGATAAACTCGAAAGTAAGTTATCCCTAATTTCGCCTTTAGATATCGAATTGATATGTTACTTGTTTCGCATGTTTTGGTTTAAAAAGCATGGAATTACTTACTTACTTACTGTTTTATGCATCATTTTAAAGATTTGCAATGATGTGTCAATTATGAGGATGCCAAAGTGCATTGAGAAATGGTTCCTAAATGGAATGTGTTATTGCCTTAGGCAATGTGTTTTGCACATGGCCTATAGTTTGAGAAATACATATGGAATAACAGTAAGTAGGTGTGTTTAAAAGTGTATATTGGCTATGTGACAAATGGAAATAAAGTATCAGATATAGTTGGCATGCCATAGGGTTTAAAGTGCACTATAATATGCTAAGTTGACTGCACCAAGTCCTTGAAAAAAGCAGTTTAACTAGGCTACTCGGGTTGTTGGATTATCATTTGGGGTATGCGGTTAAACTAGGCAACCCAAGTTGATGGTGAATCTTGTGGTTTAACTAGGCAAGGTTGATGGTATCTACCGGGAAAATCCTTGTATCCGATATGGTTGTAATGAGACAATGGTTTGTCCAATGGTTACGATATTTTCCAATATATGAGAAACAAGTGGGAAACTATATTTTGCATATGGTTGTTATGCATGTTATGTTTTAAAAGGGGTTTTAAAAGTATTGGTTTTTATAGTCATAGTTTTAATGCATTGATGAATGTGGAAAAGTGGCACCACTAAGCATATGTTTGCATACGATTTCATTCTTCTTTGCAGAGAATTGAGGATTATGGGAGCATTGAAGTGAGGAGATCCTAAGACACCATTTGAAATTGAATATGGTTTAGCTTTAAGCATTTGGTAATAGGCAATATGTTGTCCAAGTTTGGGGATTTATATTTTGATGTATTTGCTTTCAAGGATTGTATCATGTTGGTTGTTGGTTGCTCTTTAGATTTGTAAAGTGGATTGATGGATTTAAGCTTAGATTCATTTTGGGTATGTTGGTTGGGATGTTTAGGAAACATGCCTATAGTTTATGATTTCTTGTTCAGAAATGCATATTTGTTAGTGAGCATTATAGGTTGTTTGGGACTTGTTGGTACTGGTTTGGAAGTCTAAAACCAGGAAAAAAAGGGCATTACAGGTCTCTGGGTATCAGTATAGGGGTCCCTAGTATCGGTATGGGTAAGTGTAAAATTGGCCTAGGTACCGATACTCGAGGAGGTGTATGGGTACGAGTTTTAGCTACTAGAATTTTGGACTTTGGCCATTTTGGCCTGAGTATCGATACTCGAGGGAGGCTATTAGTATGGACCTTGTAAATTTAGCCCGGTATCGAAATAGTGTCTTGTGTACCGATACCCAATGTGTAACACCCCCTTCCCATGACCGTATTCCAAAAACAAATCAGAAATATCACTACTTTTTAAAACAGTCTTTTAATCAAAAACCGGGGTAATTTAAAATTTTCAGAAAACTTCCCAGTGGTCACCCATCTTTAAATTTTCTTAGCTCAAGCACGCTTAACTTTAATCAAATCATAAATAAAATATTAACTCTATATCCGATAATAAAAGCTTTTACATAAATAATACAGTCATATTAAGACAAATCATTTTATTAAAAATGATTCTATGTAAAATTATTCAGATCTAGCCTAATATAGGATATGTCAAATAGGTTATATAATAATTAAATTGTAAACATACTTACCGTCTATAAAAGATTTATAAAATATTTACTGACCTAGTTAAGACACTTTAATAAAATAGACCGATTTATACAGTACATGCCACTATTAAACATTTTTAAAAAATATGGATGTCGTGATTACCAAAATACCTGTCGATTATCTTCTATCCATAATGATGATGCAAAAGTTGTCATCTACTAATCTCGATCACCTGCGTGTATAACATAAATACACGCTGAGTATATCTCAGTGAGGCATAAGATGAGTGACATATAATACACTAATGCATGATAATTTATAAAACATGATAGTCATTAAATTACATATTCGGTACTCCAAGAATTCTCTACTGTAAAATCATGTACCTATACTGGAATAATTATGTACTGTAAAGTCATATATCTGTACTATATAATTATACAGTTATCATGTGAAATCATATAGCCCAAGGTAAATATCAAGTGACTAATATACGAGTTGTGTACATTTTAGTACTATCCTTTCTATCGACACAATGAAGTATCAGGAACATAACAAAACAATTAAGTGTTGCAATCATATCAACACAATAAAGTGTTGCTATATCAACACAATATAGTGTTGTCATATCAATACAATGAAGTGATGCAAACTATCGACGTCGCATATTGTCGACACAATGAAGTGTTAGATACAGTGTGACTCTTATGGTATACCACTATATTGTCCGACTCAATATTATACTACCAAAGGAAACTTTAAAATCAATTCCTACAAAACGGCTACCAACCTATATACAATTTATATCATGTAAAACATATCATATTAGAGCAGTTCATAATCCAATATGCTCTATAACTTTTATGGTTTACTGCCATAAATAAAAACTGTATCAAATAACTATTTCATATATATATATCATGCTATAAATCATATGTGATCAAAAAATATGCCACAATTTTTAAATCGGTAAAATAAAGTACCATGCCAAAACAATTATGTTGTTTAAAAAAATTCTTTACCTTTTTGGGTGACTTATCGCAAGTCTCCCTTTTGTATGTTAATAAACATACATTTAAAAACATGTATGCACTCACCTTATCCTTTCAATGAGGTTGCCTTTACTATTCAATATCACTCCCGATCTTTTTCTTTCCTTTTCTACTGATACGACCTCGATTTATAACGGAATCTATATTAATATAACATATACCATTTAAAGTATATGTTAGTACATATTGATTCCATATAATATAATGGAAAGTAAATAAAATAACCATCCATTAGATAGAAAATTGATCCGATAAAGCTTTCTATATTCGAATCACAATTTCTCATATTTTTCTTTAAATCTCCAACTTTTCCCAAAATATCTATTTTAGTCCCTAAGGACTCTTTTAAACTCCCAACCAAAATTTTCAAGTCTAGTCCTTACATTTCTCATCCTTTACACTTTAGGACCCAAACTTTAAAAATTTCCACTTTGGTCCCTAAAGTAGACGAATATTCATATTAGTCCCAAATGTTGATTTAAGCTTCAAAATCAACAATCAAATCACTTGACTTAATTTTCCAACATAATATTTCTCAAATACAAGCTTAACAATCAAGTCCCTAAATTCTTCAAAATTGTCGAATGGTCACTAATTCAATTTAACATCGGTATAGCATTCGAACATCAATTTCACATCTCCAACATCCTTAATAACATTAATACACACCAATTCCATACAAATTCAGATTTGGTCCTCTAACTTTTAAGATTGCCGAATCGGTCCCTATCAAATTAACTTAGGGTCTTGCTTTCAAACAACAAATCAAGCTTGCTAAATCATTATTTTAACATCACAAACCCTAAATTAAACTTGAATCCATAAACCCTAATCATCTTCATAATATCAAAACATGTAGAACTTAAATCCCAACTCAATATCATGATTTTAACATCATACTGGCTTGATTTCAACTTAGATTCAATCATGGAATCATAAAATCTCAAAGCCCCAATTTGATCCATAAACCCTAATTTCTTTCTCATGTAAATTCTCATCAATCAAGCATGGATTCCATGAATTATTGATATCAAAAGGTAGAGCTTGAAGAGTAGAACAACTTTGTAGTTGATGAGATTACCTAAAATCGAGTTTTGTGGCCTGAATCGAACTTGGAAAATTTTTCTCCATTTTTCTTTCTTTCTCCCCTTCATATTTCGAAATTTTAGGATGAAGAATGGTCTTCATAGTTTGTTTTTCATCCAATTTGGCCACTTGTCTTGGATAAATGAATTTTAAATTCATTTAGATAGTGAAATTACTAAAATGCCCTTTTAATCCAATGGTTGAGATTGATCTTATCATCAATCAAGGGCCAAGATTAAATCTCCTATTTCCTATTTCCAAAATTACCCTTATAACTTTTTAAATATTTCAAAAATGCCATTTGGGCAAAATGACCAATTTGCCCTCCAACTAGTTTTTATTTTCTAGTTTGACGTTCTTGTAAAAATTCAACTAAATCTAGTTGGAATCCAACCAATATACAATAAAATATTCATAAAATAATATTTTATGAACTTTTCCATGTCTTTTGGATCAGTCTCCAAAATTTCCATTCGATCCAATATACCGATAAATAATCCTTTACTCAGAAATAAACTGTAGGATTCATCTTGAATCAAACTAAAAATATTTCCAACACATGGGAATGACTTTTATAACCTTTCTCTATCATATGGGAAAATTTTATAATTTTCCAGTTCGATCTAGGTATCCGAATTCCACTTAACTTTAACTACGATTTTTCCAATAACCAAAATATCATATCGAACCAATAATTCGACATTTGATTCACATCCTTAGATTCTCTATTTATTTATGAAATAAAACTCCTAAATTTTAAGTAATTACAACTTTGGTCCTTTAACTTTTCATTTTTCGACTTGTACCATACAAGTTTTGAAAACTTATCATTTTGGCCACTAAACTTTAACCTTGAATTGTCATTCCAATTTTTCTTGGATTTTTACCAAATTTTGTGAGTACTCTATTTTACTCGCTCTCTATCACCTAACACCTTAAAACCCCGAAATTTTCTTTTCTACAGTCCATAATTGAGAAAATCCTAACTTTTGCATTTTTGTCATTTTAGTCACTAAGTAAGCTTTTAAGTAATTATCTTAGCACTAAATGACCCTTAAACAGTACTGTAAATTTTGGGGTATTACAATTCTCTCCCCTTAAGAAAATTCGATTCGTCCTCGAATTTTCAAAACGTACATGTTTTAAACAAGTGTGGATACTATTTTTCCATTGCATTCTTTATTTCCCATGTTGCTTCTTTCACTTTTTGATTGCGCCAAAGGACTTTCACCAATGGTATTTTCTTGTTCCTTATTTCTTTGACACCATATGCTAGTATTTTTACTGGTTCTTCTTCATATGTCTAATCTAATTGTAGCTCAATTTCCTTCGGTACAATCACATGTGATGGATCTGATTTATATCTTCGTAGCATAGAAACATGAAAAAACATCATGAATTTTATTCAAATCCGGCGGAAGAGCTAACTGATATGCCACAGGCCCAACTTTCCTTAGAATTTCATATGGACCAATATACCTGGAACTTAGTTTTCCTTTACGCCCGAAACACATTATTTTCTTCCAAGGAGAGACCTTCAAAAAATACTTTTTCTCCAACTTCAAATTGAATGTCCTTTATTTTCAAGTCTGCATAAGACTTTTGTCGATCAGCAGCCATTTTAAGATTTTCTTGTGCATTCTTAACTTTTTCCTTGTAACATATTTGGCTTAATCAGCTTGCAATCATGTAATTCAAACCAATTTAATGGCGATCTGCACTTTCGACCATAGAGGGCTTCATAGGGTGCCATCTGTATACTTGCTTGATAACTGTTGTTGTAAGCAAATTCTACTAGCGGTAAATACTTTTCACATGATCCTTCAAATTCAATTATGCTAGCTCTTAACATATCTTCTAGTACTTGAATTATTCATTTAGATTGACCATTTGTTTGAAGATAAAATACAGCACTAAAGTTCAATCTTGTTCCCAAAGCTCTGTACAATGCTTTCCAAAATCTTGATGTAAACTTTGGATCTCGATCTGATACTATAGATATCGGTACTCCATATATTCAAACTATTTCTTTGATATACAACTCAACATACTTGCTCATCTGATAATCCATTCTAGCTGGTATAAAGTGAGCAGATTTAGTTAACCTGTCCACAATTACCCAGATAGAATCTTTCTTGCTGGAAGTCAATGGAAATCCTGTCACAAAATCCATTGTAACTCTATCCCATTTCCACTGCGGAATAGAATTATATTGCAATTTCCTTGATGGTATTTGATGTTCAGCTTTCACCTGTTGACAAGTCAAGCACTTAGCAACAAACTCTGATATCAATCTTTTCATACCGACCACCAATATCGACCCTTCAAATCTTGATACTTTTTTCAGGAAGCATAGTCAAGGGACTATAGTGTGCCTCAATAAGCAAATCATGTTTCAACTCAACATCTGCAGGAATATACACTTTATCTTTATAGTAAAGACATCCATCGGGTTTAATCTCAAAATCTTTAATTCCACCCGATTCCACTTGTTTTATCTTGGTTATGCAATCTTCATCTCATTTCTAACTTTCTTTAATCCGATCTAACAATGATGATCTCAATTACAACTCTACCAATAACGAACCATTTGATTTCCCCTTTAACTAAGCATTTAAAGCACGTAATGTAGCGAATGTTTTCCGACTCAAAGCATCTGCTACAACCTTTGCTCGGCCTGGGTGATAATCAATGATTAGATCATAATCTTTTATTAATCCTAACCACCTTCATTGTCGTAGATTCAATTCTTTTTGTGTCATCACATATTTTAAACTCTTATGACTAGGATACACGTGACAATGTTCACCCTAAAGATAATGTCACCGCTCTCTTAGAGCAAAATCTATACCTATAAACTCTAAATCATTAGTCGAGTAATTCCTTTCATGTGGCTTTAATTGTCGGGAAGCATAAGAAATTACCTTTCCATCTTATATTAACACGCATCCTAATCCATTATAAGATGCGTTACTGTACAGAGTATACTCTTTTCCTAACTCTGGTTATATCAAAACCGGAGCTTATGTTAAAATTTTCTTTAGCTGATCAAAGCTTTCTTGACACTTCTCATTCCATATAAATGGAACATTCCCTTTCAGTAGCATTATAAGTGGAGCAACTATCATCGAATAGGTTTTCACAAACCTCAGATAATATCCGGCAAGTCTCAAGAAACTACGAACCTCGGTAACATTCTTGGGAATTTTCCATTCAACAATAGACTGTATCTTTTTAGAATCCACTTTGATTCCTTCAGCTGAAACAATATGACCCAAGAAAGCCACTTCAGACAACCAGAACTCATATTTTGAGAGTTTGACATATAACTTCTTTTCTCTCAAAATCTGTAACACTATCCTCAATTGTGCATCATAATCTTCTTTAGTCTTCGAATACACAAATATATCATCAATGAAGACAACAATAAACTGATTAAGATACGGCTGAAATACTCGATTCATCAAATCCATGAATACAACCGGAGCATTAGTAAAACCAAATGGCATTACTACAAATTCATAATGCTCGTACCTTGTTCTAAATGTTGTTTTTAAAACATCTTCCTCCTTCACTTTTAGTTGATAATAACCAGATCGAAGATCGGTCTTAAAGAATACTGGTGCTCCTTTTTGTTGATCAAACAAATCTTCTATTATCGATAACGGATACTTGTTCTTTATTGTTACTTTGTTCAACTATCGAAAATCAACACACAGCCACAATGAACCATCTTTCTTTTTGACAAATAACACCGGAGCTCCCCAAGGTGATGTACTAGAACATATAAATCCTTTATCTAATAATTCATGCAACTATGAATTTAACTCTCTAAGCTCTGTATGTGCCATTCTGTATGGAGCCATAGACACTAGCTCATTACCAGGAATTACATCAATACCGAGCTGTTGAAATTGTACTTATGTCCTCATTATTCATCTTAATATTCACTACGAAGAATAATTAAGTCTTCAAACCTACCTTTAACAGTCTTTTCATTTTATTACTAAAGTCACTACTCTAGTACTTTGAAATCTCTTTTATTTTATAAAAGGATCTAAACACCACTCGTGCTTCTTTTCAGGCAATCACCTTAAACGACACTTCATTGCAATATTTTAAGCAAGATACTTATCTATGCCCAATACTTTATCAACTTTCCATAGTAAAGACTTTATAGACTTCACAACACTGATTTCAATATTTCCTTTAACAATTATTTTTGCGGCTTTACTCCAACCATTAATCTGCCGACATCTGATCATCATCCGTGTCTCTTGTATACCCATTAGTTCGTAAATCCTTTACTGATAGGGACCCTAAATTCTATTTCTATCTGCAGTTACCATTTGTAAGGAGGTATCTTGCATTTTAATCAGCTTTCATTACTATATAAGTCCATTTGCTATCACCCCGTATAAACCGGGTACTAGACTTAGTTAACCTCTTTACTCATTTATGGGACCTCAATATATTCTCACTTTTAATTGTCCACGAGATTCATTCTCGCTCAGACATTCATTCTTATAGCAACCCATTTTTGACAAATAAACAATTGCATCAATCATACAAGTATTTATTTTCAGTAAATATGACATCCTAGTGGCATGTACACACTTTATCACTTTTATCGAGCTCAGTTTAACTCTAGAATTGGCTAAATCTATAGCTCTGATACCAGTAAATGTAACACCCCCTTCCTGTGACCGTATACCAGACACGAGTTAGAAATGGCACTACTTTTTAAAACAGTCTTTTAATCAAAAAATGGGATAATTTAAAATTTTCAAAAAATTTCCCAGTGCTCACCCATCTTGAAATTTCTTTAGCTCAAGCATGCTTAATTTTAATCAAATAAAAATAAAATATTAACTCTAGATCTGATAATAAAACTTTTTACATAAATAATACAGTTATATTAAGGCAAATCATTTTATTAGAAATGATTCTATTTAAAATTATTCGGATCTAGCCTCATATAGGATATGTCAAATAGGGTCATATAATAATTAAATTGTAAACATATTTACCGTCTATAAAAGATTTATAAAATATTTACTAACCTAGTTAAGGCACTTTAATAAAATAGACCGATTTATATAGTACATGCCACTATTAAACATATTTTAAAAAAATACAGATGTCATGATTACCGAAATACATGTCGATTATCTTCTATCCATAATGATGATGCAAAAGTTGTCATCTACTAATCTCGATCACCTGTGTGTATAACATAAATACACGCTGAGTATATCTTAGTGAGGCATAAGATGAGTGACATATAATACACTAATGCATGATAATTTATAAAACATGATAGTCATTAAATTACATATTCGGTAATGCAGGAATTTCTCTACTCTAAAATCATGTACCTGTACTGTAATAATTCTATATTGTAAAATCATATACCTGTACTGTAAAGTCATATATATGTGCTGTAAAGTCATATATCTGTACTATATAATTATACAATTATCATGTGAAATCATATAGCCCAAGGTAAATATCAAGTGACTAATATGCGAGTCGTGTACATTTTAGTACTATCCTTTCTATCGACACAATGAAGTATCGGGAACATATCAACACAATGAAGTGCTGCAATCATATCAACACAATAAAGTGTTGCCATATCAACACAATGAAGTGTTGCAAACTATCGACGTCACATACTGTCGACACAATGAAGTGTCAGATACAGTGTGACTCTTATGGTATACCACTATATTGTCCAACTCAATATTATACTACCAAGGGCAACTTTAAAATCAATTCCTGCAAAATGGCTAGCAACCCATATACAATTTATATCATGTAAAACATATCATATTAGAGTAGTTCATACTCCAGTATGCTCTATAACTTTCATGGTGTATTGCCATAAATAAAACTGTATCAAATAACTTTTTCATATATATATATATATATATATCATGCTATAAACCATATGTGAGCATAAAATATGCCACAATTTTTAAATCAGTAAAATAAAGTACCAATGCCAAAACAAGTATGTTGTTTATAAATTTTTTTTACCTTTTTTGGGTGACTTATCATAAGTCTCCCTTTTGTATGTTAATAAACATACATTTAAAAACATGTATGCACTCACCTTAGCCTTGTAATGAGGTTGCCTTTACTATTCAATATCACTCCCGATCTTTTTCTTTTCCTTTTCTACTGATACGACCTCGATTTATAACGGAATCTACATTAATATAACATATACCATTTAAATTATATGTTAGTACATATTCATTCCATATACTATAATGGAAAGTAAATAAAATAACCATCCATTATATAGAAAATTGATCCGATAAAGCTTTCTATATTCGAATCACAACTTCTCATATTTTTCTTTAAATCTCCAACTTTTCCCAAAATATCTAGTTTAGTCCCTAAGGACTCTTTTAAACTTCCAACCAAAATTTTTAAGTCTAGTCCTTACATTTCTCATCCTTTGCACTTTAGGACCCAAACTTCAAAATTTGCACTTTGGTCCCTCAAGTAGCTGAATATTCATAATAGTCCCAAATGTTGATTTAAGCTTCAAAATCAACTTTCAAATCACTTGACTTAATTTTCCAACATAATATTCCTCAAATACAAGCTTAACAATCAAGTCCTTAAATTCTTCAAAATTGTCGAATGGTCACTAATTCAATTTAACATCGGTATAGCATTCGAAAATCAATTTCACATCTCCAACATCCTTAATAACATAAATACACACCAATTCCATACAAATTCAGATTTGGTCCTCTAAATTTTAAGATTGCCGAATTGGTCCCTATCAAATTAACTTAGGGTCTTGCTTCCAAACAACAAATCAAGCTTACTAAATCATTATTTCAACATCACAAACCCTAAATTAAACTTGAATCCATAAACCCTAATCATATTCATAATAATCAAAACATGTAGAACTTAAATCCCAACTCAATATCATGATTTTAACATCATACTAACTTGATTTAAACTTGGATTCAATCATGGAATCATAAAATTTCAAAAGCCCCAATTTGATCCATAAACCCTAATTTCTTTCTCATGTAAATTCTCATCAATCAAGCATGGATTCCATACATTATTGATATGAAAAGATAGAGCTTGAAGAGTAGAACAACTTTGTAGTTGATGAGATTACCTGAAAATCGAGTTTCGGGGCTTGAATCGAACTTGGAAAATTTTTATCCATTTTTCTTTCCTTCTCACCCTCATATTTTGAAATTTGAGGATGAAGAATGGCATCTTTTGTTTTCATCCAATTTGGCCACTTGTCTTGTATTAATGAATTTTAAATTCATTTAGATAGTGAAATTACTAAAATGCCCTTTTAATCCAATTGTTGAGATTGTTCTTATCATCAATCAAGGGCCAAGATTAAATCTACCATTTCCTCTTTCCAAATTACCCTTATAACTTTTTAAATATTTCAAAAATTCTATTGGGGCAAAATGACCAATTTGCTCTCCAACTAGTTTTTATTTACTAGTTTGCCATTCTTGTAAAAATTCAACTAAATCTAGTTGGAATCCAACCAAATACAATAAAATATTTATAAAATAATATTTTATGAACTTTTCCATGTCTTTTGGATTAGTCTCCAAAATTTCAATTCGATCCAATATACCGATAAATAATCATTTACTCAGAAATAAACTGTAGGATTCATCTTGAATCAAACTAAAAATATTTTAAACACTTGAAAATGACTTTTATAACCTTTCTCTATCATATGGAAAAATTTTATAATTTTCCAGTTCGATCCAAGTATCTGAATTCCACTTAAACTTTAACTGCGATTTTTCCAATAACTGAAATATTAGATTGAACCAATAATTCCACATTCGATTAAAATCCTTAGATTCTCTATTTATTTATAAAATAAAAACTCCTAACTTTTAAGTAATTACAACTTTGGTCCTTTAACTTTTTCATTTTTTGACTTGTACTATACAAGTTTTGAAAACATATCATTTTGGTCACTAAACTTTAACCTTGAATTCGCATTCCAATTTTTCTTGGATTTTTACCAAATTTTGCGAGTACTCTATTTTACTCGCTCTCTATCACCTGACACCTTAAAACCTCATAATTTTATTTTCTACAGTCCATAATTGAGAAAATCCTAACTTTTGCATTTTTGTCATTTTAGTCACTAAGTAAGCTTTTAAGCAATTATCTTAGCACCAAATGACCCTTAAACAATACTGTAAATTTTGGGGTATTACACAATGTGTTATTTCATTTATAGTTATGGCATGGTTTTAGATTCTTCTATTTTGGTCCTTGTTTCGTATTTATGCAATTTGAATACGTTCGTATGATCCATTTAGATAAAATTGGACATGTATGTATGTAACCTGGTTAATTGAAGATTGGTAACCCCAAATTTAAGTAAACCCTCTTAATTTTCCATATTTGTAATTTGGTCCCTAAATTGCAAATTTGTACAACTGGATGTTAATTTGATACCCGATTCGGTCGAGTTTTTAACCGTTGCCAGTGTGTACACCCTAGGTCGTAATGATGTATCTAGACAAGATAAAATAAAAAATAGACCTAATTCGAGATATTCGGTTCAGGTTTGCTATGGAAATCCTAATGTTGCTCGCTCGATTTGGCCTAGCTCCTAGGCCGGGTCAAGAGGGTTACATTTGTTAGTATCAGAGCAGGTTATGAAAAGTTGGGATGGTTTTCTCAATGTTTTATTCATTGTTGAGTTGTTATACGATGATTAATTGTGTTTAAGCATGGCTTATTCCGGTTGTGATGTTGTTTTGTTGTAATGTGGGTTGACTACAGACAGATTGCCTATTACCATTATTTTCGATTAATTTCCGCAAGTTATCTTAGATCCTTCGCTGAATGCAAGCCTAACAAAAATTGCTTTTGCATGTTTTAATTGTTAATGAATATGGGCCCACGACCTGAGACTCGAGCTAACTCGAGTAACGCTCAGAATAATTAGAATCCTGGAGATGGCATGATTCCTCAAACTGAGTTGCAACCTCCCCTACCTAATTCATCGGCTAGAGCGGGTATGTAACCCCTTTAACCCGGTCTAGCCGCCAAACCAAACCAAGAAAGCTACATTAGGTTTGCCGAAGCAAACCGGAGAGTTACATCGAAACTCGGTCCATATTTTTCCTTTTTATCTTGTCTAGATGCCAATTATTAATCCTACATGTACATGCAACACTCGGGTATAACCCCTACTCAATCGGGCATCATTTTGACATCCAATTGATCACATTTGCAATTTAGGGACCAAATTGAAAATACAAGAAATTTGTAGGATTTAAGCCACTTTTTAAAATACCAATTTTTAAAATACCACTTTTTAAAATACCATTTACCTCACTGTTTTAACAAGCATTCACCAAACATTTTTCCAAAGCAACATTACATGCTTAAAGCACAAGTATAAACCACATACTTACAAGGATCACTTACCATGTGCATCCTTCAGCATTTCATGCTTAAAAACAGTATATCAAATACTTTAAAACATGTTTAAACAGTAGGTAACATGTAAATTAAAACAAGTGCATAAAATCATTTCAAACTAGCATGACCGAGAGAGATATCCACTTTATACTTACTTTCGAGCCTAGGTAAGCGTTTCAAGCTCTACCATAACTCCCAAAACGCTGTTTCCAAAACATAAAAATGCTTTAAACCACATTTTCACTCACCGATACACGAAACCTCGATTTGCCGGCACGAAAATAAGCGTCTGAAGCCTCCAAAGCTTCCCTGATCACTTACGGATCCATCTCCCATGTTTTAACCACATTAAAACAGAGGATTAATGCATATTTGTGCATTTAAAACACTGCAACAACATATCCTCATGGATTCACACATTCACCTCACAATTACCCAATCACAACAACCAAAAACACCATCTAATCCAAACACAACCCAGCCACAACCTACCAATCTAACATCACTTTTATCGTCAAATAATATCTAAAAACAGAATCAAAACAACCTAACACCTTCAGCAACCAAACAGCCACCACAACTCCACAAAAACACAATTCTAACAACCTAAACAATTAGAGATTCAAGAGTTTCGGGATTCCATTGTTAAAAACGACTTATCAACATTATTATACACCCATAATATGTTTAAAATCAATCTAAATCACTGGAAAACAGATCCAATTCGGATATTTTTCTATTTCATCAATTTTACCCAATTAAATCAATTAATTTAATATAAAAACACAAAATCAGATTATAAACCATAAATCAAGGATCAAATACTTGAGAATATCAATAAAGAACCATTCAATAGAGGAGATCACGGACCTTACCCCTATTGTGTGATTTCTCCCTCAATTGGCTTGTTTAAAGCTACGAAAACACAAGATTTCAATGAGGTTTTGTAATTCAAAGTCAAATAATCAATTCTAGATCAAGAATATAAGTAAAAGGGATCCCTCACCTCTGGTTTCTGATGAAAACTTGGGTGTTTGGTAGAAAAGAAGTGGAGAGAAAAGTTACATCAATTTTCATTAAAACCAAATAACTAACTTTAATATCTAAAATCCCTTTTAATTAACTTTTAAAACACATGTTAAAATAATTTAATTGAAGGGAGAAATCACCAGTAAAAACTTGGTAAATTAGCTCCTTAAGGATTCTAAGAATTTGACCATTTTCATTTTAGTCACTTTAAAAACAGTTTTCAAACATTGCATTTTGGTCACTAGCCAAAATGTCATACCTCCAAATCTCATTTTCCAAAATTGATTCCACCAATATTAATCATATATTAAAACATGATTTTTAACCATTTTTCCATATTTTTATCTCACCAAAAAATACATGGTCCTGAATCTGACTCTAATCTTTAACCTAGTCCACCGGTCCGTCTAACAAACCTCAAAACCGCTAGGCCCAAAACCAAGGCGTAATAGGGTAGAGGAAATATAGCCCAAGCCCCACAAGGACCCATTTTTGAGGATATGATACCTTTAATTCAAGCGGTGGCAGAAGCTTTCCAAGCAGCTTTTACTAAAGTACAAGTTTAGACGCTAGCCTCGGTGGTTGTGGCTAATCATGGATTGTCGCTGAAGCATCTGCGTAGCTTAGGAGGAGTTGAGTTAAGGGTTGAACCCTGAGTCTATAGAAGAGTGGCTCAAAAACACTAAGCGTATACTTGGTCAGATAGAGTGTACAAGTGCATGACAGCTCAGTTGTACTGTGTCTCTATTGCATGGTGATGCATATCATTGGTGGATAACCGCAATAGCCATAATACCGGATAGTGGTGTTACTTGAGAATTCTTCCATAGGGCTTCAAGAGGAAGTTCTTTGGTCCGTAGTATCAAGATGCAGAAAAGAGGGAGTTCATGGCCTTAGAACAAGGTCATATGTTAGGGGCCGAGTATGAGGTGAAATTTGTCCGTTTGAGCCAGTATGCTCCTAAACTGGTTCCATATGATTGTCTTTGTTTTAATATGTTTCGTTATGGCCTAGTGAAAGACATCAACATATAACTGCTTGCGGTTGACTATATTGATTTTTATGTGTTGGACAATAGGGCCAAGGATATTGAGCAGTCCTTGGGTCCATCTTCTGAGTCAGGGAATATGAGTTTGGGAAAGAGAGCCGCTAAGTCTAATTTTTTTCAGTGGTCAAAACAAGAGTTTAAAGGACAAACGTTACAAGTTGGATCGCAAGCGGGGTGGTAGTAGTAGTAGAGATGGTCATAATGCTCAAACTATTACGACCGCTGCAGTCGATTGTGAAAGTTGTGGGAGATACCACCTAGGGAGGTATTGGGGAATACTTGGAGCTTGCTGGGAGTTTGGTTTGAAAGAGCATTAGAAGCGTGATTATCCGTAAGTAGTTAGGGGTACATCAACTCAAGTAGATGTTGTGGCTGTATTTCCTAGAGGTCGAGGCCGTGGCAAGGGTAATTTCCAAAGGCATGACGAGGGTTAGAGGACTGTTGCTCATATCGTAGCTATTCAACAGGAGAACGAAGGGCAGACAAGGGCGTATGCATATCGCAAGGGCAATAATAAAACTAATTTGATCGCTGATACTTTTACCTTGCAATCTTTTTCATTATTTTCGTTTGTCGATTTAGGTTCCATGTATTCATACATCCTGAGTGAGCATGCACAATTATTAGATATTCCTGTTGAGATTTTGAATGTGGTGTCTTAGTAACTAGTTCTCTTGGGGAGACTATTACTGTTAGAAGGATGTATATGAGATGCCCGTTGGTTTTTCATGACCATGTGCTTGTTGTTGAAACATAGAGTTGTGGTTGATTTTGAAACCAAAAGGATTTCACTGAGTTTTGCTGAAGACTATGTTGTTGTTGTGGTAGGCAAGAATACTAAATTCTTGTCTAATATCGTTTTAGCATTACAAGCTAAAAGGTTGATAAATGAAGGGTGTCAAGCCTACATGGCTTTCTTGATAAAATTAGGTACCAAATGGGTTTGAGTACAGGATATTCAGATGGTATGTGATTTTCCAGAAGTGTTTCTAGAAGAATTGCTTGGGTTGCCACCAGATAGAGAAGTTGAGTTCAGTATCGAGACGTACTTTGGTATAACTTTGGTGTCTATTGCTCCCTATTGTATGGCGTCGGATAAGTTGAAAGAGTTGAAAATGCAACTACATGAGTTATTGGATTGTGGTTTCATCCGCTAAGTATTTCTCCTTGGGGTGCACCAGTGTTGTTCATAAAGAAGAAGGATGGAACTATGTGGATGTGTATTGATTATCGGCAATTGAACAAATTAAAAATTAAGAACAAGTACCCGTTACCCCAGATTAATGATTTTTTTAACTAATTTTGAGGCATAGTTATGTTCTCAAAGATTGACCTAAGGTCCGGGTATTATCAGTTGAATGTTAAAAAAGCGGATGTGCCGAAGACTGCATTTCGCACAAGGTATGGGTATTATGAATTTTGGTGATGTCGTTTTGTTTGACTAATGCCCCAGCTATTTTCATGGATATGATGAATAGAGTGTTTTATGAGTATTTGGATCAAGTTGTGGTTGTGTTTATTGATGATATCCTTGTGTACTCTCGTACCAAAAAAGAACATGATCAACATCTTTGAATAGTGTTGCAAGCATTGAAAGAGAATCAGGTGTTTGCTAAGTTGAGTAAGTGTAAATTTTGGCTTAAAGAAGTGATGTTTCTTGGTCATGTGGTATCAGCAGAAGGTATTCATGTGGATCCACAGAAGATTGAGGCTACCTTTAATTGGAAGCAACCTAAGACGGTGTTTGAATTATGTAGTTTTCTTGGTTTGGCTGGATACTATCGCCGCTTTGTGGATGGGTTTTCTAGTATTGCTGCTCTGCTAATAAGACTGTTGCAAAAGAATGTTCCATTTGGTTAGACAGAGAATTGTCAGTGTAGTTTTGAGATGTTAAAGGAGGTTTTGACGCATGCTCATATGTTGATTCAACTAGAAGCAGGTAAGGAGTTTGTGGTGTTTAGCAACGCGTCATATGTTAGATTGGGTTGTATGTTGATGCAAGAGGTGAAGGTTATGGCTTATGCATCGAGATAGTTAAAGGTATATGAGCACAACTACCCTACGCATGATTTAAAGCTGGCTGCGGTGGTTTTCACTTTGAAGATTTATAGACATTATCTTTATGGTGAAAAGTGTACCGTTTACAGTGATCATAAGAGTTTGAAGTATTTGATGTCTCAAAAAGAGTTAAATCTTAGGCAACAAAGATGGGTTGAGTTTCTTAAGGACTATGACTTGAAAAATGAATATCATCTTGGAAAAGCTAATACTGTAGCGGATGCGTTGAGCCGAAAGGCAACCGTTGAGCTTAAGGTGATGTATGCTAGGTTAAGTGTGATGCAAGATGGTGGTTTGTTGGCAGAATTATAGGTTAAGCCTACATTGTTTCAAATGATTAAGGTGAGGTACCGTATGGTGATGCGTTGGTTCCGCGTGTTAAGGACACTGCGGATGGTAATCTGAAGGATTTTTATTTTAATAATGATAGTGTTTTGTATTTTAAGGGTCGAATAATTGTGCAAAAGATTTGGAGGTGAGGCACACTATTCTGACCGAAGCTCATTCTAGTCCTTTTGTTACCAAGATGTACCGTGATTTGAAGGAAGAGTATTACTGGGTTGGTTTGAAAAAGGCATAGCGGGGTTTGTTGCTCGTTGTTTGGTGTGTCAACGAGTTAAGGCTATAGATCAGTTTCTCGCTGGGTTGTTGCAGCCTGTGTAAATTATTGAATGAAAGTGGGAAAGAATCACTATAGATTTCGTGACGATTTTGCCTTTGACGCCAACTAAAAAGAATTATATATGGGTAATTCTTGACCTTTTTATGAAGTGTGCAAATTTCCTAGATGTGCATACGATGTATACGTTAGACAAGTTGGCGAAGACGTATATTACTGAGATTATGAGGTTGCATAGGGTTCCAAAGTCTATTATATCGAATAGAGATTCTCGTTTTACGTTAAGGTTTTGGGAGAGTCTATAAACAGCTTTGGGAATCAGGCTTAATTTTAGTACCTCGTATCACCCTCATTCTTGGCTATGTGACAAATGGATATAAATTATCAGATATAGTTGGTATGCCATAGGGTTTAAAGTGTACTATAATATGTTAAGACGATCGCATCATGTTCCTTGAGAAAAGCAATCTAACTAGGATACTCGGGCTATTGGATTATCACTTGGGGTATGCGGTTTAACTAGGAAACCCAAGTTGATGGTGAATCTTGTGGTTTAACAAGGCAAGGTTGATGGTATATTGCGGTTTAACTAGGCAAGGTATGGTTTAGTAGAGGAAGTCTACCGGGAAAATTTATGTATCCGATATGATTCTATTGAGACAATGGTTTGTCCAATTATCACGATATTTGCCAATATATAAGAAACAAGTGGGAAACTATGTTTTGCATATGTTTGTTATGCATGTTATGTTTTAAAAAGGGTTTTCAAAAGTATTGGTTTTTGTACTCATATTTTTAATGCATTGATGAATGTGGAAGAGTGGCACCACTAAGCATATGTTTGCTTACGCCCTCATTCTTCTTTGCAGAGAATTGAGGATTGTGGAAGCATTGGAAGGAGGAGATCCTAAGACACCATTTGGAATTGAGTATGGTTTAGTTTTAAGCATTTGGTAATAAGGAAATGTGTTGTCCATGTTTGAGGATTTATATTTTGATGTATTTACTTTCAATGACTGTATCATGTTGGTTGTTGTCTAGATTTGTAATGTGGATTGATGGATTTATGATTAGACTCATTTCTGGGTACGTTGGTTGGGATGTTTAGAAAGCATGCCTATAGTTTACGGTTTCTTGTTCGGAAATGCGTATTTGTTGGTTTGGAATGTTGTGGTCATATGCATAACATGATAAATGTGTTTAGTGAGCATGCTAGGTTGTTTGGGACTTGTTGGTATTGGCTTGAAGTCTAAAACTAGGGAAAAAGGGCATTACAAGTCTTTGGGTATCAATACAGGGTCCCCAATATTAGTACGGGTTAGTGCAAAATTAGCCTGGGTACCTATACTCGAGGAGGTGTATCGTTATGAGTTTTAGCTACTAGAATTTAGGACTTTGGCCATTTTAGCTTGGGTATCGGTTCTCGAGGGAGGGTATCGTTATGAAACTTGTAAATTAAGCCTGGTATCGGTACAGTGTCCCGTGTATCGATGCCCAGTGCGTTATTTTAGTTAAAGTGATGGCATGGTTGTAAATTCTTCCATTTTGGTCCGTGTTTCGTATGTATACAATTTGAATGCGTTTGTATGATTCATTTTAACTGAAATTGGACATGTGTCTAAATTGTTGTGTAATTTTTTTATCTTTTGCTTCCACCACCACCACCCAAGAAATCACTTCTCCACCACTTGGCGACATATTTTGGTTTATTCATCGAGCCTAACAACATGTATGCATATAACCTAATTAATTGAGGATTGATAACCCCAAATTTAAGTTAGCCCTCATAATTTTCTAGATTTGCAATTTGGTCCTTAAATTGAAAATTCGTACAATTGGATATCGATTTGACCCGATTCGATCGAGTTTTTAACCGTTGTCTATAATATCCCAATTTTTGGCTAGTGACCAAAATGAAAAATTTTAAAGTTTTGTGGTTAAAGTGTAAACTTTGGAAAAGTTCAGGGACCAAATTGTAATTTTCAAAAGTTATGTATTTTGATCCCGTAAATGAATAGTTTACCCCCAAGAGTGAAATTTCCGTGTTACCCGAATTTTTAAAAGTTATGTATTTTAATCCTGTAAATGAATAGTTACCCCCAAGAGTGAAATTTCTGCGTTACCCGATTTTTCATAAGGAGTGTGTATTAATGGCTATAAAGCGATAAAGTTCAGAAAAATATTCAGATAATCGGATCGAATCGAATATCCAGGATATTTTGATCCAGAATATGAACCCTTGGATTTAAGTTGATTTTCCATGCTAAATATGAGCCGTTGGATAAAAATGGCAAGATCGTAATTTTGAAAAATCACAAAGGGCAAAGTTGGTAAACTATTAACTCAAGATTAAATCTAGATCATTGGATGAAGGATGATGATATGAGGAACATTATGGAAATATAGAATTTTTGGAATCGATCTGATTGCTCGGTAAAGGTAAAATCGTAGTAGAAGTATTTTGTGAATATCGAGAAATCGGATTGAATTGAATTTCAGAGGCTATTCCATAAGCCATGGAAAATCATAAAATGATATTTATGGAATAGTGGCCGGTTGAGAAGGAACTAACTTAGTTAGATTATAATGGAATGTCAATTTTGAAACAAACTAGTAAATAAAGACTAGTTGGAGGGCAAATTAGACATTTGGCAGGGATGACAATTTTGAAATATTTGAAGTTACAAAGGCCATTTTTGAAAGAATAAAATTAAAGATTAAATCTTGGCCCTTGATTGATGATAAAATCAATCTCAACCACTGGATAAAAGGTCACTTTTGTAATTTCCCTATTCGAATGAATTTAAAATTCATATATATAATACAAGTGGCATAATTGGAGATTTAAAAAAAATGCCAAAATATGAAGCCTTCTTCATCTTTCACATTTTTGAAAATATGGGGAAAAAGGAAGAAAATTTTCCAAGTTCGATTCAAGCCCCGAAACTCGATTTTCAGGTAATCTTTTGAACTGCAAAGTTATTCTGCTCTTCAAGCTCTATCTTTTGACATTATTAATTCATGGAATACGTTCTTGATTGATGAAAATTTTACATGAGAAGGAAATTAGGGTTTATGAACAAAATTTGGGGCTTTTGAAATTTTATGATTCCATGGTTGAATTTAAGTTGGAATCAAGTTTATATGATGTTAAAATCATGTTATTGAGTTAGGATTTAAACCCTATATATTTTGGTTTATATGGAGAAGATTAAGGTTTATAGATTTAAGTCTAACTTAGGGTTTGTGATGTTGAATTAATGATCTAGTAAGCTTGATTTGTTGTTTAGAAGCAAAACCCTAAGTTAAATATATAGAGATCAATTCAACAAGCTTCAAAGTTAAGGGAACGAATTTGAATTTTATGAAATTGGAGTGTATTTATGTAATTAATGATGTTGGATGTGTGAAATTGATGTTAGAATGCTAAAACGATGTTGAATCGAATTAGCGACCCAGTGAATAAATAGGAAATGAATTCTTGGATGAGGATTAAATCTGATTTTTTTCAAATTAATAGAATTAAGGTAGTAGTGTTGATTTGAGGTCTAAATTGCAAAGTTAAGAAGTCTAAATCCTTACCTTTGCATTTTAGTGACTATTTTGGGCAAAGAAAGAAAATTAGAGGGAATTATTTTGAATAATTATTTGATGAAGAAGATGATGAATTGGTGGTTTGAAGCAAGTGATGAGACTAAATTGATAAGTAGAAAAATAAGAAGAAGTTAGTATAAATTAGAAGTTTATTATGGAAAGCTATGAAGAAGATTGAATTTTGGCAGTGACTTCAAAACTTCACCATAAATTCTACAAAATGGTTAGATGATGAATTTTATACCGTTATAAAGATTTGTTCATCTAGTTTCGTTTCCAACAAATAGAAACTGATTTTGAGTTCCGAGTTAAAAGATATGAATTTTTAATTGAATGAAGGTCATAAAATTTACAAAGCAGTTTCTGTCAAAACAGCATTGTGACTGGAGTTTGAAGAATTGCCATAATTTTTGTAGATTTTATTAATTTATGTGGCTTATACCGTTAGAACCGCTATCGAATCTAGTTTCTCCAGTAAAAAGGAAATTAAGATCCGGTGTGTATTCTGCCATGTACAAGTAAATCTTGGAAGGTAGCGCAAGCTATCAGAAAATGGAAGTTGAAACATTTTGTATTTAAATGTTAGTTAGCAAGCTCGGACGAGTTAATAGAAGTTCAAATTGGTCACTAAGGACCATAATGAGTTTTTGAACAGTACAAGGAAGAAAGGAAAAGTATTTGAAAATTTTATATTCGAATGATTATATTAGACAACATGTTTAAGGTATTGTTAGATTTGAATCTAACAAATATCTTATCTTATTCATGTGATTAATGAAGTCAAGTCCGAATCAAAGAAGGTTCGAGGTACTATGAAAGAAAGGATCGATCTATGACTTAGTGAGGCATTGTGTTAAGTGGCTCAGGTGAGTGCAATGCATACATAACATGTTACATGGATGTTTTATACATCATTGGAAGACTTGCGATAAGTCTACCTGATTTATATATTGGCATGATGTGTATATCATTGATCATATGATTGACATATTTTAAATGTCAAAGATTGAATATAAACGCATGGTTCACTAGTTATATATGATGTTATTCTATGAATATTATATCGGGTATGAACTGCCAATGATAAATTATATTGATATACATTGCCATGGATGGAATAAATACGAAAATTATGCCCAAATAAGTCATTGAGGGACAGGGTATAGTTGGCATGCCATAGAGTCCACTAGCACGCTGTATATTCGGGTATCCGGGATAGTACTATAGTGTATATAAAGGGCACTTAGTGCGTGGTTAGCACGACCTTATAAACGTGCGAAAATTGCCTTCTAAGTGTGCGGATGGTGGGCACGACCTTATGTGCATTAGCACTTCGGTGCATATTTGACTCGCGTACCCAGGGTCCTCAAGGTTTAATTTGGGCTATAAATTAATGGATAATAAATGGTAAACAGGTTAGGAAGTATATAAACTCTCGGATTAGATGTCAAGTATATCGGTAAGAAATTTATATCCGGTTTACATTATGTTGATATATGATTAATATGACGGTATACTTACCTAGTGATCATGATGCAATTATGCATATAAGGCATATTATGACAAATGAACAAGCATGAAAATCTTATGACATTGGCGTATAGTAAATAATTACTAATGCAATATGAAAATTGATACATTGGCATATATCATGCTATATAAATGTATCCATGGAGTTGAATAAAGTTTAAACTATTGTTATTAACTTCCTTTATTACCTCACTAAGTTCGTACCTAGCGTGTGTTTGATTGTGCACAAGTAGGCAAATGAAGACGAGAGTGAGAAGAGTATTGCATCAAAATTTGAAAGCTCAACAGGTAATCACAGTAATGACATCTAATTAAGGCTTAATTATTATAGTGGCATGTATACTTGATAAACCTATTTGAGTTGTGATTGGCCTTTAAAGTTCGTTATGGTTTCAAGATAATTGGTATTTCTGGAAAGATTCAAGGTTAAGAATAACCTTAGGTGATGAGTTACAAGCTAAGATAATTGATTTATGATTGGAACTCGAACAAATTAATTATGTCGGTTTTAAATAAAGTTAAACGTTCTTGGGCTAGAGAAATATGAGGATGGGTGACCATTGAGAAATTTTTCTAAAAATTCTAAATTACCCTGATTTTTTATTAAAGAAGTCATAACATTTTCGACTCGTACCCGGTGTACGGATACGGGAAAGGGGTGTTACACTGCTAGTATGTACACCCTAGGTCGTAATGATGCATCTAGACAAGATAAAATAAAAATAAACCTAATTCGAGATATTTGGTTCAGGTTTGCTATGGGAAACCTAATGTAGCTCGCTCGGTTCAGCCTAGCTCCTAGGTCGGGTCAAGGGGTTACAAATATTATTATTAAATGTATAATAATTTAATATTTAATTTTTTCTCCTTTAAATTTTATTTTTACTTATTCAATTTTCTCCCATAAGTTAGCCTTTAGTAAACTAATTTGTAAAGTTTATAATTTAAAGTAGGTTAAGCTCAATGGCTTAGGCGTAGACATTTCTTCCTACACATCCTAGGTAGGGAAGAAAGGGCGAGTCTAGAGTGCAACATGTCTATGGTGCGGCTAAAAGACGACAAGTATAGAAACTTACAAAAAATAAGTATCGAAACTTGTTCTTGAACTGAAAATGTTAGACTTCTTGATAACATTTTCTGTTGGTTTGTTGAGTTTTTTTGCAAGTGTCGATACTTATTTTGTAAGTATCGATACTTAGTTTTTTTGATAAATTTTTAGTTTAGGAAAAAAGTATCGATACTTGTTCTTGAACTGAAAATATTAGACTTCTTGATAACATTTTCATTTTGTTTTTTGAGTTTTTTTCTGCAAGTATCGATACTTATTTTGCAATAAATTTTCAGTTTAGGAAAAAAATATTGATACTTACAAAATAAGTATCGATACTTGCAGAAAAACTCAAAAAACCAACTGAAAATATTATCAAGAAGTCTAACATTTTCAGTTCAAGAACAAGTTTCGATACTTATTTTGTAAGTTTTGATACTTTTGTCCCAAACCGAAAATGTTATCAAGAAGTCTAACATTTTCAGTTCAAGAACAAAGTTCTGATACTTTTGTCCCAAACTAAAAATTTATCAAAACACTAAGTATCGATACTTGCAGAAAAAACTCAAAAAACCATCCAAAAATATTATCAAGAAGTCTAACATTTTCTGTTCAATGACAAGTTTCAATACTTATTTTGTAAGTTTTGATACTTTTGCTCGAAACTGAAAATTTATCAAAAACACTAAGTATCGATACTTACAAAATAAGTATCGATACTTGCAGAAAAACTCAAAAAAACAACCGAAAATGTTATCAAGAATTCTAACATTTTTAGTTCAAGAACAAGTTTACTTATTTTGTAAGTTTCGATACTTTGTCCCAAACTTGCCCGTCTTTTAGCCGCACCATAGACTTGCCGCACGTTAGACTCCCCTAGGGAAGCAATGGCATGCTTTTGTTTGAAAAGTTTTTGTTTAATCAAATAGTGACACGTGTCGTCATCTGATTAGAAAATTAAATTTAATTAATATTATAGACAAAATTGATATACTATATAAATAAAAGGGACTAAATGTGTAATTATATAAATTTTTATTAACTATCACGTCATCATCTCCCCTTAAATAGTTAACTGATCTTATTGAAAATATTAAAAATATAGTTGTTATATTGACACCACCATTATAATTAGTGGTCATTTGAGTAGTTTAGCCTTTGTTATATCAAATGAAATCAATAATAATTTCCCTATTTCTCGCTTTCTATTTTCTTTCCTTTTCATTACTTACCCTTTGTTCTCTCCAAATGGAAGAAATATAATTGACCTAAGAAGATAACAAACAATCCATTGCGACTCGACTCAAACCCAATTTAACTCAAAAATGGCTCACTCCATCTAACTTAGTGACTCACAGCGCTTAAATCTCCTAGTTCGATGGCCAATACTGGCAGCTGTTAAAGTCAGGTCTCTCTTTTTTCCTTAAAAGTCTCATTTTTACTATAATTTTCCATATTTGTTTTTCTTTTGTATTTATAACCACAAGCTTGATGAGCTAAAGCTAGGTTTCTTTTTATTTGGGAGGCTGCGGGTTTGGGTTTTAGATCTGGGTTCTTTATATCTATGATAAAGGTTTACTTTCAGTTTTGATTAATTAGCGAACAGAAAAATGTTCTTGATTTTGGGCTTTATTATGTTTTAAGGTGAAATTTAGTACTTTTTTTATGGTTCGCGCTTACTTTTGTGATTATGTGGTATGAGTTTCTTCAATCTTAGGGTAAATTAGAGGTTTTTATTTCTGGTTACCTTAAACTCGTAAAAATTGTAAGAAGGCTTTACCTGGGGATCGGAAATAAGGGGGTTTTGGAGCAATTGTGATGGGTGAGGAAACACATGATGCAATGAACCTTGATTTGAATCTAGATCCTACTCCTGAGACAGGGTCAGGATCTGTGTCTAATGAAGGTTTGGATTGGGATGATTTGGTTGATAACCGGTTCAATAGGATTAGAGATGCTGTTCGGCGTCGCCGGTGGAGACGGCAGCAGGTTCAGTTTCCTGCTGCAACTCAGAACCTATCTGTGGAGTTGAATCATTTTTTGGGAAATTCAGACAATGCGGGTGTGGTACAGTCAGGCGAGGGGAGTGTCATTGTTGAAGAAAGGGCGAGTGATGTACCCAAACCATGTGAGAATACCAATGTTTTCATGGAAGATGATGTTTCAGGAAACAAGGATGATGCTGAGAAGGGAGTTAAAAATGATGGGAGTTTCTTTGATTGTAACATATGCCTGGATTTGGCCCGGGAACCTGTCGTAACTAGTTGTGGTCACTTGTTTTGTTGGTGTTGCCTCTACCAAGTGTTAGATGTACGTACTGATGCAAGGGAATGTCCTGTTTGCAAAGAAGAGGTGGCATTTAAAACTCTGACCCCGATTTACGGTCGGGGAAAAAATGACCTTGAGGCAGAAGTGAACTCGGGTCTTAAGATTCCTCCTCGGCCCACTGCACGGCGGGTGGAGAGTTGGAGGCAAACTATTCAAAGGACTGCTTTAAATCTCCCAGTTGAGGAGATGATTCGTCGTCTTGGAAGCAGATTTGATTTGACTCATGACCTGACTCCTCCACGAGAGGCCAATGGTGACCGGGGAACGACAGAAATAGCTGATTCAGTCCTTAACAGGATCTTGACATCTCGTGGATTGCGCGGAGAGCAAACTACAGTTGCATCACTTGATGATGTTGACTTGAGGTCTAGCAGCACAAATGGTACTGACGTCATGTCCTCCCGGATTCATTCTTTGTCCCGTCAAAGGCAATCACAATTACGAAGGCTTGCAAGATTTACTTCTCTGTCATCTGCATTGAGTTCAACAGAAAGGATAGTTGAAGCGTATTTCCGAAGCAATCTGCTGGGAAGAAACCAGGAACAGCCTCCTCCGGTCGATGATAGAGATTCGTTTTCAAGCATTGCTGCTGTGATGAACTCGGAAAGTCAAATGGACACGACTGCCGAAATAGACTCTGTGGTATCGCTCTCAGATTCTTCTTCCAGAAGAAATGATTATTTCAGGGTTTCAGATGTTGACAGCAGTGACTCTCGAGCGCATACAAGGAGACGACTGAACTAGGAGCTTGAAAGATTATCTCATTTTCAGGAGCTGCTCAATAATAGTTTTTACTGCATCTCATTTACAAAGAAGTAGGCTCCAACATTTTCGATTTCTAAGAAGGTGATCATAAAGGTTTCAAATACGTTGTGCTTGACGTACATTATGTGAATTGAAATGTTTACATAAACCATGCAAGCTTTTTGTAATGTCTGAGAAGTTGTTAATTTTCATAGCATACTTTCTTATTTGTATTTCGGTGATGGACTATGTATTTTGTGTAATAATCAGTTCATCCTATAATGTATCTACTAATGCCAAATGCCAATTGGTTTCATAGCTTTTTCCTTGTGCATTTTAATCTTGCAATATGCTTGGGTTTGAGATTCAATATTAAAACCTTGAGTTGGTCTGACTTCTTAAATTTATAATATGTTGTATTTATCTATATGATTTTAGAGTATATTTTAATACACAAACTGTGTAAAAAAAAATTACACAACCATTTATATTTAAGCTATAAAATTTAATACCTAAATCCTTAGCCTTAACACCCTAAAACTTAAATTCTAAACTCTAAATTTTAATTATAAACCTTAAATTCTAAACCCTAAATTGCAGCCTAAACCTTAAATTGTGTATTAAAGTTTTTTTTTTATATAAAATCATGAAAAATATTTTGATATACAAGGTTTTTAATTTTAGGGTTTATAGATTTAGGTTGTGGTTTAGGGTTTTAGATTGTAGTGTAGAAATTAAGGTTTGGTTAAAATTTAGCGTTTAGATTTAGGATTTAAGGTTTAGGTTTTAGGGGTTAGGGCTAGGGATTCAAATTTTAGATTTTATAGCTTAAATATAAAAGTTTGTGTAATTTTTTTTACACAACTTGTGTATCAAAATATAACCGTTTTATAATATTTTTTTTACACAACTTGTGTATCAAAATATAACCCTTTTGTATACTAATTAAATTCTATCATATAAAAATAAGGCTGAATTTAAACATTAGACAACTATCTATTATTGTTTTTCTATTTTAATCACCAACTATTTCTTTAGAAATCGTCATTGATGTTACGATTTTGTTTTATTTTTGTCCCTTGTTGATAGTTTTGATTGTTAACTTAGATATAATTACTATTTTAATCTCAAAATTTATTCATTCTATCAGTTTGATCATAATTTAAAAATTCTCATAAAATTTAACCTTCCTTTCAAATATTTAGATCAAACTTCGGTTTTTTTCATTTTTTCATATTTTTTCTTCCTCTCCCTTTTTCTTTGTCTTCTTTGCAATTCATACCCATTTCTCTTCGATAATTAAGAAAATGAAAAGAAATCAAACTCTTCATTCATCTTCAAATCTAAATCAAAAGAAAACGCATTAGAACTTAATATTAAGGGTAAATTACAAATTCCATCACTCAACTATCTTCTCACTCTTATTTTGGTCAATAAAGTTTAAAAATCTTTAATTTAATCATTAAACTTTTGAATAGTTCATGTTTTAATCATTCCACTATTAAATTATAAAATTTTACTGACATGAATTATTTTATTATTTTTATTATGACATGTCATATCTTACTAATATTTAATATCAATTAAGAATTAAAATCCTTGAACTCTAATCCTAATCAGACACTTTCCAAGCACAACAACCGAAATCATCATGTAACTCTTTCCAAGCACAACCCAGCCACAAACTAACAACTTAACACTTCCATTAACATCAATCAACACTTAAAAACAGGATTACATCATCCTTATATCTCCAACAACTAAACAACCACCACAACACCTCAAAACACAAATCTAACAACCTAAATAATTAGGGATTCAAGGAGTTTCGGGATTCCAATGTTAAAAACAACTTATCAAAATTATAAAAATCCAATACATGTTTAAAATCAATCCTCAATACTGAAAATAGATCTAATATAGATCTCCCTCAATTTCATCAATTAAGCCCAATTTAATCAAATAATCATCATAAAAACATAAAAATAGATTATAAATCACAATTTAAGGATCAAATACTTGGGAATATCAATAAAGAACCATTCAATAGAGGAGAAAAACGAACCTTGCCTCTATTGTGTGATTCTCCCTCAATTGATTGATTAAAGCTTGAAAAACATAAGATTTCAATGAGATTTTGTAAATCAAAGATGAAGAATCATTTATAAATCAAGAATTCAAGAAAGTAGACCTATCACCTCTAAAATTGGATGAAATCAAGAGTGTTTGGCAGAATAGAAGTGTAGAGAAAAGTTGAGAGAAAAGTTTACGTCAAATCTTATAAAAATCAATTACTACTTTTATTATAAATACCTTTTTTAATTAGTGAATAAAGCACATGTTAAAAACCTTAATTTAGGGAAAAGCCACCAGCCAAAACTTTGTAAAATAGCTCTCTAAGGATTCTAAGAATTTGATCCTTTTTCAAACTAGTGACCATTTAAAACCTTACATTTTGGTGACCAACCAAAATGTCACCCTTCCAATTTCAATTTTCTAAAATTGATTTCACCAAAATCATTTATATAATAAATAATGATTTTGAACCATTTTCCATATTTTTAACTCATTCAAAAATATTTATTCCTAAATCTGACTCGAATCTCTAACCTGGTCCACCGGACTGTCTGACTAGCCCTTAAACTGCTAGGCCCAAAATCGGGGCATTACAACTTTCCTCCACTTAAGAAATTTTGTCCTCAAAAGTTACCTGGAGGAAACAGATGCGAAAACTATTTCAACATATCCAATTTGCTTTCCCACGCGGCCTCCTCAACACAACGGTGCCTCTACAACACCTTAACAAGCTCAACTGTCTTGCCACGCAGAACCTTACTGCTGGTATCAAGGATCTCTACCGGTTCCTCATCATAAGATAAGTCCGACCTCAGCTCAATATGCTCCACCGGCATAACATGCGATTGATCTGACCGATACCTCCGCAACAGCGACACATAAAACATATCATGAATCCTCTCCAACTCAGGAGGTAACCTCAAGCGATAGCAACTGGACCCACACGCTCAACAATCTCATATGGTCCAATAAACCTCAGTCTAAAATTCCCTTTCCGCCCAAAACGCATCACTTTCTTCCAAGGTGGCACATTCAAAAACACCCGATCACCAAAAACATATTCTATATTCCTACACTTCAAATCCGCTTAGGATTTCTGACGATCTAAAGCCGCTCTCAAGCGCTCACATACCAATTTCACTTTTTCATTTGGTGTCTTTCAATACATCAGGCATCAAAATGTGTTTTTCTCCAACCTTAGCCCAACACAATGGTGTACGACACTTCCTACCATACAAAACCTCGTACGGTGCCATCCGTATACCAGCTTGATAACTGTTATTATAAGCAAACTCCACCAAAGGCAATTGCTTTTCCCAGGTTCCTTGGAACTCGATGATACAACTTCTCAAAATATCCTCCAAGACTTGAATCACGCGCTCCGACTGACCATCCATCTGAGGATGATACGAAGTATTAAAATTCAGCCATGATCCTAGAGCACGATGCAAACACTCCCAAAACCTTGTTGTAAAGCGCGAATCTCAATCCGAAACTATAGATTTGGGCACCCGTGCAAACGCACAATCTTAGAGATGTACAAATCGGCCAACTTATCCAAGGTACACGTCGTATGCACTGGCACAAAATATGCACACTTTGTAAACCAATCTATAACCCCCTACACCCAGCCCAGAAGAAAATACCGAATTTAGGAAGTTACGATTGAAACTTATCGTTAAAGAAAACTAACTTGAAAATTATATTTTAATTTAAAATAAAATAGCAATAATTTAATAAATAAATAAAATATTAATGTCATACTAAATATTCGAATATTTAATTAAAATCTCTGAAATAAAAATCACAGTAGATAGAATGCTAAAATAATTCGAAAAGCATAAATAGTCCCCAAGTATGGATTACATCAATATCCCAAATAATAAATGACAATCTGAATAACTAAAAATAGTTTCGTACTGAATATTAAAATAACCGGATAAAATGTGAGATCCTCCAAGTACCACGTCGCCTAAAGTCCAAAGATATCTGTAAGAGAAAACTATGGGGGAGTAAGCTAAAGAGCTTAGTGTGTCTCTAAAGTGCAAGGAAAACCATAATCATTTGACTCTGACCAAAAAAGGATTTCATTTGGGTGATTGTTGATCGTGTAACCCCTAAACACGGCCCAGAATAAAAGATCAAATTTAGGAAGTTACGATTGAAACTTATTGTTCAAGAAAGCCAACTTGAAAATTATATTTTAATTTAAAATAAAATAACAATAATTTAATAAATAAATGAATAAAATATTAATGTCATATTTAAATATTTGAATATTATTTAAGAAATTTATGTTTTATTTATTATAAGACATTTATTAAATTATCGTTCTGTGTTCTTTTTAAATTAAAGTATAATCTTTAAAATTTGTTTTGTTGAGGGAAAAGTTTTCAAACGTGACTTCCTAGATTCGACCTATTTCTTTTGGGCCGGGTTTAGGGGGTTACATGATCAACAATCACCCAAATGGAATCCTTTTTGGTCGGAGTCAAAGGCAACCCAGACATAAAATCCGCGGTGATTCTTTTCCATTTCCATTCTAGTATCCTCAACAGTTGTAACAACTCGAAAGGAAACTAGTGCTCAGCCTTTACTCATTGACATACCATACATCGAGCAACAAAATTAGCAACATCTTTCTTCAAACTAGCTCAATAGTACTCTTCCTTCAAACCCTGATACGTCTTAGTACTACCGAGATGCATAGCAAAAGGACTAGCATGCGCTTCAGTCAAAATGGTACGCCTCAACTCTTCATCATCAGGCACCACCATCCAACCTTTATAACACAACACCTCATCATCATTAAAATAAAAATCCGTAGGACTTCCATCCATGATATCCTTCACATGCGGTACTAAACTCTCATCATGTGGTTGTTTCTCTTTAATCAACTGTGACAATGACGGTTTCACTTGCAACTCAGCCAACAACCCACCGTCACGAGTCATACTCAACCTAGCAAACGTAGCCCTCAACTCCACAACAGCTTTTCTACTCAAAGCATCAACCACCACGTTAGCTTTACCAGGGTGATACTCAATGGTAAGATCATAATCTTTAAGCAACTTCAACCATCTTCGTTGCCTAAGATTTAACTCATTCTGCGACATAAGATACTTCAAACTCTTATGATCCATATAAACTACACAATTCTCACCATAAAGAAACGCCTCCAGATTTTCAAGGCAAAAACAACTGCGGCGAGTTCAAGATCATGAGTAGGGTAATTACGCTTATGCACCTTCAACTGTCTAGATACATAGGCAACTACCTTACCTTTCTGCATCAACACACAACCGAGCCCAACACAGGACGTATCACCGTAGACATCAAACTCTTTCCTTGATTCTGACTGAATCAAGATCGGAGCTCGTGTCAAAGCTTCCTTCAACCTTTCAAAAGCCCGCTGCCTATCCTCCGTCCACTTAAAACGAACGTTCTTTTGCAACAACTTGGTCAAAAGAGCAGCTATACTGGGGAACCCAACAACAAACCTACGGTAATAATTGGCCAACCCTAGGAAATTTCGAACCTCTAACACAGACTTAGGTGTTTTCCAACTCATCACAGCCTCAATTTTGTGCGGATCAACACGAATCCCCTCGGCCGACACCACATGCCCAAGGAAAACAACCACCCTAAGCCAGAACTCACACTTGCTTAACTTGGCATAAAGCTGATTAGCCAACAACGTCTGAAGCATAATCCGTAAATGCCTATTAGGATCTTCCTTGGTACGAGAGTACACGAGAATATCGTCGATAAACACAACCATAAACTAATCCAAAAACTCATGGAACACCCGATTCATCATGTCCATGAAAGTAGCTGGTGCATTGGTCAAACCAAACGACATCACCGAAAACTCATAATGCCCGTATCTCGTACGAAAAGTTGTCTTGGGCACATCCACATCCTTCACCTCCAACTGATAGTACCTAGTCCTTAAATCTATCTTAGAGAACACAGAAGCACCCCTAAACTGATCAAGCAGATCATCAATCCACGGCAAATGATACTTATTCTTTATCGTCAACTTGTCCAGTTGCCGATAATCTATACATATCCGCAACGTACCATCCTTATTTTTCACAAACAACACTGGTGCACCCTACGGTGAAATACTTGGTCTAATAAACCCTCGATCAAGCAACTATTGCAGTTGCATTTTCAACTCATTTGGGGCCATGCGATACGGAGCAATTGACATGGGTGTCGTATCCGCATAAACCTCAATGCCAAACTCCACCTCTCGATCAGGTGGCAACCCCAGAAACTCTTCCAGAAAGACACCCAGAAACTCACATGCCGTCCTGCACTCTCAACTCCTTCAAACCAGGATTCATAACATAGGCTAAGAAAGCCTCACATCCGAAATCCATCATTCGTCTCACTTCTAAAGCTGAAACAACATTAGATAAGAACTTAGCGTTCTCAAACACAACCACCACCTCGAAATCTTCAGATAACCTCAGAGATTTTTGTTTGGTATCAAAATCTACCATAGCCCTATGCTCGGTCAACCAATCCATTCCAGAATGACATCAAAACCATGGAATGGCAACTCCATCAAATTCACGACAAACACATGTCCCTAAACCATCACGAACATCGACGATATAACTTCCTAACCACGACTGTCTCCCTAAGAGAATTGGTCACTCTAACATCCACATTAAGAATTTCAACCGGTATATCAAGAAACTGTGCATGCTCACTCAAGATATATGAATGAGTAGAACCAGAATCAACCAAAGAATACAATGGGAAAGACAATAAAGTGAATGTACCTGCAATCACATCATAGTCATTACGACCCTCACGGTGTGCATACACTCTAGCTGGTCCACCTTTCTCAGGCAAGATAGCAACCATATGAGCCACAGTCCTCTGTCCACCATCCTTGCGCTGAAATTGAATACGGCCACGACCACAGCCTCATTGTGGAGCAACAACAGGTGCATCACCCTACCCACCTCCAGCTAATAAAGGGCAATCACGCCTCAGATGGTTGCCAGACCCACAACTCTAATAAGCATTAGCCACAACAGTCATAGGTGCCTAACCCTCTCTGGCCAAAAGTGCGCAATCTCTCCTCAGATGATCACGTGATCCATAGACCCAACAGGGATTATGCGAAGCTCTAGCCTGGGTACCTCCCCCTGTGCTTCATGCCCAACGACACCTCCACCGTGTCTTTGATTAGGGCGATACCTCTTATCACGGTGTCTCTTGGCCTAACCATCGCCAAAGTAGGATCTGCCACCCTCTTACCAGAGCTAAAGTCTCGAGACCCCGAAGTCAAACCAAGATTCTGCTCGATATCCTTGGCCCGCTAACCAATATGTAAAAATCTGTATAATCAGTAGCAAGCATGTACGTCTTAACCTCTTACACCAGCTATAGCAGAAACGATCACATCGTTGTTGCTCATCGAGAACCAACTCAGGTGCATACTAGCTCAACCTCACAAACTGCACCTCATACTCAGAAATAGACATACCTCCCTACAACAGGGACACAACACAACCCACCTTACGGGCATCCGTACAACCCATCTGACCCAGTATCCTCTCAGTATTGGCCAACCAATCCTCAGAAGCCTCTGGTGCTAGACCACGAAACTCAACTCTGCCCAAACTGCAAAGACTCTCTAACGACAAACTCGTCTGCTTAACTGTTAGTGCCGGTACATGAACACTCGCAACTACTGCCTGAAACGCACCGGTCATGGCCTAAATCAATGGTGCCATGTCACCCATCCCTGGCATAGCTGGCACAGGTGGTACTTGCTCCACTTTCACAGGTGGATTAGGTGGGGGTAGCGGCAACCCCTTAGGAGGTACAACATCCTCTTCATTTCCTTGCCCAATGGCATCAGCAATCATACTAGATCGGAACTTTCTCCTCGGTCCCATCGTGCTAAAAATATATCTAAGATATGATATTTTACCAAAAACAAAACAACCAAGCCAGCTTAAGCAAGGATCCAAGACTTTCATTTCAAAACCAAAACATTTCAGACTATAATAATAAGGTAATGGGTTTCCCAAATTTCCCCCCAACATAGTAAACAACAATCAACATGCATATTACAATCATCGTGCATAACAAACAATAGATTACAACTCACAACAATATTACAACAACCATAACAACTCTTAAATATCGCAAACCTGGCTCTAATATCACCAAATGTAACCCCCTCGACCCGGCCTAGTCGCAAGAACGAACTGAGCGAGCCACATTAGGTTTACCAAGGTAAACCATAAAGAAGAACTCGAAACACGTCTATTTTTTTATCTTATCTAGATGCAAATTATTGTCCTATGTGTTCATGCTGACCATAGGTGAAAACTCAACTCAATCGAGAATCGATTCGACATCCAATTAGGGTATAATTGCAATTTAGGAACCAAATTGCAATTTCGGAAAATTACAAAGACTTGTCCCATTTTTATGTTACCAACCTTCATTTAGTCAGGTTTCATGATGCGTGTTGAAATTCAGCTCAAAATATTAATCCATACTCATTCAATTGCATCCACAATACCCAGGGACTAAAACGCAAGAAAATAGAACTTCAAAACATCCAAATAACTGAATTAACGGTTAGCCGTATCGGTATAATTACATGCGTATCGGTACGTGTTTTTATTTCAAAATCCCCAAATTCCAGTAACCAAAACTCGTATCAAAATGCCCTCGCGTACTGATATGCCCTGCCTATTACACTAAACCCGTACCGAAACGGTTTCTCGTGTACCGAAACACTATGCCTGGAAAGTTTAACCCGTACCGATATGCTCAGCCTGCATGCTGAAACAGTGGCCACTTTTGGCCTAAGTCTGTACTGAAACACTTGCCCGCGTTCCGATACGCTAAGCCTGGAATAGCTTGTCTGTACCTAAATAGGGACACGTATAACAATATGGCTGGACCTGAAATGTCCTGATTTGCTGTTTTATCATACTTTCAAACATACCACAACACCCTAACATGCTTCTAACATGAATCCAACACATTCAAAAGTCAAACCATAACAAAACATCACTGATTCATCAATAATTCATGGCATTTTGCATTGAGTATAAAACTAGAGGCATGCTTCCTAGAATCCAAGCCAAGCAAACACAAAACTCAAAACCAAAGCAACCAACAATCCAAAATGGCCATTTACAAACCAAGAGCAGCAAACAACTTTGCTCAAACAGGAAGTTTAACAAACTATCTCCCAAAACAACGACAGAAACCCCATTGCCCTTATTACTTATAGTCTAATTCAAAACATACTTTTAGTATCAAGTATTTGGCAATCCCTTGCTTCCTCTCTACCTCTAATCTTTAATTCTCTGCATTGGTAGACAAAAAGAGCGTAAGCACACCAGGCTTAGTGAGGAGTGCTCAAACAAACACCATCAATGCATTTAAAACCATTTCCAAGCAATACATTGAAATCTCATTTCAATCATCTTTTAGACATCACTTAAAACATCATTTGAAATCATGCCTTGAAAACCATACACTTAACACTTTCAAAAACTAGCATATTAAACCATATGCAACATGTGTCATTAACCATCAGCAAATCCCATTGCTAAACCTCAATTTAAGCCTTCCCATGCATAACAAACCATATGTAAAGTTTAAAGAGTAAACATGTATAAATCACATAATACAACATAGACCATTACATGACACATCACAATTATATTGGCTTTCAAGTGATCATAATCAAGTTCCTTTACCAAAATAGTTCATTAGATACACAGATTCAACAAGTGTCCACACAACACTTCAAGCCATCTCAACCGAAATAGTGATACAATCTCAATCGCTGTACATTACAACCGGGTACAGTTACAACCCACAAGGACACCAATCCCAACCCTCAGTTAGATGCTTAATCCACTAACAGGAGTTTACGATACCATATAACCACTCGACCATTAGGGTACTTGAATAGAGTATTCGATACACCGTATAAAACCCCTCGACATCCAATGTGACTCTTTATAGTGCCCTATGAAGCCTATGGCCGGCCAATTATATCTGATAACATTTTTAAACCACATCACTTGCCAATATAATTCACAATTAACCACATACCTCACTGTTTTTATATGCATTAAACCAAACCTTTTTCCAAAGCAACAAACCATGCTTTTTAACAAGTATTTCCACATACTTACAAGGATCACTTACCATGTGCATCCTTCAACATTTTATGATTAAAAACAGTATCTCACATACTTTAAATCATGCTTAAACAGTAGGTAACATGTAATTCAGAATAAGTGCATAAATTCATTTCATAATAGCATGACTGAGAGAGAAAACCACTTTATACTTACTTCTGAGTTTAAACCAGCATTTCAAGCTAAGCTTAAACTCCCATAAACCACCTTTAAATCATTTCAAAGCTAAAATCCACTTTTTCACTCACTGATACGTGAAACTTCAATTCGCCGACGCGAATTCAAACGTTCGAAGCCTCCAAAGCTTCACCGATAGCTTCTGGACCAGCTTCTCCTATTTTAACCACACAACCGAGGATTAATGCATCTCAATGCATTCAAACCACTGTAGCAACATTCCTCACAAACATCAACAATCTTTTCACAATTACCCAAGCACAACAACTGAAATTATCATCTAACTCTTTCCAAACACAACCTAGCCACAAACTAACAAACTAACACTTCCATTAACATAAATCAACACTTAAAATAGGATTACATCATCCTTATATCTCCAGCAACTAAACAACCACCACAACACCTCAAAACACAAATCTAACAACCTAAATAATTAGGGATTCAAGGAGTTTTGAGATTCCAATGTTAAAAACAACTTATCAACATTATAAAACATATAATACATGCTTAAAATCAATCATCAATACTAAAAATGGATCCAATATGGATCTCCCTCAATTTCATCATTTAAACCCAATTTAATCAAATAATCATCATAAAAACATAAAATCAAATTATAAATCATAAATCAAGGATCAAATACTTGGGAATATCATTAAAGAACCATTCAATAGAGAAGAAAAATGAACCTTACCTCTATTGTGTGATTTCTCCCTCAATTGGTTGATTAAAGCTTGAAAAACACAAGATTTCAATGAGATTTTGTAAATCAAAGATGAAGAATCACATATAAATCAAGAATTCAAGAAAGTAGATCTCTCACCTCTGAAATTTGATGAAATCAAGAGTGTTTGGAAGAATAGAAGTAAGGAGAAAAGTTGAGAGAAAAGTTTACGTCAAATCTTATAAAAACCAATAGCTACCGTTTATTATAAAAACCTCTTTTTAATTAGTGAATAAAGCACATGTTAAAAACCTTAATTGAGGGAAAATCACCAGCCAAAACTTGGTAAAATAACTCCTTACGGATTCTAAGAATTTGACCCTTTTTCAAACTAGTCACCATTTAAAATAGTTTTAAAACCTTACATTTTGGTCACCAACCAAAATGTCACCCTTGCAATTTCAATTTTCTGAAATTGATTTCACCAAAATCATTTATATAATAAATAATGATTTTTAACCATTTTCCATATTTTTAACTCACTCTAAAATATTTTTTCTCGAATTAGACTCGAACCACTAACCCGGTCCACCGAACTGTCTAACTAGCCCTTAAATCGCTAGGCCCAAAACTAGAGTGTTACAGTTTTCTCCTGTTGGTGGATTAATACATCCAAACCGTTGAGGTGGGTAAATGTTCCGTTACTCTGGTTTGAACCGTTGAGGTGGGCAACTGCGCTATTACTCCGGTTGAGGTACGTATTTGAAGTGGTTGCGTGAAGCACTTGAGAATCTGTGTATCCGATGATTTTTATGAAACGTAAGGTTATTGGTTTTGAGTCACTTGAAGGCAAATATATGAGATAATGTATGATGAGAAATGGATTATTTTTGTATAATGTGATTTATACATGTGTTGCTCTTTTAGCTTGTTATAAAGGAGTTGTGGTGTGAAGCTTAAATTGAGGTAGAGATTGAATCTATGATACATATGTTGAAAATGATTTTAATGTGCATACTTTGAGATGTCATGAGAAGCATGAGATGTTTTACTAAGAGGTGTTTACATGTGATTTGAACAAAATGGGTTTAAATGCATTGTTGAGAGTTATGTGGTATCCCTCACTAAGCTTATAGCTTACTCTCTCTTTTCCTTATTAATGTAGAGAAATAGATTTCTTGGGCAGCACTAGAGCGATGAAGGATCCAAGGATTTGATACAATTCAAAGTATGATTTTTAATACATATTAAGTAGTAATAAGAAGGTAATGTAACCAAGTGGTTTTGGGAGTTGTGTTTTGAGATACTCCATGATGTAATAGTTTAGATTGTTGTTTTGGACATGTATGATGCTCTTTACTTGTGTTTGAGGGGTTTGGGAAACATTAAGCATGCTTGGTGTAACCTCTTGATATGTTGCTATGTGTGATGGATGTATGTCTATGATGCTAAATGATGTTTATAGGTTGAATTAAGGGTGTTAGATTGAGCCAAAGTTTCATATGCTGGACCTAGAGGTTATTACAAGCCTTACCGTACCGGTACGGTACCTCAGGGTGTCGGTATGCGAGGACCTGTATAGGCTCAAATTGTGCAATTTTGCCTTACCATACCGATACACTTGGAAACCGTATCAGTACATGTAGTTATGAAATAGGGAGGGTTTTAGTACATGTAGTTATGAAATAGGGAGGGCTTCGGTACGCGGGTCATTATTCTAGTACGTTTCCTAGCTACTAGAATTCAAATTTTCAAAATTAAATAAGCCGTACCGATACGCCTAAGGACCGTATCGGTACGTGAATGCCTTTGACATCGTATCGATACTGTGGACAACTGTACCAAAACACCGGCAGTTAAATTAGTTGGTTTGCTGTCTGAAGTTTGAAATGTTTGCATATTGGTCCCTATTTATTTTTTATGCAATTAAACGAGTATGGATGATCATTTTGAGTGGTGATTTGATATGAAGGCATGTAATAAGATTAATCAAGTACTGGTAACTTTAATTTTTTGAAAGCTCGTATAATTATCTAAAATTATGTTTTGGTCCCTGGAATGGGGTTTCGAGTAATTGGATGTCGAATTGGCGCCTGATTGAGTTGAGATTTTAACCATGACTTGTATACCCACCATAGGACCTAAAAATGTATCTAGAAAAGATAAAAAAAGAAAAATGGATCGATTCACATGTACTTTTATTAGGGTTTATTTTAGTAAACCCTAATATAGCTCACTCAGTTCGATCTTATGGCTAGACCGGGTCAAGGAGGTTACATTCTGTGGTATCAGAGCCAGGTTTTGATTGTTGGGAGGTAGGTTATGGTTGTTTGTATGATTGAATATGTTGTTTGAGATGCACGGTGATTGAATTTGAGGAATTTCACTTGATATGTATAAGTTTGGGAGCTAAACCTTGGGACACATTACCTTTTTACTACTTGAGTAAAATATTTTTTTTAAACATGAGTGACTTGGATTCTCGCTGTGAGCTGGCCTTATTGTTTTGTTTTGTTGCTTTATCATGTTTAGACTCATATTATCGAGTATGGGACCGATACGAGAGACTAGAGTTCATATGGGTAGTGTTGTGGATACGCGTGATAAAGAGTTGCCTCATCCTCCACCGATTCCTCCTACTGGTGTTGGAGTTGAGGGAGGTGCGCCTCACGTACCACAAGTACATATTTTTGATGATATGGCACCGTTGGTGCAAGCGATGATGGGAGCTTTCTAAGCAGCCATGGCTAGAGTGCATGTACCTGAACCAGTGCCTGAGCTGTTAACACCGGGTTACCTCTAGATTGTTTGCGTAGCCTGGGTACTGTTAAAACCTACCAATGTTATATGAGAATTCTTCTATGAGGATTTCAAGAAGAAGTATTTAGGGACATGATAAAAGGATGCGAAGAAGAGAGAGTTCATGGCTTTGGAGCAAGGAAACATGTCTGTTTTCGAGTATGAGATCCAGTTTGTTTGGTATAGTAAATATGCTCCTGAATTGGTTCCTAACGAGCGAGAGAGGTGTGATCGATTTTGTTTTGGGTTGATCAAGAAAGTGAAGACGTACATGTTGACCACTGATTATACAGAGTTTGATGTGCTGGTGTCACAGGCTAAGGACATAGAACAAAATCTGGGTTTGTCTGTTTGTTTTGGGGTTCTTCATTAGGTAAGAGCAGTACAAAGTCTGATGCTAGTCGAGATCGTTATAAGAGGCATAGAGATAGGAGGTATTGCCCGGATCAGAGGCGTAGAGGATTTAGTGATGGATGTGGATTTCAGGGTCAGAATGCTCATGCTGGAGTTCCCGAGTGTAGGAGATATGGCCAGAGGAATTCGAAAGAGTGTTGGGGTGCTATAGGTACTTATTGGAGTTGTGGATCGATGGATCATCTTTGTAGGGATTGTCCGCAGTTAGCTAGAGAGGGTTAGGCTAATGTACCTGTTGTTGGAGTGTAGAGAGGTAGTGGGCACGACCGTGGACATTTCTAGCATAAGAATGATGGACAGAGAGTGGTAGCGTATACCGTGGTAGTTTAGCCAAGGAATAGTGGATCGGTGAGGGTATTTGCTCATCGTGTTGGGGGGAATAATACTGACGTGATCGTAGGTACCTTTACCTTGCAATTAACACCTTTGTTATCTTTAATTGATTTCAGTTCCATGTATTCCTATATTTTGCACGAGCATGCATGTTTGTTGGATTGACCTGTTGAGTTGTTAGATGTTGGTATGTGGGTAACTAGTTCTTTTGGTGAGACGATTGTGGCTAAGAAGTTGTATAGGAGTTGTTCTTTGATGGTTCAAGGGCATATGTTTGAGGTTGATCTGATGGAGTTACTATTTCATGGTTTTAACGTGATTCTGGGTATAGATTGGTTGTCTCAACACAAGGCTGTAGTGGATTTTGAGGCTAAGAGGGGTTTCTTTGAAACTTGCCGAGGATTACAAAGTTGTAGTTGTGGGGGAGAATGTCAAGTTCATGTCAAATGTGGTTTCAGCACTAGAAGCGCGGAAGTTGCTGGAATGTGGGGATCAAGCATACCTAGCTTATGTTATGAACCCGAATATGAAGGAAGCGCGTGCCTAGGATATTCGCACAATTTGTGACTTTTCAGGAGTGTTTCCGAAAGAGTTACCTATTTGTCACCAAATAAGAAGGTGGAGTTATGCATAGAGATGTACGCGGATAGGGCTCCGGTGTCTATTGCTCCGTATCGTATGGCTCTGAAAGAGTTGAAGAAGTTAAAGACATAGTTGCAAGATTTGTTGGATCGTGGGTTCATTTGTCCAAGTGTATCACCGTGGGGTGCACCGGTGTCGTTTGTGAAAAAGAAGGATGGCACAATGAGGATGTGCATAGATTATCGGCAACTGAACAAGTTACGATCAAGAATAAGTATCCTTTGTCCAGGATTGATGATTTGTTTGACCAGTTTCGAGGTGCTACCATGTTTTCCAAGATTGATCTGCGGTCGAGGTATTATTAGTTGAAGGTAAAAGATAAAGATGTGCCGAAGATAGCTTTTCGCACACGCCATGGGCATTATGAGTTCTTAGTGATGCCTCTTGGTTTGACCAATGCACCAATAGCGTTTATGGATATGATGAATAAGGTGTTCCATGAATTCCTGGACCAATTCGTGGTAATGCTCATTGATTACATTCTTGTGTACTCTCGTACTGAGGAAGATTACATTGACATCTCTGAATTGTGTTGTAGATTTTGTTGGACAACAAGCTTTATGCCAAGTTAAGTAAATGTGAGTTTTGGATCAAACAGGTGGTTTTCCTTGGTCATGTTGTTTTGGCCGATGATATTCGCGTGGATTCGCAAAAAGTTGAGGCCATTGTGAGTTGGAAACCACTGAAATATATTTTAGAGATTCGTAGTTTTCTGGGGTTGGCGGGATATTATCGACGGTTTGTGGATGGGTTTTCGAAGATCACTGCCCCTTTGACGAAGTTGTTGCAAAATGATGTAAGTTTTGAGTGGACGAAAGTTAGGCACCAAGCTTTCGATAAGCTGAAGGAGGCTTTGACACACGCTCTAATCTTGATTCAACCAGAGTCAGGGAAAAGGGTTTGTTGTGTATAGTGATGCATCCTACATGGGTTTGGGATGCGTGTTGATGCAAGTAGGAAGGGTTGTTGCCTATGCATCTAGGCAGTTGAAGGTGCATGAGCGCAATTACCCTACGCATGATCTTTAGTTGGCTGCGGTGGTGTTTGCCTTAAAGATTTGGAAACACTATCTCTATGGTGAGAAGTGTGTTGTTTACACTGATCACAAAAGTTTGAAATACTTGATGTCTCACAATGAGTTAAATCTTAGGCAACAAAGGTGGTTGGAGCTATTGAAGGATTATGATCTGACCATTGAGTACCATTCGGGAAAAGTGAATGTGGTAGCGGATGCTTTGAGTAGAAAGGTCATTGTGGAGCTGAGGGTGATGTTTGCGCGGCTGAGTGTGTCACGAGATGGCGGGTTGTTAGCGAAGTTGCAAGGGAAGCCTTTGATGTTGCAGATGATTAAGAGAAGCAACTGTATGATGATGTGTTGGTGACACATGTTAAGGATATCTTGGATGGGTATTAAACGGATTTTGGTTTTAGTGACGACATGGTTTTGTGCTTTAAGAGTCGAGTGGTGGTGCCTATGAATGAAGAGTTGAGGCACACTATTTTGACCGAGGCATATTCAAGCCCTTTTGTGATGTATTTGGGGAGTACAAAGATGCATCAAGATTTGAAGAAAGAGTATTTATGGGTTGACTTGAAGAAGGATGTTGCAGAGTTTGTGGCTCGTTGCATGGTCTACCAACGTGTTAAGGCAGAACATCAGTTTTCTTCGGGGTTGTTGCAGCCGTTGAGGGTTCCCGATGGAAATGGGAGAGGATCACCATGGATTTTGTGTCTGGGTTGCCTTTGACGCCGTCAAAGAAGAATTTTGTTTGGGTGATTGTGGATAGGTTTACGAAGTGTGCACATTTTCTGGCTGTGCATATAACGTATACTCTGGATAAGTTGGCAAAGTTGTATGTTGCAGAGGTCGTGAGGTTGCATAGAGTGCCGAAGTCTATTGTGTGTGATAGAGATTCGCGTTTCACCGTGAGGTTTAGGGTTTACATAGGGCTTTGGGTACAAGGTTGAACTTCAGTACTTCGTATCATCCGTAGACGGATGGTCAGTCGGAACGGGTTATCCAAGTGTTGGAGGATATATTGTCAAGGGTCGTGGGAGAAGCAGTTGTTGTTGGTAGAATTTGCCTATAATAATAGTTATCAAGCTAGTATCCAGATGGCTCCATACGAGGCTTTGTATGGTAGAAGATGTCGTACGCCGCTTTTTTGGGCAAAGGTAAGAGAGAATTATGTTTCCTTGCAGGATATGTTGAAGGAAACCAATGAGAAAGTGAAGCTTATTAGTGATCATTTGAAGGAAGCTTCGGGTCGGCAAAAGTCCTACGCTGATTTAAAGCGGAGAGAAATTGAGTATGCGGTTGGTTATCATATTTTTCTAAAGGTTTTGTCTTGAAAAAAAGCGATGAGATTTGGGCGGAATGGCAAGTTGAGCCCTAAGTTTATTGGACCGTACAAGGTGTTAGAACGCGTTGGTCCTATTGAGTATAGATTGAGGTTGTCGGCTGAGTTAGAGAAGATACATGATGTTTTCCATGTGTTTATGTTACGGAGGTATAGATCGGATCCTTCGCATGTTATGCCTGTTGAGCATATTGAGTGGAATCCGTACTTGATCTATGATGAGGAACCGGTGAGGATTCTAGATTCGAGTAGTAAAGTTCTCCGCAGAAAGACCATAGAGTTGGTAAAGGTGTTGTGGCGGCACCGCGGTATAGAGGAAGCTACCTAGGAGAGCAAAAATGATATCTTGAAGCAGTTCCCTCATCTTTTTTTCGCCAGGTAAATTTTGAGGAAGAAATTTCTTAAGAGGGGGAGAGTTTTAACGCCCTGAAAATGGGCCTACATGTGAATCGGGTTGGACCGAAGGTTCAAGAGAACCGGTTTAGGCAATTCGAATAGTTTCAAGAAAATAAATTAAAAATTGATTTTTGAGGTAAAATAAAATATAGAAAAATGCTCTAAATTACTTAATTAATATTTTAATTAAATTGGGAATTCAATTTGAGGAAATTAAATCTAATTTTAGGCATTTAAGTCTAGTGACAAAATTGAAAGATTTCAAACTATTTTTGGTGACTAAATTGAAACAGGATAAAAACTTAGAAACTTTAAGGAGCTATCTGACCATTCTTTTCCAAAAAATTTCTCTCTTAATTTAGGCTATTTTTAAAGGATTTTAAAAGGTTTAATAATGAGATAAATGAGGTTTTAATTAAAAAGATCTTTATTTTCTAAAAACACTTTCTCACGTAACTACTTTTCTCAAAATCTTTTCTCTCAACTTTCTCAACAACCAAACTGAGATTTCTACTTATAAACCTCCAGTATTCAATCTTTATTGATTTCCTTTTTGATTTTTATTTGATTTCTTCAAATACCTTTGCAAATTCTCTTTGGATTTCATCAAAGCTTGGCCAATTAAGGAGAAATCGGCAATTAGAGGTAATTTTCGTTTCTCTCCTCTAATTAAAGGTTATTTAATGAAATTCCTAAGTTCTTGATCCTTTGTTGTTGATTTATATTGTGGAATTGTGATTTAAACATTTATTTGTTAATTAAATTGAGTTTTCTTGGAAAATTAATGGAAGTTGAATTAGATCTATTTTGATGATGGATTTAATTGATTTACATCTTAAATCAGATGTGTTTTAATGTTGAAAGGATTGATTAATCAATGGAATCCCGAAACTATAAGGATTGCTATTTTCTAGGTTGTTTATAGTTGGTTTTTGGTGCGATCTGGTTGTTGTGTTGTTGCTGGAGATATAAGGACGTGTTTAGGTTTTTGTTTGATGTTAATTGATGATGTTAATGTGTTAGAATCTTTAGATCTTGGCTGGGCTTTGTTTGAATAAGGTTTGGTGGTGTTCTTGTTGGTTTTAGGAGGGTGTTTGATTGATTCTTGTGAGATGTTGTTGAGTATGTTGGTTGCTGGAAGGTTTTGATACAGAGAGGTGTTCTTAATCCTCTGTTTTGGTTGGGTAAAGCAGGGGAGCTGAATCTTTTACCTATCGAAGAAGGCGCGGGAGTTGCGGAGGCTTGATTCGCGCATCGACCATCGAGAGTTGGGTTGTTGGTGAGTGGAAAAGTGTTTTACTACTGTTTAAAGGTTTGAAAAGGAGTCGTGGGAGTTTAGATTAGGTTTGACACACCTATCTAAGCTGGAAAGTAAGTATCGGTTGAGATATCTCTTGTTTTCGGTATTTTTAAAATGAAATCTCATGCACATGTTTATGGTCATATTACTCACATTGTTATGCATGTTTTGAAAGTGAAAGATGATGCAAATAATCTTTGATGATGACTTTTGAGAATTACATATGATTTATGCTAGTGTTTTGAGATTATGGAAATACATGGTTAATGTATTTGTGTTGGAATGATTTGATGCATATGTAAAACAGTTAGATAATGTTGGTTATTGAATATATTGGCAAGTGGCTGTGTTGAAAATGTTATCGGACATAGTTGACCGGTCATAAGATTGAAAGTGCACTATAAAAAGTCGCTTCATGTGTGTCGAGGGGTGTTAAAGTGTCTGTAATCTCCACCATGAGAACCGCAGCAATTGAGGTGGGTAAATGTTCTGTTTTCTCCTGCTGGTGGATTAATACATCCAAACCATAGAGGTGAGTAAATGTTCCGTTGCTCCAGTTTGAACCGTTGAGGTGGGCAAGTGTGCCGTTACTCAGGTTGAGGTATGTTTGTGAAGTGGTTGTGTGAACCAGTTGAGTATCCGTGTATCCGACGTGTTTTACGAAACGTAAGGTTGCTAGTTTTGAGTCACTTGAAAGCCAATATATGAGATAATGTATCATGAGAAATGGATTATTTTGTATAATGTGATTTATACATGTGTTGCTCTTTAAGCTTGTTATAAAGGAGTTGTGGTGTGAAGCTTAAATTGAGGTAGAGATTGAATCCATGATACATGTGTTGAAAATGATTTTAATGTGCATACTTTGAGATGTCATGAGAAGCATGAGATGTTTTGCTAAGAGATGTTTACATGTGATTTGAACAAAATGGGTTTAAATGCATTGATGAGTGTTATGTAGTTTCCCTCATTAAGCTTATAGCTTGCGCTCTCTTTTCCTCATCAATGTAGAGAAATAGCTTTCTTGGGCAGCACTCGAGTGAGGAAGGATCCAAGGATTTGGTACAATTCAAAGTATGGTTTTTAATACATTTTAAGTAGTAATAAGAAGGCAATGTGACCAAGTGGTTTTGGGAGTTGTGTTTTGAGTACTCCCTGATAGGGCTGAGCATGGTTAACCGCAAAACCGAAAACCGATCCGAACTGAGGCGTTTAGATAGTTCATGGTTCATAAGTTTACGAATCGAACCGAATTTGATTTTTTATTTAATTTATAGTTATTTTTATAATGTAAAAATAAGTATTTTATACTTATAATACTATACATGCATTTTTAATTATTATTATTTACTTAAAAAATTAAGTTTTTAATAAATATTTATGAAAAATACTTAAAAACTCTAACTTTTAATGTTTAAAAGTCATCAAATAAAGATATTTTGTCAAAATAAAATACAAAATTCAAAAACTAACGTTAATATGGAAAAACCAAAAATCGAGGTTAACCGAACCGAAAACCAATGGTTACTAAAATAGCTTACCGAATTAAACTGAAACTGAACCGTATACACCCCAACTCCCTGATGTAAAAGTTTAGATTGTTGTTTTGGACATGTATGATGCTCTTTACTTGTGTTTGAGGGGTTTTAGAAACATTAATCATGCTTGGGTAGAAATCATGCTCTTAGGTGAATTCTTGAGTATGCCATGCTTGGTGTAACCTCTTGATATGTTGCTATGAGTGATGGATGTATGTCTATGATGCTAAATGATGTTTATAGGTTGAATTAAGGGTGTTAGGTTGAGCCAAAGTGTCATATGTTGGACCTAGAGGTCATTACAGGCCTTAACGTTCCGGTACAATACCCTAGGGTGTAGGTACGCGAGGACCTGTATATCCTCAAATTGTGCAATTTGGCCTTACCGTACTGATATGCTTGGTAACCGTATCAGTAAGCGTAGTTATGTAATAGGGTCATTGTTCTGGTACTATTCCTAGCTACTAGAATCTGAACTTTCAAAATTAAACAAGCCTTACCGATAAGCTTGAGGACTGTATCAGTATGCGAATACCTTTGATATCGTATCGATACGGTGGACAACTCTACCAAAACACTGGCAGTTAAATTAGTTGGTTTACTGTCTGAAGTTTGAAATGTTTGCATATTGGTCCCTGTTTCTTATTTATGCAATTAATTGAGTATGATGATCATTTTGAGTGGTGATTTGATATGAAGGCATGTAATAAGAATAATCAAGGACTGGTAACTTTAATTTTGTGAAAGCTCGTATAATTATCTAAAATTACGTTTTGGTCCCTAGAATGGGGTTTCGAGCAATTGGATGTCGAATTGGCGCCCGATTGAGTTGAGATTTTAACCATGACTTGTATGCACACCATAGGACCTAAAAATCATCTAGAAAGGATACAAAAGAAAAAATGGTTTGGTTCGCATGTAATTTTATCAGGGTTTATTTCGATAAACCCTAATATAATTCACTCAGTTTGGTCTTACGGCTAGACCGGGTCAAGGGGGTTACAGTTCTATTTTTAAGTACCAAAGATGAGGCTTTATAAAAATTCATCACATTTTCAAAAGCAAACCAAAATAATGTTGGCCATTTCTCATGTTAGAAGTGACCATGGAACCGAATTTCAAAATCTTGATTTTGAAGAGTTTTGTAACTCAAATGAAATTAGTCATATTTTTTGGCTCCTCGCACGCCTCAACAAAATGGGGTTACTAAGAGGAAAAATAGAACTTTAGAAGAAATGGCTAGAACTATGCTTTGTGAAAATAATTTGCCTAAGTATTTTTAGGCGGAAGCCACTAATACTGCTTGTTATATTGTCAACCGTGTAATGATTAGGCCTCTTTTAAATAAACACCTTATGAGTTTTTCAAAAATAAAATCCTAACATTAGCTATTTTCATCTTTTTGGATGTAAATGTTTTATTTAAATAATGGAAAAGACAATTTATACAAGTTTGATGCAAAAACTGATGAAGCTATTTTTCTTGGTTACTCTTTAAACTCTAAAGCCTATCATGTATTTAACTAAAGAACTTTAGTGGTTGAAGAGTCTATTCATGTTGTTTTCGATGATAACTTCTTTCCGAGGAAGGATACTTGTGATGATGATGTAAGAATTTTGGATGCCAATGATGGCGGAGGAAAATCATCAAAGGTAGATGAGTTCTGTCTAAAGAAGAACCACAATATCCACCTTTAGAAGCCTTGAAGGACATGTTTCTAGAGGAAAGGAAGGTCACCTACCCAAGGGAGTTCAACTATGTCAAAAGTGGTGAGATTTTGGGTGAGGGGTAACCACTAGATCTTCTCTTAGAAATACTTGTAATTTTGTTGCATTTATCTCATGCACAAAGCCTAAAAATATCAAAGTAGCATTAAATTATGATTATTGGATATTGGCTATGCAAGAAGAGTTAAATCAATTTCAGAGGAGTCAAGTTTGTACATTAGTTGATAAACCTAGTAATAAATGTACTATAGGTACTAAATGGTGTTTTAGAAACAAACTAGATGAAAGCGATAACATAGTGAGAAACAAGGCTATACTTGTTGCTCAAGGTTACACTCAAGAAGAAGGAATTGATTTTGATGAAACCTATGCACCCGTACCTAGAATGGAAGCTATTAGGATATTGATTGAATTTGCATGTTTTCATGAATTCAAGCTTTTTCAAATGGATGTTAAAAGTGCTATTCTAAATGAAGAAGTGCATGTAGAACAACCACCAGGTCTTGAAGATCGAAAACATCCAAACCATGTTTTTAAACTTTCAAAAGCTTTTTATGGTTTGAAACAAGCTCATAGAGCTCGGTATGAAAGATTATAAAATTCTATAGTTGAAAAAGGTTTTGACAAAGGGATGGTTGATACTACAGTCTTTATAAAAAGAAAAGACAAGGATATTTTAGCAGTTCAAATCTATGTTGATGATATTATTTTTGGTTTTACTAATGAATCTCTTTGCCAAGAATATGCTAAGTTAATGCAAGGTGAATTTGAAATGAGCATGATGGGGGAGCTCTCATTCTTCTTGGGACTCCAAATCAAACAAAGGAAGGATGACATCTTCATCAATCAAACAAAGTACATCAAGGATATGCTCAAGAAGTTTGACTTAGAGAATGTGAAGTCTCAAGCCACTCCAATGAGCTCTTCTACAAGGCTTGAAAAAGATCAAGGAGGAAAATGTGTTGATCTTAACCTTTATTGATCTATGATAGGATCTTTGCTTTATCTTACCGCAAGTAGACCGAATATTACGTTTAGTGTTTACTTGTGTGCTAGATTTCAAGCTAGTCCTAGAGAATCGCATTTACAAGCCGTTAAGAGAATCTTTAGATACCTTAGAGATACACCTTGTTTAGGTCTTTGGTATCCTAGAGACTCATTCTTTAGTTTGCATGGTTATTCGGATGCAAATTATGGAGGTTATAAGATAGATAGAGAGAGTACATCTCGTACTTGTCAATTCCTAGGTAACATGTTAATCTCTTGGTTTTCTAAGAAGCAAAAGAGCGTTGCGCTATCTACCACTGAGGCAGAATATATTTCGATTGATAGTTGTTGTGCTCAAGTCCTTTATATGAAGCAATAACTCTTATATTATGGAATTGATGTAGGTACCATTTTCATAAAGTGTTGCAACACTAGTGTTTTTTGTCTCACTAAAAATCTTATCTAATATTCTAGAACCAAACATATATAAATAAGACATTATTTCATTGGAGATCATGTCTTAAAAGAAGATGTAGCTCTAGAGTTTGCAAATATCTTGCATCAAGTAGCAGATATCTTTACCAAACCTTTATATAAGGAGTGCTTTTGTACTCTTAGGAGAGAGTTAGGGCTTACTAGCCTTTATTGAACCTTAGAGCCTTTGTTTGTACTCAAAATTGCTTGAATTTGTATGAATTCCATGTTTGTGTGATCTTCTCCTTAAATGCATCTATTCATGTTGTTAGGGTGAGTATGTATCTGTTTTTGGCCTCTATCTGTTGCTCATTCATCATGTGCATGCATACCAATTTGAGTAAAAATGAATTTTTGAGTCCTTTGTAGACAAAATAGTTAATTTTGGTCAGAGGGTATTGGTACGGGGGAAGTTGTATTGATACTTGTTATCAGGGGCAGCGATTCGATACAAACTTGTTTGTACTGGTATGGGTTGAGGATCGGTACGGGGTAAAATCGTGTCGATACGCGATGTTCAGGTAAGTTCTTTAGCTATACCAGTATGTGTGCGCTGGAGCCATTAAATAGGCTTTCCTATTTTAAATCAAACTTTAACTCTTTTTTTCTCTCAAACCCTAGTCATTTTTCTCCTTAAATACCCTCTAAATCTCTAGGTTTGCATAAAATTTCTTCAAATCTTTTGGGGCTTTTACTCTAAATATCAAACCCAAGCTTTGATCATCAAGCTTAGTGCAAATCATCAATTCATTTATCCACTCGTCCATCATTCATGGTAAAAACCTTATTTTATAATTTTTTGAATTTCTTTATACTTGTATAGTTTTTAGGTTTAAATTGTGGATGTATAAATCTATAGTTTCAAAGTTTTTACAAAAAAAATTTAAAACTAAATTTTTTTATTCGAATATATATTTATACTTGTATAATTTATTTTACAGTTTTCAAGTTTTAAAATTTTAAAATATTTTTATTTATATTTGTATATGTTTTTAAGCTATACATTATAAATTTTATCCTACCTTGATTATTGAATTGAATTTGATGTGTTTTCATACATATTTTTTTATGGTCTAAATTTTGCAAGTTTTACCAAAACTCTTTACCATGCCTCATAGAAAGAGATCTAGAATCGATACCACCGCTAGTTCTTCCAACCCTGGTAACAATGGTACCAAACCTAATCTTGCCCAACTTTTCCCCCGTTATTTTAATGAACCGGAAAACCCTCAAGCTATGGAATATTTCAAACAATTTCAAAATTTTAAAATTCGTCGTAAGTGAATTGTTGATTACTCTTATATATGCTCTGATGAATTTGGTTTTAAATACCATGATTTATTGAGGGAATGGAAGTTCATGAATTTTTTAAACGTCCCCGACATTATTTACAAAAATCATGTTCATATTTTCTACTCCAATGCCCGATGTGTTTTAAATCAAGAGAAAACTGAAACTATTGACATTGAATTCTATCTTATGGGAAAAACTGCTATTCTTGATTCTCAAAAAGTGGTTGATCATTTGGGTTTAGAAAATGTGGGTATTGATGATGAAAATGCTTTTCCTACAGCTTATGGTGGCCCAGTCACAGTTCTCGAACCCATCAGTGTTTCCTTCACCTTCTCATCACTTGGTGGTTTCGACCATCCAGTTGTAAATGGCCCACTCTTCGCATGGTGGATGACTTTTTGGCTTTATTGCTTTCATGGGAGAAAACACCCAAGCTAGCCCAAATCATCTTTGTCGAGATGGTCCACATTGTCAACAACCGTCATACCACACTCTTGAAGTCTCTCTCCTTATATCTCCAACATTCAATTAACCACCACAACTTCTCAAATACACCTAACTATCATCCTAGAAAATTAGAGATTCACATCTCTTCGAGATTCCAACGTTAAAACCAACTTATTAACATTATAAAACATCAAAATTATGATTATAACCAATCAAGAACCCAGCAAAACAGATCCAAAACGGAAATCACTTAATCTCATCAATTAAACCTTGATTTAATCAATTACTACAATTAACTCATCAAAACTCATTAGAAAACATTAAACAAGGATCAGATACTTCGAAATTTCAATAAATAACCATTCATTAGAGGAGAAGAATGAACCTTACCTCTAATGAGTGATTTCTCTCTCAATTGGATGTTTTAAATCTTGAAAACAAAGAAATTCAATGAGGTTTTGCAAAGCAAAGTTGAAGAATCAATTAAGGAACAAGAATCTAAGAAATTAAGAGTGTTACCTCAGATTTTAGATGAAAAAGTGAGTGTTTGGCTGAAGAACTTTGAGAGAAAAGTTTAGGAGAAAAAGTTACGTAAATTTTTTGTTTTAAGAAAATAACTACCTTTTAGTTAATTCTCTTTTAATTAGCCATTTAAAACTCTTTTTAAAATAATCCTAAATGAGAGGAAAATCTGATATTAAAGTTTGGTAAAATAGCTCCTTAAAGATTCTAAGATTTGACCATTTTTTAAAATAGTCACTAAAAACAGTTTTCAATCTTTACATTTTGGTCACTAGCCAAAATGTCAAATTTCCAAATTCCAATTTCCAAAATTGACTTTACCAAAAATATCCATATATTAAATAATAATTTTTAGATTTTTCCCCATTTTTTCTTGCACCAAAATTATTTTTTCCGATTTTAATCTCAAATCCGACTTGAATCTCTAATCCCGGTCCACCAGACCATCTAAACCACTAGGAAAAACTCCTAGGCCCAAAACCGGGGCATTACAACTCTCCCCTTTAGAAATTTCATCCTTGAAATTTACCTGACTGAAACAGATGCGAAAATTGAGCAACCATGTCCGACTTACTCTCCCATATGGCCTCCTCAACACCGCGATGTCGCCACAACACCTTAACAAGTTTAATCGTCTTGCCACGAAGAACTTTACTATTGTAGTCAAGGATCTCCACTGGTTCCTCATCATAAGACAAATACGGTCGCAACTCAACATCCTCAACAGGCATAACATGCAACAGATCCTAGCGATACCTTCGCAACATGGAGACATGAAACGCATCATAAATCTTCTCCAACTCAGGAGGTAACCTCAACCGATAAGCCACATGACCAATGCATTCTAGAACATCATACGGTCCAATAAACCTTGGGCTCAACTTTCCTTTACGCCCAAAACGCATCACCTTCTTCCAAGGCGAAACTTTCAAGAACACTTTTTCACCAACGGCGTACTCAATCTCTTTACGCCTCAAATTCGCGTAGGATTTCTACCTATCTGAGGCCTCTTTTAAATGATCACAAATTATATTTACTTCATCATCCGTGTCTTTCAACACATTAGGCATGGAAACATACTTTTCCCCAGCCTTAGCTCAATACAAAGGCGCACGACACCTCCTACCATTCAAGGCTTCATACGGTGCCATCTTTATACTTGCTTGATAACTTTTATTGTACGCAAACTCTACCAAAGGCAGCTGCTTTTACCAAGTTCCTTGGAACTCAATGATACAACATCTCAACATATCCTCTAAGATTTGAATCACACGTTCATATTGGCCATCTGTTTGAGGATGGTACGATGTACTGAAATTCAAGCGAGTACCCAAAGCTCGGTGCAAACACTTCCAAAACCTCACTGTAAACCGTGGATCCCTATCCGAAACAATCAATTTAGGCACCCCGTGCAACCTCACAATTTTAGTAACATACAAATCTGCCAACTTATCCAACGAATACGTCGTATGCACTGGCAGAAAATGTGCACACTTCATAAACCGATCAACAATAACCCAAATGGAATCCTTTTTAGTTAGTGTCAAAGGTAATCCCGACATAAAATCCATGGTGATCCTTTCCCACTTCCACTCTGGTATCTTCAACGGTTGCAACAACCCAGAAGGAAACTGATGTTCAACTTTCACCAACTAACACACCATACATCTAGCAACAAAAGCAGCCATGCCCTTTTTCAAACCCACCCAATAGTAATCTTTCCTCAACCCATGATACATTTTGGTACTACCAGGATGCATTGAAAAAGGACTAGTATGTGCCTCAGTCAAAATCATCCGTCTCAACTCCTCGTCAGTAGGCACCACAATCTGATCTTTAAAACACAAAACCCCATTACTATTAAAGTGATAATCCGTAGGATTTCCATCAATGACGTCCTTGACATGAGGTACTAACGCCTCATCATACGACTACTTTTCCTTAATCAACTGTGCCAAGCAAGGTTTCACTTACAACTCTACCAACAACCCTCTATCACGGGTCACACTCAACCTCGCAAACATGGCTTTCAACTCCGCAACGGCCTTTCTACTCAAAGCATCAATCACAACATTGGCTTTACCCGGATGGTACTCAATGGTCATATCATAATCCTTCAACAACTCCAACCATCTATGTTGACGAAGATTCAACTCTTTCTGTGTTATCAAATACTTCAAGATCTTATGGTCAGTGTACACAACACACTTTTCACTATAAAGGTAATGTCTCCAAATTTTTAACGCAAACACTACCGTCACGAGCTCAAGGTCATGCATAGGGTAGTTACGTTCATGCATTTTCAATTGCCTCGATGCATAAGCCACAACTTTCCCATCCTGCATCAACACACACCCTAACCTGACGTAAGATGCGTCACTATACACCACAAACTCTTTCCCTAACTCAGGTTGAATCAAGATTGGAGCTTGCGTCAGAGCTTCTTTCAACTTCTCAAAAGCCTGTTGTTTAGCTTCTGTCCATTCAAACTGCACATCCTTTTGCAACAACTTGGTCAATGAAGCAACAACTCTCAAAAACCCATCCATAAAACGACGGTAATAGCCTGCCAAGCCGAGAAAATTGCAGACTTCTATCACTGACTTTGGTTGCTTCCATTTCACAACCGCCTCAACCTTTTTAGGCTCAACTCGGATACCCTCAGCTGAAACCACATGCCCAAGAAAAACCACTTCACTAATCCAAAACTCACATTTGCTCAACTTAGCATAAAGCTTATTATCACAATCCTCAAGTGTCGATTATGATCCACTTCGGTATGAGAGTACACAAGGATATCATTTATGAACACTACTACAAATTGATCCAAAAATTCATGAAACACACGGTTCATTATATCCATGAATGTTGCAGACGCATTCGTCAGCCCAAACAGCATCACCAAGAACTCATAATGGCCATACCTCGTACGAAAAATAATCTTCAGTACATCCTTATTCTTCACCTTCAAGCTCCCCAGAATTGATCGAACAGATCATCAATCCATGGAAAGGGATAATTGTTCTTAATTGTCAACTTATTCAGTTGCCGATAATTTATATACATCATCAACATGCCATCCTTCTTTTTCACAAACAACACTGATGCTTCCCACGACGACACACTAGGCCAGATGAAACCCTGATCCAGCAACTCTTAAAGTTACGTCTTCAACTCTTACAACTCCTTTGGTGCCATACGATATGGTGCAATCGACACTGGAGCCGAATCAACATATGTGTCAATGCAAAACCCCATCTCCCTATCCGGTGGCAAACCAGGTAACTCTTCCAAAAACACACCTAGAAAGTCACAAACTGTACGGATATCCTTTGTCTACACTTCTTCTACATTTGGATTCATCACATAGGATAGATATGCCCGACATCCACTTTCAAGCAAATTACGCTCTTCTATGGCCGAAACCATATTAGGCAAGAACTTTACATTTTCGTCCACAACTAAAACCTCATAATCATTAGCAAGCCTCAAAGAAACCCGTTTGGTCTCAAAGTCAACCACAGCTCGATGCTCGGACAACCAGTCCATACCCAAAATCACGTCAAAACCTTGGAATGGAAACTCCATCAGGTTAGCCGCAAACACGTGACCCTAATCCATCAAATAACACCTCCGATACAACTTCCTTGTAACGACCGTTTCACCAAAAGAACTCGTCACTTGTATACCAACATCAAGCATTTCTACCGGTACACTAAGCAAATGTGCATGTTCATGCAATACATATGAATGTGTAGAACAAGAATCTATCAAAGAAAACAATGACATAGACTGCAAGGTTAGCGTACCTGTTATCACGTGTGTCATTTCTTACCTCGCGATGAGCATAGACCCTTGCTGGTCCACCCTCCTCCAGTCGAGCTGCCACTGTGTGCACCACAGTCCTTTGTCCATCCTCCCTCCTCTAAAAGGTGCCTCAACCACGCCTACGGCCCCTAGGTGGTGCAGCAATAGGTTCAGGTGCCTACCTACCTCTAGCAAGAAAAGGACAATCCTGTCTGATGTGATCTATCAACCCACAACTCTAACAAGAGTTCGCAGCCATAACTGCATGAGCATGTCCCTCTCTAGCCAAACATGGGCAATCTCACCTTAAATGTTCTCTAGAACCACAACCCTAACAACTACTATACGCTGCTCAAACCTGAGCATCATGTCCCTAATATCCTCATCCAAAACCATCTCCACTGCGTCTCAGTTCCTCTTAGCCTGGCCACCCCTGAAACTATACTCTATAGCTCTATTCCCTAAGCTAGAACCTCCAGAGCAACGAGACAAACCCAGACTCTACTCTATATCCTTTGCCCGAGATACTAGAACATTAAACTCAATGTATTCAGTGGCCAACATGTACGTCTTGACATCCTACACCAGACCATACTGGAAATGATCACAGTTGTGCCTTTCATCTAGCACCAACTCAAGTGCGTACTAGCTCAGTCATACGAACTGCACCTCATACTCAGACACTACCATACTACCCTAACCAAGGCCATAAACTCTTATTTCTTATCGTCCAAATATATAACACCTAGATATTTCTTCTTGAAGGCAACCTAAAAGAATTCCCACGTCACTTCACCGGGTTCTATGCCCGTGATTACAGTGGTCCACTAACTATATGCATATCTTTACAACAGGGAAACAACACATCCCAACTTGTGGTCATTATTACAACCATTCTGCATCAAGATACGCTTCATACTGGCCATCCACTCCTTCGATGCCTCAGGTGCTAACCCTCTATACCCAACCCCTTGAAGGATACACAAACACTCTAACGGCAAACCTGAACTAGCAGCAGTAAGTGCCGGAGCAGACATGTGAGCTCCAGCCATCGTAGCCTGGAATGCTCCTGTCATCGCCTGAACCAAAGGTATCATGTCCCTAAACACTGGACTAGATGGTGTAGGGGGTACTTGTTCTACACCCTCAGGAGGATTAGGTGGAGGAGGTGACAAATCCTCAGGGTGTACAATCTCACCCTCAACTCCCTGTCCTCCGACAGTAGCATTTCTGCTAGATCGCAATTCTCTTCTCGGTGGCATATTCTAAAACATATCTAAGGCATGATAACTACACAAAAACAAAAACAATCAGGCCAGCTTCAAGCAAGGATCCAAGACTTCCATTTTAAACCAAAATCATTTCATAAACATAGTAATATAGCAATGTGTCCATAAGGTACCCAAACACGACATAATTCAAACATCGTACATGTAAACAATCACTGTGCACAACAAACATCATGATACAAACACCAACAGCATCCCAATTTTTGCAATCCTGGCTCTGATACCACCAAATATAACCCCTTAGCCCGGCCTAGCTAAAACTAGAATAAGAGAGCCACATTAGGTTTGTTGAAGCAAACCTGAGCTAAAATCCTAGACCAAACTTTTTTTCTTTTTATCTTGTCTAAATGTATGTTATTAGAGTCCTATGTGAAAATATCTCAGTGGTAGCATTTCATTTAGTCAGATTACAATTCAGATATTGTCTACTCAACAAAGCACATAAAAGACCAAAACACAAGACTCATAAATTCCTGGCAAATTTCATGTTTAAGGTTACCAACCTTTAATTCGTCTAATTACATACATATAGGTCAAATTCCATTCCAAAACAATTACTCAAACTCAATTAATTACATTCATATCAAACCGGGATCAAATTGCAAGATTTCCAAACTTCAGCATCATCAAATAGAACAAAAACAACATAGCGTACCGATACAGATTAACAAATATAACGACCTAGCATACTGATGCACTAAGACACATATCGATGCAGTGTGTTTGACTACCCCCATACTGGTACAGCTTTGACCCATACCGATATGCTTCTCATCTTTTCAAAATTCTAGTAACCAAAATGCGTATTGATACGGTACCCCATGTACCGGTAAAGATTGCTAAATTCGAAAGGTGTGTACCGATCCTCAAACCCGTGTATCAGAACAAGCATACAATTTTTGTAATGCATACCGATATGGTGGCTAAGCGTACCGGTACCCATAGCTTTATTTCAACACTTAGAGCCGCAAACAAACCCCGCGTACCGATCCTGAGGTACCCGTACCAGTACGCAGAGGCCTATAATGACCTCTAGGTCTAACATATGACACTTCGGCTCACCTTAATCAAGCTTACCACTTAGCTAATCATAAAAAAACATCATCAACATGTTTAATCAACATCATAACATCACCAAAAGTCATCCTAGCTATCTAGCATACTCAAGAAATCAAATCTAGAGGCATGCTTCCTAGTCCACATCCAAAACATCAAACCAACCATATCCCAATCACTTAAAGCATATTACAAGTCCAAAACAACAATTATAACTTGCAACAACAGGGAGTTCCTCAAAAGCCTCCTAAAGCCTTAACCGACACATTGCCATTATTACTATTTTTTGATGTCTAAACCATACTTTGAATTCAAGTGTTGGAGTTCCCTTCCTTGCCTCTTTGCTGCCTCAAACCTTAGTTTTCTGTATTGATGGAAAAGAGAGCATAAGCACACTAGGCTTAGTGAGGAATACTCGAACAACAACCATCATCAATGCATTCTAAAACAATTTCACTATACATTTGTAAAATACGTTTCAAAGCTCTTTTAAGCACCATCACATTATCATGCCTTATCAAACTATGCACTTAACATTTCCAAAACAGCATATTAAACCATATACAACATGTATCATGGATCCCACAACAAAATCTCATTTGCTACCCTCAATTTAAGCTTTCCCATGCATATTACCAATGCAAGGCTTAAAGAGTAAAACATGTTTAACTCACATTAAACAACATAATCCATCTCATGATACATAAACAATTATATTGGCTTCCAAGTGATCATTTACCAAGTTCCATTTACCAAACCGTAACATCGGATACACGGATTCAACAAGTGTTCCCACACCACTTAACAAACAATCTACCGGTAATACAAGGTTCACACACGGGAGTATTCGGTACACATAAACCCCTCCACTGTTGTGAAACCCATGGTGGAGTATTCGGTACACATAAACCCCTCAACACCAATCATCGGTATGAAGTTTAATCCACTAACGGGAGTCTTCGATACTGTACATTTCCTCGACATTCGGTACACTATAGCAACTAGGACTATAAACAAATTTAACGTTCAGTGAGTCGTTTGTGAACTGTTCAGCACTGAACGTTCAGCGGGAAGTTCGTTTATGTTCGTTTATTTATTAAACGAACGAACATGAACAAGATTTTTTGTTCGTTTAATTAAATGAACGAACAAAAACAAAGGGCTTGTTCGTTCATTTATGTTCGTGAACGTTCAGTAATCCGTTCGTTTATTTTTGTTTGTTTATGTTCATTTAAATTTATTCACATATGTCTAGGGTGTTCATTGTTCGGTTAAACCGAACTAACCGACCAAACCAAAACAAAATTGGTTAATCTATTCGATAATTTTAGGTTTCGGCTAATGATTAAGAGTTTTTTTCTAATTTCAATTATCGATTAATTCGATTTAAATCGGTTAATTAACTGAATCAATCGGACTAACCCAAAATATTAAATATTTAACACATTATATATGTTTGTTTGTGTTCATTTATGTTCATTTGTGTTCGTTTATGTTCGTTTATCATTTTAACGAACGAATATGAATGAACACGAACAATTATCGATTAATTTGGTTCATTTACAGGCCTAATATCAACCCCTCAACACTCAAGACACCTTTTTATAGTGCACTATCAAACCTATGGCTGACCAACTATATATGATTTAGTTTTCAAACCATTTCATAACATCACTTGCCAATATAATTCATTTTAACATCAACAAATTACTGTTTTCATATGCATCACCCAAAACCATGAAACCAATGCAACAACCTTTGTATTAAACAATGTTCATAAACATTAACCAAACGTGCATTACTTCCAAATGCATCAATATCATTTAGAAACCAATTTCTAGCATTAAACCATGCTCAAAATATCCATATACAATGAGTAATCAAAACATGTAAAACAAGTGCATCAGACTATTGCCAAAACCGAGTTTGAGAGAGAATTCATCCTTTACTTACTTCCGATCTTAGATCAGCGTTTCTAGCTCAATCTAAACTCCCAAACACAACTTTCAAACCTTTGCAAAATTGAATACACATTTCCACTCACCAACTTTCAACGTCTTGCTTACCGATGCGACAATCACGCCTCTCTAAAGCTTTTGGAACTCACTTTCAAGCTTGTGGACCAATTTCCCATGCTTTTAGCTGTACAAAACAGAGGTACATTGCATCAAAATGCATTCAACATCATAGCAACACTAAAACTCAACATCTTCTACCCAAAACCACTCCACAACTTCCAAAATTAACAACAACCCTCTTCTGAACTTAACCCTGCCACAATCAAACGTTTCAACACTTCAACTATCATCAATTAACAATCAAAAACACTTCTTAAACATCCTTATATCTCCAGCATTCAATTAACCACCACAACTCCTCAAAAACACCTAACTATCAACCTAGAGAATTAGAGATTCACATAGCTTCGGGATTCCAATGTTAAAACCAACTTATTAACATTATGAAACATCAAAATTATGATTACAACCAATCAAGAACCCATCAAAATAGATCCAAAACAAAAATCACTTAATCTTATCAATTAAACCTTGATTTAGTCAATAACTACAATTAACTCATCAAAACTCAATAGAAAACATTAAACAAGGATCAAATACTCGGGAATTTCAATAAAGAACCATTCATTGGTGAAGAAGAACATACCTTACCTCTAATGAGTGATTTCCCTCTCAATTAGTTGTTTTAAATCTTGAAAACAAAGAAATTCAATGAGGTTTTGCAAAGAAAAGTTAAAGAATCAATTAAGAAACAAGAATCTAAGAAATAAGGAGTGTTACCTCAGATTTTGGATAAAAAGTGAGTGTTTGGCTAAAGAACATTGAGAGAAAAGTTTAGGATAAAAAGTTACGTAAATTTTTAGTTTTAAGAAAATAACTACCTTTTAGTTAATTCTATTTTAATTACCCATTTAAAACTCTTTTTAAAATAATCCTAAATGAGAAGAAAATCTGATATTAAAGTTTGGTAAAATAGCTCCTTAAGGATTCTAAGATTTGACCCATTTTCAAAATAGTCACTAAAAACAGTTTTCAATCTTTACATTTTGGTCACTAGCCATGTCCAATTTCCAAAATCCATTTTCCAAAATTGACTTTAACAAAAATACCCATATATTAAATAATGATTTTTAGATATTTTCCCATATTTTTCTCGCACCAAAATTATTTATTCCGCTTTTAATCCAAAATCTGACTCGAATCTCTAATCCTGATCCACCGGATCGTCTAAACCACTAGGAAAAACTTCTAGGCCCAAACTCAGGGCGTTACAGTTATAATATCCCTTTTATAATACTAGAGCCCATTTACATATCAAAGGCCCAAATGACAGTTTTATTCCCGCCCATTTCTCATAGTTGCCAGCTCAACAAACATAGATATAAGGTGGATTTAAAATTCTAGCCCAAACTTTGCCACGTGGAAGCTCAGATTGGTCCAAACAATAGATACAGATTTGTGTTTCTTTTCTCATAACTGGATACAGCTTGATGACTCTACTGGGTTGTTTTATGGTGTCTGATCTATCTCGAAGTGATTGGTGGCGACTCCAAAATGATTTTAAAAATCAAATTTAAACGAAAACCCCTAATTTCAAAATTAATTGTCAAGCCATTTACACGGTTCAAAAATGGTTACGACAGCTTGACGACTCTGTTGGAGATCACTCATAAGTCAGATCTAAAAATTTTACGAGGCATTTTGTCATTTAAGAATTGTATTTTGAATTTAATTTTTCCAATAATTAGTGGATGGATTTTTAGAAAGAATGGAAATATGCTTTTTTATTTATGTGATATAAATTTTCAGTCATGCATAAGTCTTCTACCCGGGCTTTCACCTTTAAGTGGGAGCGAGACATGATCCGACGTGAGGTCTCCATCTTTGTGATCAGAATTTTGTCTTTCTTTTGGTATACCAACCTTATACAACGTGAGGTACAAGCCTCTGATATAAGGGATCATATACTCTTGAATCGATGTCTTGTTTTCATAGTAGACAGTAACGACAGTTCGGGTACCCAAAGTCTAGAACAAAAACAACATGCTACAATCTAGAAGCTTACCCCACTAGAGCCAGATAGGTACCTATGACATGGTGCTGCCGATTTAAATACGCTTTTCTGGCTATTCTCTCTGCTCAATATAACCTACTTTATTGTATCAATTTATTAAATTTTTGCCTTCAGTATTATTTTACAATACTGACACAGGTTTTTTGTGTGTTGTTTTTGTCTTATTCTATTTAAATATGCCGCATCATGTTGCATTAATTTGATATCGATTCGAGAATCAATTAATTAGGAAGTATTCACTATGGCTGAAGGATCTGAGAGACGAGAAGAAGATAATACTTCAGTATAGACATGGTCAGAGAAGACCCAAAATATGATACCCATAATCAAGGAATACGAGGCTTTACTACACTATCCTAAAGTCCAGAGCGACAAGGTCTACACGAGACTTAGTAACAATTCTAGCTTTAGAAAGAAGTTGAAAGCGATCACGGGAATGAATAAAGCTTGGTTCGATGGAAAATTAGCCGATAGAGATAACGACGATCAAATTGAGGATAAAGAGCGCATAAACTGGAAAGTTATTAGGGGATTGATATTGACAAGTGATGAACCGACCAAGAAGAGGAGCTTATATCTTTATGCATATACGGACTGATGTTGTTCCCAAGGACTCCAAACCATATAGATCCATTGACACTAGGCATGTTCGAGCGTTTGGGAAAGGGAGTAAACTCAGTACCAACAATTTTAGCCGAAACCTATAGATCATTGACTACTTGTAAGAAGGTGGGAGACGAAAGATTTTAGAGCTGTGCATAGTTATTAGAGGTTTGGTTTAGAGGGCATAGGTGGGTCACATCTTATAGAGCTGACAGGTTTTTTAGTACCTATTCACCATTGGCGAAACATCTTGCTAACTGTCCAATAGAGAAAATGATAAAAGAACAATAGCAAGAGTGCTTCAAAGACATGAAAGATATCAATGTCAAGGCTCCTTGGCTTAATAGAGGTAGCAGTTATCTATATCAACGTGGAGTCATAGACTGGGTCCTATTACCAGGAATTTGGGAAGAAACAACCTCTTTCCCCTACTAGTGTAAAGATAGTTTGCATCAAAGCAGTTCATTCCAGCTATCGCAGGTATGACACAGTTTGAGTACGCACAAAGATGAACAACTACAAGCCAAAGGTAAGTGGAACTGCAGAAGCATAGAAAGAACCAATAAGGGTGGACACGTATGAGGAGGCTAAAATCGTGACATGATATGAAGAATGGGAGTGCTCTGCCAGCGCCAGACAAATTGAAGCGTGATCATGAAATGGATCTAAAAGGATACGAGAAAAGGATTAAAAACCTAAAAAATGAGTTGACCATGATAAAGCTGGATGTAGACGTTCATGAAGGATGGGAAAGGATCTCTGAAAGAAGAACAGGGAGATTAAACAAGAATTGGAGGACTTGGAAAAGTCTTATGTTGACTACAAGAAACCATAAAAGAGAGTTTTGAGCAAGTTAGTTGATGGTTTGTCTAAGAAACTGGATGGAGCTATGAGGGAGGTAAATGACTATAAGAGATTATTTGAGGATGCTAAGAAATCAGCAAGGAAAAAGATTCAGGACCTGAAAAAATTAAACAGCCGAGCCAAAAAAGTTAGAAGAAGAACAAGTTATAAGAGCAGAATTGTCATCGCAAGTCTCGCAAATGGAAAGAGTTATTGAGGGATATTATAATAAAGGAAAGACTTACATGGAATGAGAAAATGAAGAGCTTAAAAAGGGAGTGGCAAAATTGGAAGATGTCGTACAACATTTGAGAGAACAGTTGGCAAGCTTTGAAGGAGCATTACAAAAGGAAGATAAGGTGGCAAAGGCAAGCTCAAGGTAGCTAATCACACTATCCAAAGGAAAAAATCACGAGCTAGTTAACTTCAAGAGCCAAGTAAGGGGAATCGCTCAGTACGTGCAGATATTGCCTGGTGAAGCTGTAAGCTCGCTACAACACCCCGACACCGATACTGAGCTAGGAAAAGCACTAATAAGGATGCTTAACGAAGTTGTTAACCTAGGAGATAGGGTTAATTATCTTCTAAAATTACGCATTTCTTGTATTTGACTCTTCTGGTTAATGAATGTTTCTCTAAAGACTAGTTTTTAAACTCAATACCTCTTGTATTCTTCTATTCATACATCTTGCATTTTTAACATATTACATATTTCCTATTCATCATACATATTGCTGATGGAGAAGAATTTGTATCCTTGAAGGAAAAAACTAGTTCAAATCCAAGAAAATGATTTCTCATCAGTATAGCTTTGGAAACATGAATGATTTGGTGGCTAGAGTGGACAAGCTTGAAGAATTCCAAGAACAAGTAGTTCAAATTCAAAAAGAAATGATGAAGTACGTGAAGAAGTTTCAAATTGAAACAAAGGGGCAGATCAATGAACTGATGGATATGATAGTTACCATGACCAAAGAAAAGGGTTTGCTAGAAGATTCCTTCAAGAAAAAAACATTAGAAATACAAGTGATAATTGGGACGGTGACTTTGTAGCAAATAAGACCCTGCCTAATGAAGACCAATCTATCATCAACCAATATAAGATAGTTTGCAGTGCCTCGAAATGTCCCACTGAACTGATATTGGATAAAATCGAAGAGTCTCTCTTAAAAATCATATGCTCTCTAGTGAACAGAGACTTAGATAAAAAAGGAGTTGCTAGTGGAGGAAAATGTAAAATGCAACAAGAAGATGAAGATGTTGGTTGCTTTGATGTCTGAATTGTCACCTCATTCAACACAAGATCAACCTTTGGTGTCAACAATTTCAAAACCCCACTACTTATCTATTAATCAAGCTTTTGGTTCCCAAGAGAAGAAAGAGAAATTGAAGGACTTTCAATTTAGTCCTACTCCTTTCACGTACCAAGAATTGTTTTCCAAGTTGCTACACACTCGACTAGTTGCACCATGCTTTGTTAAACCACCATCACCGCCATATCCAAAATGGTTCAAGGAAGAGGATCATTGGAATTTTACGCTGATATTTAGGGCCATTCCATCGAGAAATGTATAATTTTAAGCACAAAATTTAGCATCTTCTAGATCTCGGGGTATTGGAGTTTGAGATGACAATTCTAGGTTTGAAGATCAATTATCCAGCTATAATCAGCCCTGTGAAATTAGACAAAGATCAAGGTAAAGAGGACAAGAAGAAGATGGGTCTTACCAAGAGGTCTAGATGCAAAGCAAAATTAGCTAAAAAGAATTATCTACAAAAAGAAAGGTGTAACCCCCTCGACCTAGCCTAGACACCCGACGAACAGAGCGAGCTATATTAGGTTTGCAGAAGCAAACCGAAGAAAGATTACGAAAATAGGTCCATTTTTTTCTTTTATCTTGTCCAGATGCTTATTATTAATCCTAAGTGATCATGCTTGCAGCGGGTGAAGTTACAAAGGAAACAGACCTCGAAAAGGCAACCAATTGCATACAATACATTTTAGGGACCAAAATATAAAACTAGTAAATTAAAGGACCATTACTAAAATTAGGGTTACCAATCCTCAATTAGTTAGATTACATGCTTGCATGTCAATTCTCAGCTCAAACCGACCATTTAAACCCATTTAATTGCATGTACAACATTTAGGGACTAAAATGTAAAAAAAACAGAACCTTTAAAACACGCTTTAACTGAATTAACAGCTACCTGTATCGATACATGGGCAAGTGTATCGGTACACGTATGCATTTTCAAAAGTCCAGCTTCTAGTAGCTCAAACCTGTATCGATACGGTCTCTTGCGTATCGATACGTTATGCCTGAAAACACTAACCCGAATTGATACGGTCTCACGCGTATCAATACGCCCTGGCCTGTAAAGTTCAAACTTGCTGGTTTAACATACATTTATAGATTCCCAACCACTTAAACATGCTTCTAACATTCATACAACATTATCAAGGATCGATCCTAACCATAATATCACAGAACCATCCCCAACTCATGGCAATCATGCTTTAAAAGTAAACTATAGACATACTTCCTAAAACCACAATTCCAGTTATACAAAAACACTCATTTGAACACTTTCCAGCATATGATACATGCTAACACCTCAATAGCATCAAATCCAACATAATATAGTCTTCAAAACATGACAATCAATCAAGGCTAACTAGATGCATACCTAAGCAATTACTTAGCCTTAATCATAAGCAAAGATCATCAACATGTTTGTCAACATCAATCAAGCTCCAAAATGCAGCAATAATCATGCTCAAAAACCAGGGGGAAAATAGAATTACAAATACCCCAAAATATGGTGAACACATTGCCTTATTAACCGAAGTAAAACTGAGTTTTATACTCAAAGATAGTATAGTTCTTGGGTTGCCTTTTTGCCTTGCCAATTTTGCCCCAAACTCTAGTGCTCTGCATCATTTAGAAAAGAGAGCGTAAGCACAAATGCTTAGTGAGGATGCTCATAAAAACAATGTTTCATTTAAAACCATTTGAAAACCAAAACTACTTGTTTCCAAAACATGCTTAACGACCAAAGCATTTTCATTATTTCCGACCGAAACATGCATAACGATTCTTAAGCAACATGCATATCACCCATATGCAAAATCATTTACAAATCACATGCTTAAATCCCGAAGCATTAAATTATATTAACATGCTTAAATCCCAAAGCATTAAATCATATCACCACGCTTGAATCCCAAAGCATTAAATCATATTACCATGCTTAAATCCCAAACCATTAGATCATATTACCAAGCTTAAATCCCAAGGCATTAAATTATATTACCATGCTTAAATCCCAAAGCATTATAAAATAGGTTCAACACATGAACTTTCATATATTGGCAATTGTAGTGACCCCAGATTGACGATCTTTATCCTTGGATAGCTGACCACTATCCTTGATTAGCCGACCGCTAATCATGGGTTAACCGACCGTTAACCTTACATATCTAATACACAGATCTCCCATAATGACTGAACTCCATCAAAACCCATACCATGCCGACCGCATAATATGACACCCTTGCCGACCGCAAGATTAACATCAACAAAGGGAACTGACCTCTCAACCCAAGTGATAACATCATAGTCCGAGTAGCCGATCGCTATAACTCAAGGACCTCTAACCACGCTTGATTTTAAACATATTATAGTGCACTTTATCCTATGGCATGCCAACTATATCCAAATGTTTTCTCATCATGTCACATAGCCAATATATCATTTACAAAACCATTTACTAACTGTTTTACAATGCATTATACAAAAACACCACATACGCAAGCCACATTGCCAAAGCAATACCACATTCCTGACCGGAATGAAAACCAATGCTCACTAGCATTTCATATACTTCTAAACCATTGCATATGTAGTCAAAATCCTTCATTTATAGTAAGTAAAACAAAACATGTTTACGACCAAAACATGAATTACACATGCTTATATCCGAACCGATATTAAAGAGCAAAAGAGGAAAACTTATTTCCGGGCTTAGGTAAGTGTTTCAAGCTTAACCTAAAATCCCAAAAACACATTCAAACCTCTGAAAGACTTTTAAAACCATTTCCACCCACCGATACACCTCGCCTTGCTCACCAACACGAATCGAGCTCACGGCAATTAACGCACAACATTATGCAGCTTTGTCTCGATCGTCCCCTGTTTCAACCACATAAAACTAGAGTGAAAATGCATCAAAATGCATCCAAACCACTACCTCAAAGCAATTACCTACAACTCACAAGTTGCCCACTCAAAAACCATCTGAAACTCATCGAAATCAACCTCAAACACCCTCCAATCTTAACCCAGCAACAATATAACAATTTGATACAACAAATCTCAACAATTATCATCTAAAAACCCCTTTTCAACATCCTTCTACTTCCAGCAATGATCAAGCTCCATTAACATCACAAAAACCCTTAACTAACAACCTTTAACATTAGAGATTCGACTAGTTTCGGGATTACAATGTTAAAACCAAGCTATTAACTTACTTAAACATCAAAATTAGGATCTAATGTGGTTAATAGCCCAACAAAACAGATCCAATACAAAAACCTATTAATTTCATAAATCAAAACACAATTAAACCAATTTTCCTTAATTAAACTATCAAAACACATTAGAAAACAATTGTAAAGGATTAATCACTTGGGAATTTCAGTAAGGAACCTTTCATTAGAGGAGAAGGACAAACATTACCTCTAATGGATGCTTTATCCCTTAATTGGATGATTTTACATGAGAAAATAAAATTAAAACGATAAGGTTTTGATAAACAATCAACAAGAAATCATTTTCAATCAAAGGATTAAAGAAATCATGATTTTACCTTATGATTTAGAAGAAGAAATGGTGTTTGGCTGGGGAGATTTTGAGAGAAAAGACTTTGAAAGAAAATTAGTTACGTGATTTTTGTTTAAAGAATTAATTATCAAATTAATTCTCTACAACCTATTTATATTTTCCAAAACCACTTTAAAAATAGCCAATTAAGGGATAAAGTCTGAGATTAGACTTTGGGTAAATAGCTCCTCAAAGATTTAAAGTTTTAACCCTTTTACAAAACAGTCACTAAAAATAGTTTTCAAAGTTTACATTTTAGTCACTGGTCCAAAATGTTTGATTTCTAAAGCTCGTTTTCCAAAATTGATTTCACCAAAATCATTAATATATAAAATAATGATTTTATAACATTTTTCCATATTTTTTATCACCTTCAAAAATATTTAATCTGATTTAATCCCAAAACTGACTCGAATATCTAATACCGATCCACCGGACCCTTAAAACAACACTCAAAAGATATAGACCCAAAACCAGGGCGTTAAAACTCTCCTCCACTTAAGAAATTTCACCCTCAAAATTTTACCTAGAGGAAATAAATGTGAATATTACTCCAACATGTTCGCCTCGCTTTCCCAAGTGGCTTCCTCGACAACACGATGTCGCCCAAAACCTTAACAAGCTCAATCATCTTGCTACAAAGAACTTAGCTGCTGGAATCAAAGATTTCTGTCGGCTCCTCATCAAATGATAAATCTAGCCTCAACTTAATATACTCCACCGGCATAACATGCGAGGGATTCGACTGATACTCCGCAACATAGATACATGAAACACATTATGTATTTTCTCTAGCTCGGGAGGCAACCTCAACCGATAAGCCACAGGACCAACACGCTTCACAACCTCATATGGTCCAATAAACCTCAGACTAAGCTTACCTTTACATCCAAACATCATCACCTTTTTTCACGGTGACACTTTCAAGAACACAGGATCACCCACCGCATATTCAATCTCCCTACGTTTCAAATCAATGTAAGATTTCTGCCAATCTGTAGCGGCTTTCAAGCGATCACACAAAATCCTTACCTTCTCATCTGTTTCTTTCAACACATCCGGTAGGGAAACTGCTTTTCCCCAACCTCGGCCCAACACAAAGGCGTACAACACCTCCGGCCATATAAAGCCTCATACGGTGCCATCTGTATACTCGCTTGATAACAATTGTTATACGCAAACTCAACCAAAGGTAAATGCTTCTCCCAGGTTCCTTGGAACTCAATAATGCAACACCTTAGCATATCCTCCAAAACCTGGATAACACACTCAGACTGACCATCCGACTGAGGATGATACACGATGTTGAAACTTAACCTTGTACCCCAAAGCTTGATGCAAACACTCCCAAAAACTTGCTGTAAACCTCGGATCTCTATCCAAAACAATGGACTTAGGTATCCCATGCAAACGCACAATCTCAGTGATACACAAGTTCACCAACTTATCCAAGGTATACGTCGTATGCACTGGCAGAAAATGTGCACACTTCGTAAACTAATCAATAATCACCCAACTGGAATCCTTTTTAGCCAGTGTCAACGGCAACCCTGACACAAAATCTATCATGATTCTCTCCCATTTCTATTCCAAAATTCTCATTGGTTGCAATAACACGGATGGAAATTGATGTTCAGCCTTAACCCGTTGACACACCAAGCACTTAGAAACAAATTCCGCCACATCCTTTGTCAAACAACTCAATAGTACACTTCTATCAACCCACGATACATTTTGGTACTACCGGGATACGTAGCAAAAAGACTAGAATGTGCCTTTGTCAAAATAGTGTGCCTTAACTCTGAATCATCCGGCACCACTATTCGACCCTTAGAACACAAAACCCCATCACCATCCAAATAAAAATCTATCGGATTACCATCTGATATGTCCTTAACATGCAAAATTAGAGAAACCTCATTCGGTTCCTTAGCCTTAAACATTTGTGACAACGTCGGTTTAACTTGCAACTCAGCCAACAAACCACATTCTCGTGTCACACTCAACTTCAGAAATGATAAGTGTTCAAAAGTACTATTTTTATTACCCTTTTTACTCATATTATTGTTAGACTTAAGCTCATATTAGTTGCATAATTAGTTATTCATGCATTAATTCATGTTTCTTTCCACTGTTGAGCTTGATTACATAACTTGGTGATTTTTGTGGAAAAAGATGCTGCTTTGGTGTGTTTTTGTGTGTGTATGTGCAGGATCACTTGCCAAAGCAATGCCGAGCTAGTTGCCAAGGCAATGCATGAAGGATATGCCGAGCTAGTTGCCAGGGCAATGGATGAAGGAGACGCCGAGCCAGTTGCCATGGCAATTGTCGACAAAAAGAAAATGCAATAGGGATGTCGAAATTGATGACTAGACAAGCCCAAGATGACGTGGAGCAAAGCCCAAACCCAAAGGAATTTGATTTCCATGCAGAGATTAAAGAAGAATTAAATTCCAAGAAGATAGGAGAAGTTCTAGTAGGAATACAATTATAATAAAGAATTATATTCTTTAAAGATATTTTAATTCCAACTTAACCTCTTCCTCAAAAAAGGACTTTGGCCTAGCCCTATAAATAAGAAGGAGATTTCGACAATTCCATAGAGAGCAAGAGGAGAAAAATAGGGGAATTTTGACAACTCCATAGAGAGCATTAGGGGAAATTTCGACTTCTTCTTCTTCTTTGCTTCCATTAGATTCATGGTTTGGGGATTATTCTTTGTATATCTTTTGAACCCAACCATGAACTAACTTGATTGGTTGGGGTTATTGTGTTTTGTTGTTGTGAGAAACAATTGGATTTTGTTTAGGTAATAAGAGTTTGCACTTTTCTATTCAAGGTTTACTCATTCTTGGCTTTTATTCTTGTTTGCGAGTGAATTGGGAGAGGATCTCGTAACTTCATCTATTTATCTAATATCGGGAGAGTTAGATTCAAGAAACGAATGAGTATGGTCTTTATTCAATCTATTGATGGTGAAGATTAATCCGGCTTAGGAATAAGTTAAGGATTTCAACGGCTAAGAGGAGCGCAAGATTGGTTGTTGTTCACCCTTGATTCACGAGGGATGTATTATCAAGGCATGCACAAGTAGCTAGAGTTTCGACTTAGGGATAAGAAGAAACCATTGAATAACGCTCTGCCGAACCTTGAAGTTGCTGCCCAGACGCCCAACTAGTTGCCCAGGCAACCATCGATTAGTTGCCAAGGCAACCCCGTTGTGCAAGTTGCCACGGCAACTGAGTTGCCCGTGCACTCTTTTACCAAAACGATCCAATCGGCTATCACACCTCAACTCACGATAACCTAGCCTATGTCTCTCTTTTTCTCTCATATTTTCTTTTACTTTATTGCTTTCTAGTTTAGTTATTAGTTAAAACTCCCATAATCCTTTAATTGTGTTTTTAATTTTCACAGTGCAGTAACTTAAGCAAAGTGGCCCAAACCAATCCCTGTGGAGACGATACTCGATACTCATATCACTTTATTACTTGCGACGTGTATACTTGCACAATTGCGTAGCACTTATTACACGCAACAAGTTTTTGGCGCCGTTGCCGGGGATTGGCAATTGGTGTTAGTTGTTTTTGTTATTGCATTTTTTTCTATTAGTTTTACTAACTTTTCTTTTTGTTTGTTTTATCAAAAAAAAATTAGGTGCGCTACAAGTTAAGGGACATCAACATGTCAAGAAATAAAAGCCGATCTATTCGAGAGATGATGTTGGAAGATATGAATCAAACCAATCAAGAGTTTCTTGCACCCTTTGATGATTACCTATACCAACCGAGAAAAGCCCAAAGAACTTATACCGTGGAAAAATCTTGTGCTATGTGTGGAGAACATCATGTGTTTGAAAATTGCCCTCACATTTTCAGTGCATATAACTATATGGAGGACCATAGAGGGAACCAGCAGCAAAATTCTTCATGGTATGGTCAACAAGCTCAAAATTTTTTTTACCATGACAATTTTGCCGCAGCAACAGACATGTCATGGCAATGTAGTCCTTTTCAAGAGCATTCCAATTCCTTGGAGGAAACGTTACTAGCTTCCTTGGCTAGACTTGACGGATCAATTGAAGAGATTCGAGAACTATCAAAATCTATGGATACGAGGATAGCTCAGTGGGATGCAACCTTAGGGGATTCAGAAGATCAATTGGGGAGATCCACATATGTCATGGACAACATGCACCAAAAATTCATTCCTAGGGATACTGACATCCCAAGGCGAGAGGATAAGGAGCAATACAAAGAAATCTCTACGATGTGTGAGGAACAACTAGAACCTCAAAGTCAAGAGGATGCCAATAAGAGAGACTGTCCAACACATGATGAGCTTGAACAACAAATTGCCTCGGCAATGATTGAGGAGCCTGAACAGAGCAATACCGCGACAACACTCGGTGAAGCTGAGAACAACAATACTACAGCAAATTCTGAGGAACCTGATGCCCAGGAAGTTACAACGTTAATGTTGAAGCAGGAATGTGTAGATTGCTCTCATCTACAATTGCCACGGCAGTTACACGACCACATGCAAGATCAACGAGATGATAATACTTTACCAATGGAATATGAGCAGGTAATAGTTGAACCTTTTGAATTCTTTAAAAACTCACCTCGTCCATTGCAGGTATGTCTTGAGGAACCGAGGTTGGAAGATTTGAAGCCATTGAAATCTCTACTGATGGAGATGTTTGAGAGGCCAAAAGAAAAAGGTGTTTGGATTCATAAAGCCCTTCAGAAAATTGGTTCTTCCCTTGACTTAAAGCAAAATTTGACAACTAATTGCCACGGCAATTGGCTTGAGCAGCAATTGCCACGACAACAAAGGCTACATCCAACCATGATAGAAGTCGACAAGAATGAGGTAATTGAATGGTTGAGAATGGATATAATTTTTCCTATTAATATATTTGTGCCTTCAGGAATAGTAGCAAGGTGGAGAGTATACATGGACTACAAGCGAACAAAGAAGAAAGACACCTCCACCATGGTAACGCAAAAGGGAGTAGTGGCAAGCACATTGGCCAAACTCTTTTTGGACAATATTATCACCCGATGGAGGGTGCGGATGGACTATAAGAAGTATCAAAAACGGCAACCTTCAACACCGCAGCAACTCCTGATACGCACGCCTCGGCAACCATGGACCCGCACGCCTCGGCAACCCCTAACGCCTCGGCAACCATGGATGTGCATGCCTCGGCAACCCTCGACGCCACGGTAACTACTAATACATTTATTTTTATTTTTATTTTTTGAACTATTTTGTTCTATTATTTTTTGTTATTTTTCTCTTTATTTTTTAGGATATATTTTATTTTTCTTCATTATCTTTAGTTTCCAGGTTTTCTTTTCCACAACAAGACTCACAACCACCATGCTAAGGAAATTCACTACCGACTACTTGCCACAGCAACCACAACAAAAACTGGCGATGCCCAGGCAACAACAATGGCTTCGGCAACTACTGATGCACATGCAAGTAAACCTGCATCGGCAAACATGGATCAAATCAAAGCAATGCTTTCATGCGGTACCAGCCACAAGCATTCAACCACTGATCGGAAAATTGAATCAAGCAAACGGCACGAAGGAAACTCATCACTCGAGGTGACGACCTCTCTGACTAACTCATTTCATTTAGTTTCTTTTAAATTTTGTTCCACTTTTACGTGCATTGAGGACAATGCTTCTCTCGAGTTTGGGGGGTGTTGGTTTCTAGTTAGTTTCATGTTTAGTTGCATTCATCTTTAGTAATCACATATAGGTTGCATATGTTACTTGCCATGCCTTTAATTGGATTTAATTGCTTAAGACTTGTTGAATATCCAATGATGAATTTTTGCCACTGCACTTAATTGAAATAACCTTTAATTTTAGGATTGCATGAAAAGAACTTAGAATTTTACTATGATGCTGAATTTTTTTTACACGGTTGTGGCTTGTTGATTGAAAGAAACTTAGTGAACTTAGGTTGCTTAAAATTTGGGTAAATTTAAAATTGAAAATTAAAAGTTAATTTCTTGCTAGAGGTGCCCAAAAACTGGCTCTAGTAGTAAATGCACTTTCTTGCTAGAGGTGCCCGAAACTGGCTCTAGTAGTTAATGCACATTAAATAATCGCTAGAGGTACCCGAAATTGGCTCTAGTCGACTAAAATAAAATGAGAAATTGCTTACTTTGCTAGAGGTGCCCGAAATTGGCTCTAGTGAAAATAAAAAAAATGTCTCGGTACTTAAATTGATAAAAGCCTATTGTTCACATAGAATCTTGAAAATCAACTTGTACACAACTACGCACACACATTGTCACGAGCACTATAGTTTGGTTCCGAGTAATTTTTGTGTTATCCAAAAAATTAAAAGGTGATCATAATTTGTGCCACGGTTCCGAGGTTTGAATTCAAGTTTGAAGCATGTCTTTGATGATTAAAGTCTTGGCAGGTAATTGTTAGTTTGCATTGCTTGAGGACAAACAATAGTTCGAGTTTGGGGGCGTGATAAGTGTTCAAAAGTACTATTTTTATTACCCTTTTTACCCATATTATTGTTAGACTTAAGCTCATATTAGTTGCATAATTAGTTATTCATGCATTAATTCATGTTTCTTTCCACTGTTGAGCTTGATTACATAACTTGGTGATTTTTGTGGAAAAAGATGCTGCTTTGGTGTGTTTTTGTGTGTGTATGTGCAGGATCACTTGCCAAAGCAATGCCGAGCTAGTTGCCAGGGCAATGCATGAAGGATATGCCGAGCTAGTTGCCAGGGCAATGCATGAAGGAGACGCCGAGCCAGTTGCCATGGCAATTGTCGACAAAAAGAAAATGCAATAGGGATGTCGAAATTGATGACTAGACAAGCCCAAGATGACGTGGAGCAAAGCCCAAACCCAAAGGAATTTGATTTCCATGCAGAGATTAAAGAAGAATTAAATTCCAAGAAGATAGGAGAAGTTCTAGTAGGAATACAATTATAATAAAGAATTATATTCTTTAAAGATAATTTAATTCCAACTTAAACTCCTCCTCAAAAAAGGACTTTGGCCTAGCCCTATAAATAAGAAGGAGATTTCGACAATTCCATAGAGAGCAAGAGGAGAAAATAGGGGAATTTTGACAACTCCATAGAGAGCATTAGGGGAAATTTCGACTTCTTCTTCTTCTTTGCTTCCATTAGATTCATGGTTTGGGGATTATTCTTTGTATATCTTTTGAACCCAACCATGAACTAACTTGATTGGTTGGGGTTATTGTGTTTTTTTGTTGTGAGAAACAATTGGATTTTGTTTAGGTAATAAGAGTTTGCACTTTTCTATTCAAGGTTTACTCATTCTTGGCTTTTATTCTTGTTTGCGAGTGAATTGGGAGAGGGTCTCGTAACTTCATCTATTTATCTAATATCGGGAGAGTTAGATTCAAGAAACGAATGAGTATGGTCTTTATTCAATCTATTGATGGTGAAGATTAATCCGGCTTAGGAATAAGTTAAGGATTTCAACGGCTAAGAGGAGCGCAAGATTGGTTGTTGTTCACCCTTGATTCACGCAGGGATGTATTATCAAGGCATGCACAAGTAGCTAGAGTTTCGACTTAGGGATAAGAAGAAACCATTGAATAATGCTTTGCCGAACCTTGAAGTTGCTGCCCAGACGCCCAAGTAGTTGCCCAACTAGTTGCCCAGGCAACCATCGATTAGTTGCCAAGGCAACCCCGTTGTGCAAGTTACCACGGCAACTGAGTTGCCCGTGCACTCTTTTACCAAAACGATCCAATCGGCTATCACACCTCAACTCACGATAACCTGGCCTATCTCTCTCTTTTTCTCTCATATTTTCTTTTACTTTATTGCTTTCTAGTTTAGTTATTAGTTAAAACTCCCATAATCCTTTAATTGTGTTTTTACTTTTCACAGTTTAGTAACTTAAGCAAAGTGGCCCAAACCAATCCCTGTGGAGACGATACTCGATACTCATATCACTTTATTACTTGCGACGTGTATACTTGCACAATTACGTAGCACTTATTACACGCAACAACAAACATCGCCCTAAACTCAACCGCAACCTTACCATCTTGCATCAGCACACAACCCAAACCAAAGCAAAAGCATCACTATAAACCATAAACTCCTTTCTAGACTCAGGTTGAATCAACATAGGAGCATGTGTCAAGACTTCCTTCAACTTCTCAAAACTATGTTTTTTCTTCTCCGTCCACACATAAGGAACATTCTTTTGCAACAACTTCGTCAACAGTGTCGCAATACTAGGAAGCCCACCTACAAGGCGACGATAATAACCAGCCAACCCAAGGAAACTACGATCCTCCGATACAGACCTAGGTTGCTTCCAATTGAGAATAGCCTCAATTTTTTGTGGATCAACACAAATACCCTCCGTAGAAGCCACATGACCAAGGAACATCACTTCTTTCAGCCAAAACTCACATTTACTCAGCTTGTCGTACAATTGATTTTCCTTTAAAACTTGCAATACAATCTGCAAATGTCGGTCATGTTCTTCCTTGGTACGAGAGTACACAAGAATAACATCAATAAACACCACCACAAATTGATCAAGATACTCATGGAATACCTTGTTCATCAAATCCATGAATGCAGCCGGGGCATTCCTCAAACCAAACGGCATCACCAAGAACTCATAATGCACGTACCCTGTACGAAACATAGTCTTATACACATCCAAATCCTTAATCTTCAACTGATAATACCCTAATCTCAAATCAATCTTCAAAAACATCGCTGCCCCACAAAACTGATTGAATAAAACATCAATCCTCGTCATAGGATATTTATTCTTCATCGTTAACTTATTCAACAGCCGGTAATCAATGCACATACGCATCGATCCTTCCATCTTTTTCACAAAAAGGACAGGATCATCCCACGGCGAAACACTCGGTCCAAAGAACCCATGATCCAACAACTTCTGAAGCTATATCTTCAACTCTTTCAATTCCTTCGGTGCCATTCGATAAGGAGCAATGGACACTAGAGCCGTACCCGTGTACTTCTCAATACCGAATTCCACCTCTCTATTTGGAGGTAAACCTAGCAACTCTTCAGGAAAAACTTTTGGATTCATCACGATAGCCAAATAAGCTTGACAACCTCCTTGCATCATCTTTTTCGCTTGAGTAGCCGGAACAACATTGGAAAAGAATTTCACATTCTCGCCAACCACCACAACTTCGTAATCATCGGCTAACCTCAAAAAATTCCTTTTGGATTTACAATCCACAACCGCCTTCTGCTCACTCAACCAAACCATATACAATATAACATCAAAACAATGTAATGGCAATTCCATCAAATTCGCGGCAAACTCGTGACCTTGCACTACCAAAGGACATCTCCTAAACAACTTCATAACCATAGCCATCTCACCAAATGAACTAGTTACTAACACTTCGCCAACCTCCAAGAAATTATCCGTAAGTGTGGACATATGCATGCATGATTCTTTATATGTAATCCTAGATGTCTATGCATATGGATGCAAAACCTTTAATGTCATGGTCAAAGATGTATGCATGGTATTGACATATTTAAATATATACATATAAGTGTTTTTACACTGTGCATGTTTAACATCCACACTTACTTATAATATTCTTGGTACCAATATTCCCTCTAACACGTCAAAAACATTCTAGCAACCCTCAATTATTGATCAGAACTCTTTCTCAATACCATAATACATGAGAACACCATAATTCTGCTCACTTCCCAAAACCAGGTATTTAGAGAATACCCAACACATCATCATCTCGAATGTCACTAGCACATTCGACGGTTCTACAAATAGCCATATCGGCCAATGGTCTAAAACCCAACTAGCACTAACCACGCTAGAGCCCAAGGCAAAGACTCTCAGGTGAACGATCTTCACCTCATGCCCGGCCACTAACATGCCACCCTGGGATAACGACATAAACTTGCGCTTTCTCGCATCCAGATAATGAGGACCAAGATACTTCCTCTTGAAAGCTCTACGAAAGAATTCCCAAGTCACATCCACCTCTGGGACTCCCGCAACCATGGTCACCCCCAGTGATAAGCATCACCTTACAACAAGGACATGGTGCAACCCAACTTGCGCACATCGTTGCAACCCATCTGATTCAAGATACGAATTACCTTTTCCAGTCATCCCTCGGGTGCTTCAAGGCTTAGACCCCTGAATTCCTCACCTCCCAAACTACGAAGACACTCTAAGGGTAAACCTTGATTAACCACCACAGCAGGTGTCGGTGCTTGCACTTGCACTCCAGCCATTGCTGCCTAAAAAGCTCTCGTAATAGCTTGGATCAACAAAGTCAAATCACTAAAAATTGGCCCTTGCAGAGCCTGAGGTACACCACCTACCCCAACGTCAATAGGAGGAACCAACGGGGGAGAAGGAGGTAAAGTATTACGCAGATTCCCTCCATCGTTACTATTCTGCCCAAACCTAGCATTACCAGTCGTTGAACGAGTCTCACGTCGAGCCATGCTAACAAAAACATCAAAACACATTAAAGTTAGGCTAGCATTAGGCAAATAATCCAAGACAACCTTATAAACATTTTAAAACCTCGGTAATAGGCAATATGTTCCTAATTCTTACCCCCAACATGATGTAAAATAATCACCGCACATATACACAATCACCGTGCATATCAAACAATAGCAATCAATCAAACAACAACATCCTAACCTTTTGTAACCTGGCTCTGATACCACCAAATATAACCCCCACGACTTGGCCTAGACGTCCGACCGAACCGAGCGAGCTACATTAGGTTTTTCGAAGCAAACTGAAGAAAGATTACAAAAATTGGTCCATTTTTTCCTTTTAACTTGTCTAGATGCATATTATTAATCCTAAGTGATCATGCTTGCAGGGGTTAAGTTATAAAGGAAACAGACCTCAGAAAGGCAACTAATTGCATACAATACATTTTATGGACCAAAACATAAAACTGGTAAATTAAAGGACAATTATTGAAATTAGGGTTACCAATCCTCAATTAGTCAACTTACATGCTTGCATGTCAATTCTCAGCTCAAATCGACCATTTAAACCCATTTAATTGCATGTACAACATTCAGGGACTAAAATGTAAGAAAATAGAACCTTTAAAACACACTTTAACTGAATTAACAGCTACCCGTATCGATACACGGGCAAGTGTATCGGTACACCTGTGCATTTTCAAAATTCCAAATTCTAGTAGCTCAAACCCGTGTCGATACGGCCTCTCGTGCATAGATACGTTATGCCTAAAAACACTGACCCGTATTGATACGATCTCCCGCGTTTTAATACGCCCTGGCCTGTAAAGTTCAAACTTGCTGGTTTAACATACATTTATGGATTCCAAACCACTTAAACATGCTTCTAACATTCATACAACATTATCAAGGATCGATCATAACCATAATATCACAGAACCATCCTCAACTCATGGCAATCATGCTTTAAAGGTAAACTATAGGCATGCTTCCTAAAACCACATTTCCAATTATACCAAAACACTCATTTGAACACTTTCCAGCATATGATACATGCTAACACCTTAATAGCATCAAATCCAACATACTAGAGTCTTCAAAACATGACAATCAATCAAGGCTAACTAGATGCATACCTAAGCAATTACTTAGCCTCAATCACAAGCAAAGATCATCAACATGTTTGTCAACATCAATCAAACTCCAAAACACAACAATAATCATGCACAAAAACCAGGGAAAAACAGAATTATAAATCCTCAAAAATATGGCAAACGCATTGCCTTATTAACCGAAAGTAACAAGGAGTTTCATACTCAAAGATAGTATAGTTCTTGGATCGCATTTTTGCCTTGCCAATGCTGCCCAAACTCTATTGCTCTGCATCATTTAGAAAAGAGAGCGTAAACACAAATGCTTAGCGAGGATGCTCATCAAAACAATGATGCATTTAAAACCATTTGAAAACCAAAACCACTTGATTCCAAAACATGCGTAACGACCAAAGCATTTTCAATGTTTCCGACCGAAACATGCATAATGATCTTTAAGCAACATCATATTTAAATCCCATGCTTAAAGACTGAAGCATTTTCATTGATTCCAAATCCAAACATGCATATCGACCATATGCAAAATCATTTACAAATCACATACTTAAATTCCAAAGCATTAAATCATATTACCATGCTTAAATCCTAAAGCATTAAATTATATTACCATGCTTAAATCCCAAAGTATTAAATCATATCACCATGCTTAAATCCCAAAGCATTAAATCATGTTACCATGCTTAAATCTCAAAATATTAAATCATATCACCATGCTTAAATCCCAAAGCATTAAATCATATTACCATGCTTAAATCCCAGAGCATTAGATCATATTACCATGCTTAAATCCCAAAGCATTAAATCATATTACCATGCTTAAATCCCAAAGCATTATAAAATAGGTTCAACACATGAACTTTTATATATTGGCAATTATAGTGACCCTGGATAGACGACCTCTATCCTTGTATAGCCGACTGCTATCATTGATTAGCCGACTGCTAATCATTGGTTAACCGACCGTTAACCTTACATATGAGATACACGGATCTCCCATGATGACCGGACGTCATCAAAACCCATACAATGTCGACCGCATAATATGACACCGTTGCCGACTGCAAGATTAACATCAACAAGGGGAACCGACCATTCAACCCAAGTGATAACATCATAGTCCGAGTTGCCGACCGCTATACCTCAAGGACCTCTAACCAAGATCGGTTTTAAACATATTATAGTGCACTTTATCCTATGGCATGCCAACTATATTTGGATGTTTTCTCATCATGTCACATAGCCAATATATCATTTACAAAACCATTTACTAGCTGTTTTACAAAGCATTATACAAAAACACCACATATGCAAGCCACATTGCCAAAGCAATACCACATTCCCGACCGGAATAAAAACCAATGTTCACTAGCATTTCATATACTTTTAAGCCACTGCATATGTACTCAAAATCATGCATTTACAGTGATTAAAACAAACCATGTTTATGACCAAAACATGAATTACACATGCTCATATCCGAACCGATATTAAAGAGAAAAAGAGGGAAACTTACTTCTGATCTTAGGTAAGTGTTTCAAGCTTAACCTAAACTCCCAAAAACACTTTCAAACCTTTGAAAGACTTTTAAAACCATTTCCACTCACCGATACACCTCACCTTGCTCGTCAACGCTAATCAAGCTCCCGACAAGCAACATACAACATTATGCAACTTTGTCTCGATCTTCCCCTGTTTTAACCACATAAAACAAGTTGCCCACTCAAAAACCATCAGAAACTCATCGAAATCAACCTCAAACACCCTCCAATCTTAACCCAGCCACAATATAATGATTCGATACAACAAACCTCAACAATTAACATCTAAAACCCATTTTCAATATCCTTTAGTAATGATCAAACTCCATTAACATCACAAAACCCTTAACTAACAACCTTTAACATTAGAGATTCAACTAGTTTCGGGATTACAGTGTTAAAACCAAGCTATTAAATTACTTAAACATCAAAATTATGATCTAATCTGATCAAGAACCCAGCAAAACAGATCCAATACAAAAACCTATTAATTTCATCAATCAAAACACAATTAAACCAATTTTCCTTAATTAAACTATCAAAAAAACATTAGGAAACAATTGTAAAGGATCAATAACTTGGGAATTTTAGTGAAGAACCTTTCATTAGAGGAGAAGGACGAACATTACCTCTAATGGATGATTTCTCCCGTAATTGGATGATTTTACATAGGAAACAAAATTAAAACTATAAGGTTTTGATAAACAATCAACAAGAAATCATTTTAAATCAAAGGATTAAAGAAACATTATTTTACCTTAAGATTTAAAATAAGAGAATGGTGTTTGGCTAGAGAGATTTTGAGAGAAAAGACTTTGAAAGAAAGTTACGTTATTTTTGTTTAAAGAATTAAGTATCAAATTAATTGTCTCCAACCTATTTATATTTTCCACAACCACTTTAAAAATAGCCAGTTAAGGGATAAAGTCAAGATTAGACTTTGGGCAAATAGCTCCTTAAAGATTCAAAGTTTTGACCCTTTTACAAGACAGTCACTGAAAATAGTTTTCAAAGTTTACATTTTAGTCAATAGTCCAAAATGTCCGATTTTTGAAACTCGTTTTCCAAAATTGATTTCACCAAAATCATTAATATATAAAATAATGGTTTTAGAACATTTTCCATATTTCTATCACCTTCAAAAATATTTAATCTGATTTAATCCCGAAACTGACTCAAATCTCTAAGACCGATTTAACAGACCCTTAAAACAACCCTCAAAACATCTAGACCTAAACCAAGGCATTACAAAAGGCTTCAAGAGAAGAAACCTCTCAAGGTTTTCCAGGTATCTATCTCAATTTTACTTCCCTATTTGATACAAGGGTAATATCTTGTCCCTAGGCCGATGAAGGAGATGTGAGATCCATTGCTTTTTAATTATAATCCAGACAGTGTTTGTGATTTCCATATAGGGGCATCTGGGCACCCTACTAGGAGATGCTGGGTTTTGAAAGAGGAAATAGAGAAGCTGATTGCTAATGGAACATTGACACATGAAGTGGTGAAGCAATGGATTTAAAAGCGATGGGGCAAGCTGTAGCAACAATTGAGGAGCCGTAGAAAATGATTTTTTCTTTACTTCCAAGATGGTTTGAAATTTGGATGCACGAGATTTTCTTCTTGTCCATGTCTTTTTCATGTCGGAAGTTTACTTGTTTATATTTTCCCTGCATTTTGAGTTTTCTTTTGGAAATAATACATGGAATCAATCTTGCTACTTCTGGCCCGAAAGTCGTAGAGATCTTTTTCTAAGGGCATGTGTTGTGTTTGTTAGTTCGTTTCAATAAAGTGATTTTTTTCATGAATATATGTATATCTCTTCTTACTCTTATAAGCCCATGGATGCCAATTGCAAGATGCGACATCAATTATAGTACAAAGATCGATTGGATGTTATGAAAATAATGAAGTGAAATTTATTTCTTACTCTACTCTGGTCAGTAAAGCAAGAAAAAGACAGATTACTACACCTTTGATGATATTCGATGATGAATCTTTGAAATTCATAAACAGTGAAGTAGACTATACAATTTTAACCAAGTAAAGTTGCTTGAAATTGAAGTTCTAAGTGTAGTCTTATATACCCTAAAAAACACAATAAGAGGGAGAAAAGAGAGAAAAGAGAAAAAGGAAAGAAAAAAAAAGAAAAAAAAGAAGAAAAGAAAAAAAAGAAAAACGAAAAAGAGAGAAATAATGAACTATTGAATAAATCAGTCTCGCAGGACTCTGATGGAGCTGTTGGGGAGTCGACAAATCTAATAAGGAGCGGTCTCTGCCTGTCCAATACCTTAGCGCCAAAGATGTATCTTTGAAGACATGTGTATAATAATAATAATAACAATAATAATAATAACAATATAATACTTAGTAACAATCAAAAACACACACATGCACTTATAGAATTGTATTCTTAGAAAGATATTTTGCACTCTATTGGTTAAACAAGTCCGAAAAAGCTTAAACACATTTATGAACAGAAAGGAATGAAGAGAGTGAAAAAGGGGTTGTTTCTGACTGGATCAAGCAACGCAGTAATCATAGGGTGTGAACTGAGTGATATAGAAGAAATTTCCTGACTCGCCACAACATTCGCAATATATATTAATCATATGAGGATTGAATCTAAGAAGCTCTTGCACTTGATATCCAAACATCTTATTCTATTTTCTTTCTTTATATTAAGACCCTGATTTTCTGGGCCTTGTCAGGTACCCTTCAGTGAAATGTCGATCAGCACACTAACATTTTTACAAACAAAAGAATTTCCTTGTATTGCTTCAGAGATAAACTCCAAAATGCAAGGCTATGGATACAAATGATAGATCTAATATGGTAAAGATATGGCCGAGTATGAGACACTCAACTTTGATTGGCAGCCTTCTGTCACCCATCAGAGGTCGTGGTGAGGATAATGGCAAGAATGCATATATCAAGTGATTCAGGGACTTAAAGCAAGTTTTTACCATGGAATTTTGGTTATTTTTTGAAATTAAAGAATGAACATGACAAAAGTTTAGGGACTTAGGGCATTTGCTCGCCCTAAATGATGAAAGAAAGGCAAATTCTACATGATGGGGCAAGAAACAAAGAGATTAATGGGGTATCATTAACCATGAACAACGAGATTTTGTTTTGGACATAAAATTTCAAATCAAAATAAACAAGAGAGGATGCAGAGCCTGAAAGTATTCGATTACTGAAGAAGTCAAAATCTCGCTCAAGAAGAATAAGAGCTCAACAATGAAATTTTAGGGCAAGTTTTTTTAGGGCATGAGGACAATAGTGATACTTTGAAGAATAAACTCAAGAAGAGCAAGCTAAGCAAGATTTGAGAAGAGCAATCTAAATAGATGAGGTACCATTGCAATAGAAGCAGAAAACTCAATGAAGAAGAAAAGAAGACCAGAGCCTATCCAAGTGATCCTCAGTTGTCACAATCCATGCATCATATATAGTTAGACATCCATAATATAAGGGCATTCTAACTCATACATTCAAAGCATTTTTGCATATTTTGGCAAGAATTTACAAAATCAGCAAAGAAAAAACAAATATTTCAATCTACAACCTAGAGATTGGAGAAAAAGATCCATCAAAGACTAGAAAAGATTACAATCAGATTTTTATGAAGCAAAAATATCTACCCGTTTGAAGAAGCGAATATCAGCAAAGATATTTGATTGTCTGCACTAGATAGAAAGTGTAGTACAATTCTAAAACCTTCGGGTCATTGACAGTGGTGGCATGGTATCGAAAAAGATATTAAAATTTTGGGAGATCAATTTCAAGGAAAAGAATGAGGGTTAGGTTGACATGTTGGAAGACAAGATAGATCAACTTCTGGCCCAAATGAGGAAGATTCATAGTTTAATTGGTACATAAATATTTCAAGCATGGATGGAGATCGATCAACAGAGGAAGAGAAACAAAAGTTCTCTTGCGAGCTTTAGATTAAAATATTGAGACACCTTATGCAAAAAAGCAATGACTCTAAAGATCTCAGTGCTTCAAGCGAAAAATTGAAGATATTTCATATTACTTTAGGAGAAATTCTTATTAATTAATGATATTTCTTTTTATTGGTACAGTATTTCCCCAGAGTAGGAGTTGAGTCAACATTCCAAGCAAAGAATGGTGAGCTCCTAATGAGAAGAGTTCTCATAACAAAGAATACCGAGCTCCTAATGTGAAGAGTTCATCTAGAAAAGAATATAGAGCTATAAATGTTAAGAGTTCCTTTAGCAAATAATATAGAGCTATTGATGAGAAGAGTTCACCCATAAGAGCTCCTAATAGAAAAAGTTTGCTAGCAAAGAATACGGAGTTCATAATGGAATGAGTTTGTCCAGCAAAGAAAACAGAGCTCATAATAGTAAGAGTTCGCTCCAGCAAAGAGAACATAGTTCATAATTAAAGGAACTCACCTAGAAAAGAATGAAGAAGTCATAATGAGAAGAGTTCGCTCGTCAAAGAATGAGGAGTTCCTAATGAGAAAAATATATTTGTTCAACACCTTTATAGAGAAGTGGATTAACATTACAAAAGAATGAAGAGTGTAATTGTTCCAAACTTCGCTGCATTTCAGAAAAATGGATAGTTTAGCTTTTTTTAGACTTCGCCAACATTTCAGAATAATGAAGAGTTAGATTGTTTTGTACTTTACCAACTTTGCAAAAAAAATTGTTTGTTCAACGCCTTTACAGAGAGGCATATCAGTGTTTTTAAGAAGAATTAGGAGTTCCTAATGAGAAGAGCTCGCCAGTTTATCACCGTTGTAGAGAAAGGGATCAGTATCACCAAGAAGAATGGATGGGTTAATAATGAGAAGAACTAGTTCAAATGTCGCGGTCAGCTTTGGTAGGAAGATTGAGAAGTTCAAAATGAGAAGAGCTTGTTCAAGCTTTCTTAAGAAGGAGAAGTGAAAGTTCGTAATAGGAAGAACTTATAGCTCAGATGATAGCTAGATGGATTGAGACAAATTTGTATCGTTTTAGTCTTTGCCCAATTTTTGCTCCACAATAATGAGTAAAGGGGGTAGTTGTTAGACCCAAATTTTACTTGGGGTATATATACTATTTTATCTTAAAAATAAAAAATATATAATAGCCCACAATAAATCCATTTTAGTCCAAATATCCCACATATATTAGTTATAATGTCCCTTTTACAATACTAAATCCTATTTACATATCAAAGGCCCAAATGACAGTTTTATTCCCGCCCATTTCTCATAGTTACTAGCTCAACAATCACAGATATAAAGCTGGATTTAAAATTCCCACACAAACTTTGCCACGTGGCAACCACAGATTGGTCCAAACCAGTAGACAAAGATTTGTGTTTCTTCCCTCATAACTAGATATAGCTAACTATGACATCATCAAGATGACATCATCCCTAACATCACAGTGGTCAACCCCTATAAATACCCAGAAGAGAGAAATGTCAGATCAATTAATAACAATTAATAAAATAATAATTACTTTATTAAAAATCAAATGAGAGAGAAAAAGTTTACCTTGGAAACAGAATGGACTTTGGGAAGAGCAGGAGATACTGCAAATTCGATGTAAAGCCCTAAATTTGGGACTAGGTGTTAGCTAGATCGATTAGATGGTTCGGGGGAACCGGATTAGGCGATTCGAGCTAGTTTCAGGAATTAATTCTTAATAAATGGTTATTGGTTAAAATAAAATATGGAAAAATATTAGAAAATGTTTAATTAATATCCTAAGGGCTTTGGAAAACTCAATTTGAAGAATTAAACTCAGATTTTAGGACATTTTGGTCTAGTGACTAAAATGTAAAGTTTTCAAAATTTGTGACTTAACCGTAAAAGGGTCAAAACTTAGAATCTTTAAGGAGCTAATTTACCAAATTTTTTAATCAAATTTTCCCTTAATTTAGGATATTTTTAAATGGCTTTTAAAAGGTTAATAAAAGAAAATAAAATAGATTTGATTAAAAAGATTTTAAAGAGACGAAATCATTTTCTACATAACTGCTTTTGCTCTCAACTTTTCTCTCAGCTTTCTCAGCAGCCAAACTATCAATTTTACTCCAAAATTCTCAGGAATCATTTCCTTTTTATTTCCTTTTGATTTCATAATTGATTCCTTTGATTTCTACACCTAATCCTATTTGCTTTCTTCAAGATTTCACTCAAATCTTGCCAATTAAGGGAGAAATCAGCAATTAGAGGTGATCTTCATTTCTCTTCTCTAATTAAAGGTTATTTATTGAAATTTCCAAGTTCTGGATCCTTTACAATTGATTTTTTATGTTTTTATGATTAAATCATGATTATAATGTTTTAATTGGGTTTTGATGAGAAATTTGATCTATCTTAGTATGGATTTGATTTGTGTTGGTTCTAATTTATTTAGATTATTTATAAGATAAATGATAAGAGATTAATGAAAGGAATCCCAAAACTAAGTGAATTAATAATTTTCTAGGTTGTAAATAGTTAGATTTTACCGTGATCTTGGTGTTGAAAGGTTGCTGGAGATATAAGGTTAATATAATGTTGTTTTTGGATGTTAATTGATGATGTTAAGATGTTATATTAGTTAGGTTTAGGCTAGGATTTGTTTAGGTTGAGTTTGGTGATGATTTCGGATGTTTTAAGGAAGCGTTTGATGGTTTTTAGTGAGGAGAAGTTGAGGAGATGTGTTGTCATGTTTAGAGATGCATGGAAATGCATTAATCCTCTTTTTTGTGTGTGGGTAAAATAGAGGAGATAAATCCTTCATCTTTTGGAGAGATTCTAGAGGCTTCGAAAGCTTGATTTCTCTTTAGCTAGTGGAGCGTTGTGTTGTTGGTAGGTGGAAATGTGGCTTACTGCTTTTAAAAGGTTTAAAGATGATTTTTGGGATATTAGATTAAGTTTGAAACACTTGTCTAAGCTTGAAAGTAAGTATGGGTTAATCTCGCTCTCTTTTTCGGTTTTGCAAAATACATTCTCATGCACATATTTATGATTTTGATTACCTACTATTATATGTATGTTTTAGAAATGAAATATGTTGCAAATGATCATATGTGATGATTATTGAGTATGAAAAATGGTTTATGAAAAGAGATTTGAGAATACTAGAATACATGGACTAATGTATTGGAAATTGGTTTGATTTGATGCATATGTAAAATAGTGAGGTAATGTGCTTTTATTGAGTATACTGGCAAGTGGCAATGATTAAAAGTTATCAGATATAGTTGGCTAGCCATAGGGTTTAAAGTGCACTATAATAAGTCACCTCCTATGTATCGAGGGGTCAAGAGTGTGCCATGCTCCACCATGAGAATCGCAGCTGTTGAGGGGTCAAGAGTGTGCCAATTCTCCCACTGGTAGATTTATATATCATAGCCATTGAGGTTTGCTCCAGTTCGAGGATGTATGTGAAGTGGTCGAAGGAACCACTTGGGAAATCTGTGTATCTAATTTTTTTTTTATAAATAGATTGAAATGGTTTTTGAGTCACTTGAATACCAATATATGATATAATGTATCATGAGATATGGATTATGTTTTATATAATATGGTTTATACATGTGATGCTCTTTAAGCTTGATATTTAGAGATTTTAGCATAAGAAAGCTTAAATTGAGGTTTATGCTAGAAATCTATGATACATGTGTTCCAAGTGTTTAAAAGTGCATATTTGTAAAGACTATAGAATCATGAGATGTTTTGGCATGAGCTTTAATGCTTATTTGGAAACAAAATGGTTTTAAATGCATTGATGAGTATTTCTGAGATTCCCTCACTAAGCTTGTAAGCTTACTCTCTCCTTTCTCATCAATGCAGAGAAGTAAGCATTTTTGGACAGCGAGCAAGCAAGAGACAATCCAAGAGTGAAGAAATTTCAAGTATGGTTTTATAAATGCTATGTAGTAATAAGAGGCAAAGTTACCAAGTTGTAATTGGGAGGGTTGTTTTGGTTACTCCGTAGTTTGGACAAGTTTTATTTGATGTCTTGGACTTGTATGAGGTTTTATAACTTGCTTTAAGGGGTTGGGGTATGATTTACATGCTTGGATAGAGATCATGCCTATAAGATCTTGATTAGGTTTGCTATGGTTTGAATGATTCTCTATAACGTCTAGTTGATTGTGGAAATGTTGCTTAGGATGTTATATGATGTTTATGTAATGTTTGAAGTATGTTAGATTGAGCCAAAGTGACGTATGTTCTACCAAGAGGTCATTACAGGCCAGTCCGTACCGGTAAGCCTTGTAGCTGTACCGGTATGCAGAGCTTATCTCGGCTCAAATATGTGCAAAATTACATAGGCGTATCGATACACCTTGTAGCTGTATTAGTACGCATAGATGGAAATTGTAACTGGTGTCGGTACACGGGCAAATGGATCGGTATTCCCTTTAGCTACTAGAATCCTCTATTTTTTGATATCGAACAACAATATCGGTATACTTGAGGACTGTACCGATACCTTTTGTAAAATGAACTTGTATCGATATGGGAGAGGGGAGTATCGATACGCTATCAGTTAATTTTGGTAATATGCTTTATGAAGTTTGAATCTTTCCAGTTTAGTCCTTATTTCTTGATCATGCAATTAAATGAGTTTGGATAATTATTTTAAGTTGAAATTTAACTGGTATGCATGAAACTTGATTAATTAAGGTTTGGTAACTTTGTATTTAAGGAAGTTCTCCTAATTTTTTGAAATTGCAATTTGGTCCCTAAAGTGCATTCCAGTTCAATTGGATGTCAATTCGACGCCTGATTTAGTTGTAATTTTCACCGCTATCAGCATGATCACTCTAGGACTTAAAAATGCATTTAGATAAGATAAAAGAAAGAAGGGACCGTTTCCTAGGTAAATCTTTCGGGTTTGTCTCGGTAAACCTAATGTAGCTCGCTCGATTAGGTCTGGCGTCTAGGCCGGGTTGAGGGCGTTACAACCGAGATGCCACTGGGAGCTGAAGAGACTGCCAGAGAACTATTTTCAATGTTGCTTGTGGCAATCCTCAATAAGCTATTTTCGGTGTTGCTCGTGCACTTGATATTCGGGGAACTCAATATAGCTTAATATATGCACAATTTGAAAAGTAAAATCTAGTTTTCTTAATAAGTATCTCACATTGAAATCAAAACATGTATTCTATGATTATGTAGTGAAATAAAATATTTCTTTGCATTACTCACAAAGAAGTTTCAAAGTACAGGGACCAACAACAAATGTGCTCACAGATTGATGCTTCGACTAAAGAAAGCACTCACAAGTTGACCTTCACCTATAAAGGTAACATTTCAAAAGAATATGGTCAAACCCACAAAAGGTTGGGGCATCACTGCACACAAGATGACAAAAGTTGTCTATCCTACCTGCAAGATAGAACTTGGGCGAAAATAAGATTGAACCATCAATATAACCAGAAACCCATGGGGTATCCCCTTTGAAAGTCAAAATTATGGCCAACTGCATTGCATGTCATTCATCTCATCATCATGCAATCGTAGTAAATACATTACACATCAAGTTAGGTACATCCATGCTAAATGCATCTACTTCACTCGTGCATAAAAGAACAAACAAAAACAAACAGGTTCAAGATGAGAAGCCTCAATCATAGAGGGCAATAACAAATTGGCAAGCCCTCAAACACAAAGGGGAGCCGGACCAACAAAAAAGTTGAAACCTCAAGATGGAGGATAACAACACCCAACACAAAATGGTGAACCCTCAAAGCAAAGGATGCCAAACCAAAATCAAACTCTGATGAATAATTATTAACTATTATTTACTTATATTTTTAGGTCTTGCCCCATCGTCAGTGGTGTAGTAGATCTATCATGTTTTATTCTCTAATTTTGACTCACAGTCAGTGGTGTAGTGGATCAAACTTCTTCTCTTAAGATTTTGCCTCATCGTCAGTGGTGTAGCGGGTTATCCTTTTCTTTAGATCCTAACTCATCGTCAGTGGTGCATTGGATCATCTTTTTTCCAGATCATACCTCTTCGTCAAAGTCGTAGCTTGATCGCAAGCCTAACTCAGATCATGCCTCTTTATCAGAGTCGTAGCTTGATTGCTACTAACTCATATCATGCCTCTTCGTTAGAGTTGTAGCTTGATCACCAAACTAACTCCTCAGATCATGCCTTTTCGTCAGAGTTGTAGCTTGATCGCAATCTACTCACCGAATCATGCCTATTCGTTAGAGTTGTAGCTTGATCCAACCTAATTTTTTGATCTTGACTCGTCATCGGTGGTGTAGCGAATCACCCATACTCAAACATCTCTTTACTCAAACCTTTTAATTTACAGTTTCAAATAAAACAAGTAGATACTCAATCTGAAATAATTTTCTTTTACTCTAATAAGTTTTATCTTTTCGAAAAAATGATGAATTAGATGAGTTAACCAGATCTTGACTCTTCGTCGGGGTGTAGCAGATCAACATATGAGTTCTATTTTTCTAAACCTTGGAAGATAGACTAGTTAGAGTTTGAAAGAAGAATTGTGCCAAAAGGGGTGCTTCAATTCGACCGAACTAAAACAGTTATCTTCTAATCTTTGGTCTATTGCTATTTCACACCAATGAGCAGAGAGGGGAAGTTGTAATCATCATTTTCGTTCGGGTCGAATCAATTTTAAAATCCAAAAAAAACATAAATAACATAAATTCAAATATCCAAAGTTTCCATCAAAACCAAAACCAATGTCCATTAATTAAATGTCCAGTTTACAACCCCAAATCAAAAATTACAATTACCCATTACACCTTGACCCAACTAAGCCCACAAACCAAATTTGACCCAATCTTAACACAAATATCCTACATGTTACCCATTTTACAATCCAATGACCCATTTTAATTACACCCAAGTACCCTACCGGTTTAACCCGAATTACCCGATTATCCAGGTGCCTAAAACCTAAGCCCGATTACCCTAATCTCTAAACCAACTCAACCGCCACCCTTTTGAACCCTACTGCCCCTTCACTTCCCCGTGTTCTCATGAACCGAGACCCTGCAGCCCCCTGATCTCCTTAACCCTGGTCCTTCTGAACTGAGCAGCACCAGTTGTCCCCTCTCTAAATGACAAAATGCTCCACTTCATTCCTGAAATAGTCCCCTCCTCCTCACCATCTCCCACATTCAAGCAAAACAAGGACAAAATCAGAGGCTCTCATGAATGCAAACAAAAATCAGAGGTTTTTTGTTCTCTGATTTTTCATGCAATATAAAATCGGCTATAAAAGTCAGAACCAAAAGAATGAAAAAGGGGTTTTTTCAAAAATAAAAGGCAAACAATTCTCTAGGTATTTCTTCCTTTTCTGCTACATTTGCATAGGTTTTTTAGGGTTCTTCTCTAATCTGCAGTAAAAAAAATCAAATCTTTCATCGTTTTTTTTTTAAATTAAGACTTGTGTTATTAAGATTTCTAAAACCAATATAGGGGTTTTAAAAAGGGATTTCAGAATCAATTTGGGGCTTTTGATTTCTAAAAAAATTAGAAAGGGTAAAATACAGAAGTTCATATTCGAAATCAAAGGGTTTTTAGTTTCGTTTTCAAATTCAAGTTTAGTTTTTTCGGATTTTCAACCAAAAAATTAAAAAATGAAAAGGGTTTTGAGTTTACTTGTTGCTTGAGAAGAAGGCCGCCGTACATGATCTTCTAATGCCATGAACGGCGCGAGGTTTGGCCGCCGATGAATGGTCTGTGGGTGAAAAGGAGTTTGGTTCTGGGTATTTGGCTCAGGGATTTGAAACTGAGGAAGAAGGGGTTTTCAAATGTGACTTTTTTTAAAAAAGAAATGTAAATGAGGAAGAAGGGGTATTTGGCCACCCATTTTAAATCTTTTTTCCTATTTTACGTTCGGTTAAAGCGTGTCTTGGGGTCAATTCCCCTTAAATCCTTGCACTTACTTCTTTTATTCTTTTTTTTCATGGTTTTACTTTGCTTTTAAGTTACATATTGTTTACGTTTTTTTCTTTTTTTCTTCACCTTTGATATGTATATATATTATATTAATACTTTATGATATATATATATATATATTCGGCCATATTCTAATATATATATATATATAGTTATATATATGTTAATACTTTATCATATTATATGTTTCTTTGTGCTTATATGTATATGTAATATTTTATTTCGCTCCTTTAATTTTTGTTCCATTCTAATTCATATTCGGTCTTACGGTGACCCACAACGGGATATGATCTATATTATTCATGGCACGTTTAATTTAACTCCTAACATCTAACATTTATTTTCCTTTTCTAACATTTAATTTCCGCATCTAATTTTTATTTTTCCCGCAATTTTAATTTTTGCAATTTTTTATGCTTTTGCTTCATATATATTTGCTTTGCTTTATTTTCTCGCATTCGAATTATTAGATGCCAATGTGGTGCCCTTTTATTCGATAGTAAACATGGCCAGAACTAGGCATAGTGGCGGTGGTTCTTTCGTTTATTCTCGAATAACGGGGCCTTTAAAATTTACTCGCATTTTTAAACGGGCCATAAATTAAATTAAATTAAATTTGAACTCGCAAATTTCCAACTAAGACAAATTCTATTCGACTAGGTACCAATTTTTGGGCAGTGTGGGAGTACTAATTCTTCTCTATCCGTAACCGACTCCCGGACCTATTTTTAAAATAATCTTTGGTTTCATTTTTTGGTGTCCAGTCTACCCGTTTAAAAATGTTAGGTGACGACTCCGATCTTTATTTTTTAAAACTGAATTTCCTACAAAATCCCCAATTCTCCATTTTCCAAACATTTTCAAAAAAAATAGTGAACCCTTTCCTTTTTGGATTCCAAAAGTTAGGAGTCGCTACAGTTAGCGACTCCGCTGGGGACCAAATTTTGTTTTTACAAAAAGAAAGTTAGGCCACGAGTTGATTACCCTTTTGCATTACATCAGCATATAATATTCATTCGCATTATGTTGCATAACATCATTATAATTTTATCTCCATTACATCATCATGAGGTATTGACCTGAGAATGGTGGAGACATCGGAGAACGTTCATGAATCAAGAGAAAATCTAGTAACCTAGACGTCAATTAAATGCAATATTCAAAGTTGCAAATATCTCTCATATATTCGTGAGTGTTGTTCCTCGAAAGCCATGTCTAAATCAATACCTTTGCATTTGGGGCAGTTACCTTGCATTTACATGCGTTCATTTTGAAAACATCGAGACTAATTTTTGGGATGTGTCGTGACAGTGATTCTGGATCAAAGAAAGAGTCATTTGATTCAACACCCCTACAAAACCGACACAAACCAAAATGGTGAACGAAGATAGATTGGACAAAACCGAGCAAACTCAAAGAGACATGCAAGCGAATTTAACTAGGAAGTTAGAGGATCAGTTAGCTAAGGCCTGACAAGACATGGTAGAACGGTTCAAGAAATCTCAACAAGATACACTAGGCCAAATATCTCAAACGCTTGGATTTAAGCTTCCCGAACAAGGAGGGGCTTCTGTTGATAATCCTACAGCAAAGCCCATAGATGAGAACGAAGGTCCTACATATCCGTCAGGTTTTACTCCTACTCATGCTAAGGTTCAACTAGGCCCTTAGGTAATACTTTGTCGAGGGAAATCACCACTTCATCAGGATGGTGCCTCTTTCCCTATAAATCAACCTTCTACATTAGAAGTCAAGCTCAGGGGAAATCAACCCAAAAAATTTGTCTCAGAAATAGATCAATTGATTGAAATGGATAAACCTAGAATTGAAGCCTCTAAAGAGACCGAGGACTGATGCAAGCGACTCGAAGAAAAGATGGAAGCTGTAGAGGTAACAAACATATTCAGTGGATTTGATGCCCACGAACTCAGCCTCCTCCCGGATCAGGTATTACCTCCTAAGTTCAAGGTCCTAGAATTTGAGAACTATAATGGAACGAGTTATACCTGTGCACATCTTACCATGTTCTGCCTAAGGATGACGGGACACGAAAGAGATGACAAGTTATTGATCCATTATTTCCAAGATAGTCTCTCGAGATCTACCACAATATGGTATAATCAATTAAACTGGCATCAGATAAAGTCACGGAAGGACTTGGCCAAAGCTTTCCTAGAATAGTACTGACATGTTAGTGACATGGTGCTAGACCGTTGGACCTTGCAGCACATGAAACATAAGTTAAATGAAGGCTTTAGGCAGTATGACCAATGATGGAGAGATGTGGCGACTCAAGTTCAACCCCCGCTCAGCAAAAGAGAAACATTGGCCATATTTATCCAAACATTAAAGGGTCCAGTCTTAGATTGCTTGATAGGCAATGCGACTACCAATTTTGCCGACCTTGTGCTATTCGGTAAGCTCATCAAAAATGCTGTCAAGAATGGCAAAATTGACAGTGGAGGTAGTTCATCCCATAAGAAGACATTGTATGCAAAGAAATACCATGAAGTAAACTCTTTGGGTGTTTACAATGCTGGCTATCTGAGGCCTGTGACAGTAGTCAAACCAAGGACACGCCAAGTGCCTAGGGTTCTTCAAGCTAATATTCTGGTCAAAGAAAAAACACCGAGAAGGTGGAGTTTACCATGTTACCAATTTCATATAGTAAACTGTACAAGCAATTGTTCGATGTCCATATGGTGGCACCCTTCAATCAAGCACCATTACAACCTCTATTTCCAAAGTGGTATGATCCTAGCACAAAATGCGTATACCATGGTGATCAAGTAAGACACTCGATTGAAGCATGTGTCGGCTTTAAAAATGCCATGGAAAAGCTTATCATGTAACCCCCTTAGCCCGGCCTATCCTAAACTGAACTAAAAGGATCACATTAGGTTTGCCAAAGCAAACCCGAGCTAATAACCTTATCGTGTCCATTTTTTCTTTTTATCTTGTCTAAATGCTTCGATTAATTCCCTATGGTGAACATGCTTTAGTGGAAGCGTCACATTGAAATTAGATTTTAAAATAGGGTTCAATAGCTCAAAAATATACATTAGGGACCAAAACATAATTTCCACAAATTACAGGGTCTTCGTTAAGATTTAGGTTATCAATCCTTTATTAGATCAATTCCATGCTCGCAAGTTAAATTCCAATTCAAAACAATCATTCGAACTCATTCAATTTATACATAACATTCAGAAACTAAATTTAAGATTTCCAAACTTAAGCAAACTAATAAGCACAAATTCAACAGAGCGTATCGATACGGGCAAGTCAGTACCGATACGGATCAACTACTATAATGAATATCTGTATCGATACACGAACACCCCATATTGATACGGTGTGTTGACCCACCCATACTGACACGACTTTGACCTTATACCGATCCCCTTGCAATTTCTCAAAACTCAAAATTCTGGTGACCAAATAGCGTACTGATACGGTACCCTGCGTATCGGTATAACTCTTTAATAATGAAGGGGGCGTACTGATACTCAAACCCATGTACCGACACCAGTACAAGAATTTCCTTAAGGAATACCGATACGGTGGCTAGGTGTACCGATACCCTTTGTTATTTTTCGATGATTTGAGCCTCACTAGACCCTGTGTACCGATCCTTGGGTACCCATACCTGTACACAGAGGCCTATAATGGCCTCTAGGTCCAACATATGATACTTTGGCTCAATCTAAACACATTTGTACAACATTTAAACATCATAAGCATGCTTAGAGACCACGTGCCAGCAATTAAAGCAATCCTAACAAATCTAACACAATCATCCACAAAGTCTATAGGGGTGCTCCCTAATCAAAATCCCAAAACATAAATCCATCCACTTCTCAAGCACTTTAAACCTATTACAAATCCAAACTAACATATGAAACTTGTACAAAGAGGGAGTCTAGCAAACAACCCTCCCAAATCAACAATTGACAAATTGCCCTTATTACTACTATGTATAGTTCAAACCATACTTAGCAATCAAGTCCTTGGATGTCCTTCCTTGCTTGCTTGCCACCTTTCGATACACTAATCTGCATTAATGATAAAGAGAGCGTAAGCACGTAATGCTTAGTGAGGAGTGCTCAAACACAAAACATCATCCAATGCATTTTAAAATTGGTTTATTCCTAAAGCCATTCGCAAACGCTTTATTACAAAAACATCATGCTTTACTTTTAACATATGCACTTAATCCTTTTCAAAACATGCATATTAAACCATATGTAACATGTATCATGGATTCTACAACATAATCCCATATGCAAACCTCAATTTAAGCCTTCACATGCATAACATCCCATATACAAAGCTTAAAGAGTATTCACATGTATAAATCATAGATACAAAAATCCATCAACATGATACATCAATTCAAATGTATTGGCTTACATGTGATCCTTTCTCAAACCTCTTTACTTTCATCAAACCACATCGTATACACGGATTTCCCAAGTGATATTCCAATCATTTAACATCCCAATGGCATAGAGTAAATGCAGCACGTTCATTACCTCTACACTACCAAGGCTCATCTTCCAATTTGGAGTAAACGCTTCCAATGCATCACCTCTACGGTAGCAGCCGGAGTAAAAGCCATTGAAACATTACCTCAACAATATTGTGGTTCACATGGTCAGAGTAAATACTTTCAACACATCACCTCTACAAACCATGGGCAACTTATTATAGTGCACTTTAAATCCTATGACCGTCCAATTATATCCGATAACATTTCTATAACATTGTCAAACCATCACTTGCCAATATAATTCGTTTCACTAACATTAACTCATTGTTTTCATATGCATCAATTAAAACCATTTTCTCAATGCTCTCAACAAAGCATTACCAATGTTCAAAAACATTATCAAATCATGCATTACTTCCAAATGCATCAATTTCATAAACATTTTCTAGCATTAAACCATGCTCAAATCATGCATAAACAGTGAGTAATCTATCTAGAAAAATAAGTGCATAAAATCCAATTGCCAAACCGAGTTTAAGAGATAATTCTCCTTTACTTACTTCCGAGCTTAGACCAGCATTTTAAGCTCGATCTAAACTCTCAAACTCAACTTTCAAACCTTTGAAAAGCTATAAATTACGTTCTAACTCACCGACATGCAAAGCCTCGCTTGTCGATTTGTTAAACACGCCTCCAAAGCTTCTGAAACGTCCATTCAAGCTTGAAGACCAAATGCCCCTATTTTATCCATACAAAAATAAAGGATTCAATGCATCAAAATACATTCAACAACCCATCAGCATCAATTTGCATAAAACCTCAACATACTCTACTCAATTTCACTCCACAACAATCGAAATCAACATTAAACATCTTCCAAACATAACCCAGCCAAAACCTAACATTTTAACCCATCCATAAACATCAATTAACATCTACAAACTCATTAACCTCATCTTTATACCTCCAGTATTCAATAAACCTCCACAACTCCTCATAAAACTCATAACTAACAACCTAGAAAATTAGAGAATCGTATAGTTTCAGGATTCCAATGTTAAAACCCACTTATTAACATTATTTAGCATCAAAATCATGATTAGAATCAATCAAGAACTCAGCAAAATAGAGCCTATACGAAAATCCACCAATCTAATCAATTAACACATGACTAAACCAATTTTCCATAATTAAATCATTAAATCAAGTTAGAAATCATGTGTAAAGTATCAACAACTTGGGAATTTCAGTAAAGAACCTTGTATTAGAGAAGAAGAATGAGCCTCACCTCTAATGGTTGCCTTTTCCTTTAAATGGATGAGTTCTCTTGAGAAAACATGATCAAATCAAATAGGTTTAGTTATGAAACCATTAAAGATTAATTTGAAATCAAAATAATGTTGAAATCATGTATTTACCTGAGAAAATTGAAGTGGAAAAGAGTGTTTGACTGGAGAGAATTTGAGAGAAAAGCTTTTGATGAAAAGTTAGTTACGTCAAATTGTTTTTAGACTTTTTAATTATCCAATTAATTCTCCAAGTCTATTTATATCATATTAAAATCATTTAAAATAGCCAATCAAGGGAAAAGGTCTGATATTAGACTTTGGGTAAATAGCTCCTTAAAGATTCAAAGTTTTGACCCTTTTACAAAACAGTCACAAAAAACAGTTTTAAAACTTTACATTTTGGTCACTAACCAAAATGTCCATTTTGAGACTTCTTTCAGTAAAATTGACTTTACCAAAATCATATATATATATATTAAATAATGATTTTAGAATAATTTTCCATATTTTTATCTCACCCAAAAATATATATTTCAAATTAAATCTCACTCCTCAGAGAGTTTGATTTCTTCTTCTTCTTCTTTGCTTCCATTAGATTCATGGTTTGGGGATTATTCTTTGTATATCTTTTGAACTCAACCATGAACTAACTTGATTGGTTGGGGTTATTGTGTTTTGTTGTTGTGAGAAACAATTGGATTTTGTTTAGGTAATAAGAGTTTGCACTTTTCTATTCAAGGTTTACTCATTCTTGGCTTTTATTCTTGTTTGCGAGTGAATTGGGAGAGGATCTCGTAACTTTATCTATTTATCTAATATCGGGAGAGTTAGATTCAAGAAACGAATGAGTATGGTCTTTATTCAATCTATTGATGGTGAAGATTAATCCGGCTTAGGAATAAGTTAAGGATTTCAACGGCTAAGAGAAGCGCAAGATTGGTTGTTGTTTACCCTTGATTCACGCAGGAATGTATTATCAAGGCATGCATAAGTAGCTAGAGTTTCGACTTAGGGATAAGAAGAAACCATTGAAGAACGCTCTGCCGAACCTTGAAGTTGCTGCCCAGACGCCCAAGTAGTTGCCCAGCTAATCGCCCAGGCAACCATCATTAGTTGCCAAGGCAACTCCGCTGTGCAAGTTGCCACGGCAACTGAGTTACCCTTGCACTCTTTTACCAAGACGATCCAATCGGCTATCACACCTCAACTCATGATAACCTGACCTATTCTCTCATTTGATTTCATCTATTCTTTTAGTTTATTGCTCTTAGTTTACTCGTTAATTAGAACTCCTATTATCAATTGTGTTTTACTTTTCACAGTGCAGTAACTTAAGCAAAGTGGCCCAAACCAATCCCTGTGGAGACGATACTCAATCCCTGTGGAGACGATACTCAATACTCATATTACTTTTCACGCGTAGGACTTATTACACGCAACAAGTTTTTTGCGCCGTTGCCGGGGATTGGCAATTGGTGTTAGTTGTTTTTGTTATTGCATTTTTTTCTCTTAGTTTCACTAACTTTTCTTTTTGTTTGTTTTATCAAAAAAAATTTAGGTGCGCTACAAGTTAAGGAACATCAACATGTCGGGAAATAAAAGCCAATCTATTCGAGAGATGATGTTGGAAGATATGAATCAATCCAATCAAGAGTTTCTTGCACCCTTTGATGATTACCTATACCAACCGAGAAAAGCCCAAAGAACTTATACCGTGGAAAAATCTTTTGCTATGTGTGGAGAACATCATGTGTTTGAAAATTGCCCTCACATTTTCGGTGCATATAACTACATGGAGGACCATAGAGGGAACCAGCAGCAAAATTCTTCATGGTATGGTCAAAAAGCTCAAAATTCTTTTTACCATAACAATTTTGCCGCAGCAACAGATATGCCATGGCAATGTAGTCCTTTTCAAGAGCATTCCAATTCCTTGGAGGAAACGTTACTAGCTTCCTTGGCTAGACTTGACGGATCAATTGAAGAGATTCGAGAGCTATCAAAATCTATGGATACGAGGATAGCTCAATGGGATGCAACCTTAGGGGATTCAGAAGATCAATTGGGGAGATCTACATATGTCATGGATAACATGCCCAACAATTCATTCCTAGGGATACTGACGTCCCAAGGCAAGAGAATAAGGAGCAATGCAAAGAAAGCTCTTCGATGTGTGGGGAACAACTAGAACCTCAAAGTCAAGAGGATGCCAATGAAAGAGACTGCCCAACACATGATGAGCCCGAACAACAAATTGCCTCGGCAATGATTGAGGAGCCTGAACAGAGCAATGCCGCGACAACACTCAGTGAAGCTGAGAACAACAATACTACAACAAATTCTGAGGAACCTGATGCCCAGAAGATTACAACGTTGATGTTGAAGCAGGAATCTGTAGATTGCTCTCATCTACAATTGCCACGGCAATTACACGACCACATGCAAGATCAACGAGATGATAATACTTTGCCAATAGAATATGAGCAGGTAATAGTTGGACCTTTTGAATTCTTTAAAAACTCACCTCGTCCATTACAGGTATGTCTTGGGGAGCCGAGGTTGGTAGATTTGAAGCCATCGAAATCTCTACTGATGGAGATGTTTGAGAGGCCAAAAGAAAACGGTGTTTGGATTCGTAAAGCTTTTCAGAAAATTGGTTCTTCCCTTGACTTACAGCAAATTTTGGCAACTGATTGCCACGACAATTAGCTTGAGCAGCAATTGCCACGACAACAAAGGCTACATCCAACCATGATAGATGTTGACAAGAATGAGGTAATTGAATGGTTGAGAATGGATATAATTTTTCCTATTAATATATTTGTGCCTTCAGGAATAGTAGCAAGGTGGAGAGTATACATGGACTACAAGCGAACAAAGAAGAAAGACACCTCCACCATGGTAACACAAAAGAGAGTAGTGGCAAGCACATTGGCCAAACTCTTTTTGGGCAATATTGTCACCCGATGGAGGGTGCGGATGGACTATAAGAAGTATCGAAAATGACTATCCTCAAGTTTTCTCAGATATGCACTAACATTAGAAGATGCATGATGGCACTCTTTTCAGACATGGTCGAAAACTTTCTTGAGATCTTCATGGATGATTTTTCCGTTTTTGGTAGTGACTTCAACAGTTGCCTCGACAATTTAGAGAAGGTGTTGGCAAGATGTGAAGAAACTGATTTAGTCCTTAATTGGGAGAAGTGCCATCTTATGGTAGATAAAGGAATAGTGCTCGACCACAAGATTTCATCCAAGGGAATTGAAGTAGACAAAGCCAAGGTGGACGTGATCGAGAGATTACCCCCACCAAGATAAAGTTTTCTATTTTGATGATCCTTGCGCCCAAGAATTCGAAACCCTAAAGGAAAAGCTTGCCTCGTCACCTATTGTCGTTCCACCAGATTGGACGCCACCTTTTGAGCTCATGTGTGATGCAAGTGATTTCGCGGTAGGAGCAGTCCTAGGCCAACTCATAAGGAGGAGGACGCGAATTTAGAGCTATGCGATACATTCCTGGATGAACAACTTTTAGTTACCTCGGCAACCATGGATGTGCACGCCTCGGTAACCCTTGACGCCTTGGCAACCATGGATGTACATGACTCGGCAACCCTCGACGCCGCAGCAGCTCTTAACGCTCACGCCTCGGCAACTCTAGACGTGCACGCCTCGGCAACCATGGATGCGCATGCCTCAGCAACCCTCGACACTGCAGCAGCTCTTGACGCGCACGCCTCGGCAACCATCGATGCCGCAACAACCCTTGACGCCTCGACAACCATGGATGCGCATGCCTCGGAAGCCCTCAACGCTGTAGCAGCTTTTGACGCGCACGCCTAGGTAACTCTAGACGCGCACGCCTCGGTAACCACTGATACGCACACCTCGGCAACCATGGACGCGTATGCCTCGACAACTCTAGACACACACGACTCGGCAATCTTGGGAGCAGTCGACAATGCAGCATATGCCTCGGTAATAGCCTGGTACACGGATTTAGTTAATTTCCTTGTTTGTGGTATTTTACCTTATGGCCTTACTCACCAAGGGAAGAAGCGGTTCCGCCATGATGCTAAGCATTACTTTTGGGACAAGCCTCTTTTGTTTAAACAATATGCAGATCAGGTTATACACCGATGTGTCCCTGAAAAGGAGCAACAAAATGTACTCCGACAATGCCATTCTTCACCCTATGGAGGACATTTTGGAGGAACTCGTACCGCGGCCAAAGTTTTTCAATCCGGTTTGTATTGGCCAACACTGCACAAAGATGCCCAAGAGTTTTACAAGCAATCTGATTGTTGCCAGAGAACGAGCAATATCACCTACAAACCAATGGGCAATCAAGACTGTGAATATGGATTAGGAAAGTGCCGGATAAAAGCGTTTGTTGTACCTCAACGAGATAGAATAATTCCGTGCACTCACCTATAACAATGCACAAATCTACAAGGAGAAAACAAAGCAATGGCACGACAAGAAACTATTGTTGCGACAATTCATGTCAGGGCAACTAGTTCTCTTATTCAATTCTCGACTAAAACTTTTCCCGGGAAAACTAAAATCAAGATGGTCGGGACCATTCGAAGTTGTCAAACCATTCTCCCATGGTACTGTGATAATCAAGTCCATTACCGACGAACATGAATTCAAAGTTAACGGACAGAGATTGAAGCACTACAACGATGCCCATGTAGAACGAAACAAAGAAGTTGACACCTTAGGAGATGCATGAGCATGTTCTCATTTCGATATTTTCTTTTTCTTTTTATTTTTCTTTTTCTTTTTTTTTCGAACTATTTTTTTCTTTATATTATTTTCGGTTATTTTTTTTCTCTCTTTATTTATTTTTGGAATTTTTAGGAGAGATTTTATTTTTCTTCATTATCTTTAGTTTCCAGGTTTTCTTTTCCACAACAAGACTCACAACCACCATGCTAAGGAAATTTACTGCCGACTACTTGCCACAGCAACCACAACAGAAACTGGCGATGCCCAGGCAACAACAATGGCTTCGGCAACTACTGATGCCCATGCAAGTGAACCTGCATCGGCAAGCATGGATCAAATCAAAGCAATACTATTCACGTGGTACCAGCATTCAACCACCGATTAAAAAATGAATCAAGCAAACGACACGAAGGAAACTTATCACTCGAGGTGACGAGCTCTCTGACTAACTCATTCATTTAGTTTCTTTTAAATTTTGTTTCACTCTTACATGCATTGAGGACAATGCTTCTCTCGAGTTTGGGGGGGTGTTGGTTTCTAGTTAGCTTCATGTTTAGTTGCATTCATCTTTAGCAATCACATATAGGTTGCATATGTTACTTGCCATTCCTTTAATTGGATTTAATTGCTTAAGACTTGATGAATTTTTGCCACTGCACTTAATTGAAAGAACCTTTAATTTTAGGATTGCATGAAAAGAACTTAGAATTTTACTATGATGCTGAATTTTTTTACACGGTTGTGGGTTGTTGATTGAAAGAAACATAGTGAACTTAGGTTGCTTAAAATTTGGGTAAATTTAAAATTGAAAATTAAAAGTTAATTTCTTGCTAGAGGTGCCCAAAACTGGCTCTAGTAGTTAATACACATTAAAGAATTGCTAGAGGTGCCCGAAATTGGCTCTAGTCGACTAAAATAAAATGAGAAATTGCTTACTTTGCTAGAGGTGCCCGAAAATCAACTTGTACAAAACTACGCACACACATTGTCACGAGTATTATAGTTTTGTTCCGGCTAATTTTTGTGCTATCCGAAAAATTAAAAGGTGATCATACATTGTGCCACGGTTCCGAGGTTTGAATTCAAGTTTGAAGCATGTCTTTGATGATTAAAGTCTTGGCAGGTAATTGTTAGTTTGCATTGCTTGAGGACAAGCAATAGTTCGAGTTTGGGGGCGTGATAAGTGTTCAAAAGTACTATTTTTATTACCCTTTTTACTCATATTATTGTTAGACTTAAGCTCATATTAGTTGCATAATTAGTCATTCATGCATTAATTCATGTTCTTTCCACCGTTGAGCTTGATTACATAACTTGGTGATTTTTGTGGAAAAAGATACTGCTTTGGTGTGTTTTTGTGTGTGTGCAGAATCACTTGCCTAAACAAGGCTAGAACCAGTTGCCAGGGCAGTGCATGAAGGAGATGCCGAGCTAGTTGCCAGGGCAATGCATGAAGGAGACACCAGGTCAGTTGCCAGGGCAATTGTCAAAAAAGAACAAGGTGATATGGTAGTCGAAATTGATGACTATACAAGCCCAAGATGACGTGGAGCAAAGCTAAATCCCAAAGGAATTTGATTTCCATGAAGAGATTAAAGAAGAATTAAATTCCAAGAAGATAGGAGAAGTTCTAGTAGGAATATAATTATAATAAAGAATTATATTCTTTAAAGATAATTTAATTCCAACTTAACTTCCTCCTCAAAGAAGGACTTTGACCTAGCCCTATAAATAAGAGGCCATATCGTCAACTTGAGGGAGAGCAAGAAGAGGGAAAATTTCAACAACCCCATAGGTCAAGAAGAGAGAATTTTCGACAAGAGAGCAAGGGGGAGAGAGTTCAATTTCTTCTTCTTCTTCTTTGCTTCCATTAGATTCATGCTTTGGGGATTATTCTTTGTATATCTTTTGAACCCAACCATGAACTAACTTGATTGGTTGGGGTTATTGTGTTTTGTTGTTGTGAGAAACAATTGGATTTTGTTTAGGTAATAAGAGTTTGCACTTTTCTATTCAAGGTTTACTCATTCTTGGCTTTTATTCTTGTTTGCGAGTGAATTGGGAGAGGATCTCGTAACTTTATCTATTTATCTAATATCGGGAGAGTTAGATTCAAGAAACGAATGAGTATGGTCTTTATTCAATCTATTGATGGTGAAGATTAATCCGGCTTAGGAATAAGTTAAGGATTTCAACGGCTAAGAGGAGTGCAAGATTGGTTGTTGTTCACCCTTGATTCACGCAGGGATGTATTATCAAGGCATGCACAAGTAGCTTTCGACTTAGGGATAAGAAGAAACCACTGAAGAACGCTCTGCCGAACCTTGAAGTTGCTGCCCAGACACCCAAGTAGTTGCCCAGCTAGTCGCCCAGGCAACCATCGATTAGTTGGCAAGGCAACTCCGTTGTGCTAGTTGCCACGGCAACTGAGTTGCCCTTGCACTCTTTTACCAAGACGATCCAATCGGCTATCACACCTCAACTCATGATAACCTGACCTATTCTCTCATTTGATTTCATCTATTCTTTTAGTTTATTGCTCTTAGTTTACTCGTTAATTAGAACTCCTATTATCAATTGTGTTTTTACTTTTCACAGTGCAGTAACTTAAGCAAAGTGGCCCAAACCAATCCCCGTGGAGACGATACTCGATACTCATATCACTTTATTACTTGCGACGTGTATACTTGCACAATTGCATAGCACTTATTACACGCAACAACTGCCATGAGTTCAAAGATACGATTCAAGGCCTAATAGACCGCAAAGAAGTTGAATTATTTGAGGAATGAACTTGTTCTTGCTTCTTAGTCTAGATTCCAAGCTAAACAACTCCATTAGGTTTCCCTTTGCTTCTTTCAAAGTAACGCATGTAAATCAAACTCTATATGCTTAAGCCCGAAAGCGGTGGTGATTTTTGTAAGGGCCTAAGTCCACATGCTCTAATTTTCAATGAAAAGATGCATTTTGTTTTTCAACTCTCTATTCATTTTGTGAATATATTTGTCTATTGAGTCCTCGTAAATCAATTGCATAAGGGACATTAATTTTGACTCGAAGGTTGAGTTCGAGTAGCCTGTGTCTAATTGAAATCCTAAGCTGCGGAGATTATGAATATGTGACTCACATTTCACATCAAGGACCACACATTATCGGTGTAGTTTATTGTTTTAATCCTGGTAATAGGCATTTTTCAAAATGAAACGAAGAGATTTAACTTTCGAAACCTGGTAATCGGTATTTTTCAAAAGGCACTTTAATATTCAAAGCCTGGTAATAGGCATTTTTTCAAAAATATTAATCAAAAAGCACTCCAATGTTCGAAACCTGGTAAAAGGCATTTCAGATAAGAGTGGAATTTTTGGGGCACTCTGCTGAAGCCCATTCTAATCGAGATTCTTTGCTTCATAAGTGATGGTAATATTTTCAAAATCATGACAATACCGAGTAGCTCAGGAATTTGTTGTTTGCTCCATTCTTTATTTCGAGCCAAAGGAATGTGATGAATTGAATTCCCCAAACAAAAATGAGACGAAAAAATGAACCTGCCAATGGTAAGTTGGTCAAGCACTGAGGTTCTAACCCCCTCGACTCGGCCTAGATGCCCAACCGAACCAAGAAGGCTACATTAGGTTTGCGGTAGCAAACCGAAGATATACAACGAAACCCAGTCCATTTTTTTCTTTTATCTTGTCTAGATGCTTAATTAATATACTATATGATCATGCTGACAGAAGATGAAACCCAACTCAATCGGGCATCGGTTTGACATCCAATTGGTTTCACATGCAATTTAGGGACCAAATTGCAATTCTAGAAAATTTCATGATTAAAGCTCACTTTTAAGGTTACCCAGCCTTCATTAGTTAGGATTCAATTATACATGTCAAATTTCAGCTCAATCCGATCATTCAAGTGCATTTAATTGCATAACAAAACTCATGGACTAAAATACAAAGGCCAAAATCGTGCTACAGTGACATTAACAGTTTTGGCTGCTGTCCTTACCGATACATTCGCAGCTGTACCGATACGGTGTGAAACGCCCCGTTTCAATACATTTTCATGCCATACCGATACAATATGAAACGCCCCGTTTTGGTACACCTCCAAGTCGTACCGATACGGTATGAAACGCCCCATTTTGATACACCTCCATGACGTACCGATACGCCCAACTAACTTACCAAACTTTTGAAATCGCTTTGTGACCGTACCGATATGGATACTGGTGTTTCGATACACGGGACTTGGTTTAAAAAGTAGATTCCAGTGGCAGAAACTCGTACCGAAACACTCCCGTACCGGTACGCTAGGCCAAAATAGCCTGGGCGTATCGAAACGACTAGCACCCGTATCGAAACCTTGTGCCTGGAAATACCCAGCCGTACCGATACGGTCCCACACATATCGGTACGCCTACAACTGTAATGTCACTTTTTGCTCATTTTTCATCCAAATAACACACTCAAATCACCCCCAACAAGTTTAATACATAACACCAACATACTAGGCATACCACAAGCATCCAAGCTTCATAAACTCAGCATCCTAGCATGGCATCTTTGCATCAAATGAAAAGCTAGAGGCATGCATCCTAATTTTTATCCAAGCAATAATCCAAAATGTAGACTAACACCAAACTACTAACATTAAAGTCATTTTACAACTCAAGAGCAATCAAGCAACATGCTCAAACAGGGAGTTAAACAAACATCTCCCAAAACCAAAACAAGTACCTCATTGCCTTTATTCTTATAGTCTAGTCCAACATACTTTGTTAACCAAGTCTTGCTAGGATCCCCTTGCTTCTTCCTGCCTTCCAAGACCTCAATTATCTGCATTGATGGACAATAAGAGCTAAGCACACTAGGCTTAGTAAGGAGTTCTCAAATACATTACACCATCAATGCAATTAAAACCATTGTTCAATAGCACATTGGAAATCCCTTTTTAAATCGTGCTTTCCATCATATAAAACATCATGCCTTAAAAACCATGCACTTAACACTTTCAAAACCAACATATTAAACCACATGCTACATGTATCATTAACCAGCAGCAAATCCCATTGCAAACCTCAATTCAAGCCTTCCCATGCATAACAACCATATGCAAAGCTTAAAGAGTAAACATGTATAAATCACATTATACAACATAAACCTTTCAATGATACATTAACAATTATATTGGCTTACAAGTGATCATTAAACAAGTCCAATACCAAAAGAGTTCATCGGATACACGGATTCAACAAGTGTTCAACCAACACTCCAAGCCATCTTAACCGGAATAGCGATACCATAACAATCGCGGTACATTACCAACTGGGTACTTACACAACCCTTGGGGACACCAACCCCTTTTATCGATTAGACGCTTAATCCACTAACAGGAGTTTTCGATATTGTTTAACCCTTCTACCGATATGGTACTCGGATGGAGTTTTCGGTACACGGATCTAAACCCCTCAACATCCAAGGCGACTTATTATAGTGCACAAAATCCCATGGCCGCCAACTATATCGATAACAATTTTAAAACCACATCACTTGCCAATATGATTAACCATTTAACATTTACCTCACTATTTTAAACAAGCATTAACCAAAACACTTTTCCAAAGCAACAATCATGCTTTAAACCACTAGTATAAACCATACTTACAAGGATCACTTACCATGTGCATCCTTCAACAAAACATGCTTAAAACAGTATATCGAAACTTTAAAACATGCTTAATAGTAGGTAACATGTAATCAAAATAAGTGCATAAAATCATTTCAACTTAGCACGACCGAGATAGAAAATCCATTTTACTTACTTCTGAGTTTAAACCAGCGTATCAAGCTAAGTTTAAACTCCCATAAACCACCTTTAAAACATTCCAAAGCTGGAATCCACATTCTCACTCACCAATACGCGAAACCTCGATTCGCCGACGCGAAATCACGTGTCCAAAGCCTCCAACGCTTCACCAATTACTTTCGATTCAACTTCCCCTACTTTGACCAGAACGCAACAGAGGATTAATGCATCTCAATGCATTCAAGACACTGCATTAACAAATCCTTTCGGATTTCCATAATCCTCACAAGATTACCCATCCACAACAACCGAAATCATCATCAAAACCTTCTCAAACACAACCCAGCCACAACCTAACAATCTAACACCACTTTTATCAACAATCAACACCTAAAAACAGAATCAAAACAACCTAACACCCCATGCATTCACACAGTCACCAAAACACCCCAAGAACACAAATCTAGCAACCTAAACAATTAGAGATTCAAGAGTTTTGGGATTCCATTGACAACAACAACTTATCAACATTATAAAACATCCACAATATGAATTAAATCATCCTTAATTACCAGAAAATAGATTCAATCCGTGAATCAACTCATTCCCCCCCCAATTAACTCAATTAATCATTGAAAAATCATTAAAATCAGATTAGAAACACAAAATCTAGGATCAAATGCTTGGGAATTTCAGTAAAGAACCATACAATAGAGGATATCTCGGACCTTACCCCTATTGTGAAGTTTCTCCCTCAATTTATTTGTGAAAAGCTAAGAAAACACAAGATTATTGTAAGATTTTGTATAAACAATCTTTATAAAACAATTTGAAACAATAATATCAATTTAGCAACCACCTCACCTCTGGAAATTTGGTGAAAACTGGAGTGTTTGGCTGAGGAGATAATGGAGAGAAAAGAAATGACGTGATTTTGGTTTTTTGGAAATAGATAACTAACTTTTAACAAAAATACCCTTTAATTAATAATTAAAACACATGTTAAAATATCTTCAATTAAGGGAGAAACCATCAGAAACCAAAATCATTTTAGTCACTAGAAAATTGCAGTTTTCAAAACTTGCATTTTGGTCACTAACCAAAATGTTTGACTTCCAAAACTCATTTTCAAAAATTGATTCCACCAAAAATCATTATATATTAAAAGATGATTTTTAACTAATTTTCCATATTTTTATCTCACCGAAAAATATATTGTCCCGAATCTGACTCAAATCTCTAACCTTGTCCATCGAACCGTCTAATAACCCCCAAAACTACTAGGCCCAAAAACTGGGGCATTACAACTCTCCCCCGCTTAGGAAATTTTGTCCCCAAAATTTAACTAGAGGAAACAGGTGGGGAAACTGTTTCAACATACCCGACTTGCACTCCCACATGGACTCCTCAACACCGCGGTGCCTCCACAACATCTTAACAAGCTCTACTGTCTTGCCACGCAGCACCTTAATGTTGGTATCAAGAATCTCTACCGGTTCTTCATCATAAGATAGGTCTGGTCTCAACTCAATCTCCTCCACCGACGTAACATTCGATGGATCCGACCTATACCTCTACAACACCGAAACGTGGAACACATCTTGAATCTTTCCCAACTCTGGAGGTAACCTTAAGCGGTACGCAATAGGACCCACACGCTCAACAACCTCGTATAGCCTAATGAATCTCGGGCTAAGCTCCCTTTCCGCCCAAAACGCAACACCTTTTTCCAAAGCGACACCTTCAAAAACACTCGATCACCCACAGCGTACTCTATATCCCTACGCTTTTAAATCTACATAGGACTTCTGACGATCTGCAGTTGCTTTTAAGCGCTCACATATCAACTTTACCTTTTCGGCTGTGCCTTTCAAAACATTGGGCATCGACATAAACTTTTCCCCCGCTTCTGCCCAACACACAGGCGTACGACATTTCCTGCCATACAATGCCTCATAAGGTGCCATCTGTATGCTAGCATGATAGCTGTTATTGTAAGCAAACTCCACTAACGGCAACTGCTTCTCCCACGTTCCCTGGTAGTCAATAACACAACACCATAGCATATCCTCGAGAACCTGAATCATGCGCTCCGACTGACCATCCGACTGAGGATGATACGAGGTACTGAAACTCAACTGGGTTCCCAAAGCACGATGCAAACTCGCCCAAAACCTTACGGAGAACCGCGGATCCCTATCTAAAACTATGGATTTGGGCACCCCATCCCACTGTACAATCTCTGAGATGTACAATTCATTAAACTTGTCCAAGGTATATGTAGTATGCACTGGCACAAAATGTGCACACTTCCTAAACCGATCAACAATCACCCAAATGGAATCCTTTTTGGTCGGTGTCAAAGGTAGCCTAGACACAAAATCCATGGTAATTCTTTCCCACTTCTATTCTGGTATTCTCAATGGCTGCAGCAACCCTGAAGAAAACCAATGCTCAGCCTTTACCCGCTGACAAACCATACACCGTGCAATGAAATTAGAAACATCCCTCTTTAGTCCGACCCAATAGTACTCTTCTTTTAACCCTCGATACATTTTAGTACTATCGGGATGCATAGCAAAAGGACTTACGTGTGCCTCAGTCAAAATTGTATGCCTCAATTCTTCATCTTCAGGCACCACTATTCGACCTTTGAAACACAACACCCCATCATCACTGAAATGAAAATCCGTAGGATTCCCATCCCTGATATCTTCCACATGAGGTACCAAACTCCTATCATACGGTTGCTTCTCTTTAATCTGTGACAAGGACGGCTTCACCTACAACTCAGCCAACAAACCCCCGTCATTCGTCACACTCAATCAATCAAACAAACTCCATAGCTACCTTTCTGCTCAAAGCATCCGCCACAACATTGGTTTTCCCCAGATGATACTCAATGGTCATATCATAATCTTTCAACAACTCCAACCACCTATGTTGTCTTAGGTTCAACTCTTTTTGAGACATTAAATACTCCAAACTCTTATGATCTGTGAAAACCATACATTTCTCACCATAGAGGTAATGACTCCAAACTTTCAAGGCAAACAACATTGCGGCAAGTTCAAGATCGTGAGTAGGGTAGTTACGTTCATGCACCTTCAACTACCTAGATGCATATTGTTGCGCGTAGGCGTTTGTCTTGAGTCACATCGCCTAAGGCCGCACAGTGGGCTGGTTGGAACTCTAGCCACGTGACAGTTGGTATCAGAGCCTTGTTCGAGCGACGTGAGCTAGTTCGAGGCACGAAGCATCGAGTTGAGATGGCACCAAAGAAGGGAGAGAATCTGCTGCGAGCCAGAAAGGTGTGGAGACCCAGACGGATAAAGGAAGTCGAGCAAACTCGAGGGACAAGTTGTCGGCGCTCGAGGAGAGGGTCACCAGGCTTGAGGGATCTATGAAGGATTCTGCGGAGTGACTCGACGTGGTGGATACACGGCTCGAGGAGCTAGATGACTATGGTGATCGTTCAGAGGGAAATAGAGATGCCCTCGAAGCCATGCTGAAGGCATTGAGGGTGGAAATGGTGGATCTGAAGGCGGAAGTGATGGTTTATCAGGCTGCCATGCGGAACGGTGTGTTAACCACGACGACACTTAGACCAATGAAGGATATTCCGAATCCAAGAGAGTTCAAGGGGAACCGGTCGGCAACAGATGTTGAGAACTTCATTTGGTGCATGGAGCGGTACTTCCGGGTAATAAGCATCACCGACGATGCCGAGAAGGTAAATACTGCTGTTGTTTATTTGACTGACGTTGCTTTGTTATGGTGGCGACGTAGGTGCCTTGATGAGAATAGTGGAGGCACGGGCGTTGGAACATGGGAGGAGTTCCAAGCGGAGTTCAAGCAGGAGTTTTGCCCGAGTAACACGGAGAAAGAAGCCAGGACCAAGTTTAGGAGGCTTCGACACGATGGATCCATTGCGGATTACATCCAGGAGTTTAGTGAGCTACAACTCCTTATCCCCGGCTTGTGTGAGAAGGATGCGCTTTTCACGTTTATGGATGGATTGAAGCCATGGGCCAAGACCGAGTTAGAGCAGAGGGATGTGCAGGAACTTTCCAAAGCCCTAGCCATTGCGGAGTCCTTGACCGATTATAGTGCTTACAAGTCCATGGAGTCCAAGTCTTCCAAGCCCCATGGCCAGGGTATTGGTGGGAGAGACGAGGACGTGTCAAGAGATAGTAGCGATGATGGCAAGGAGAGGCCATCGACCAAGCCAAACCGGTATGCGAAGCCAGATGATCGGAAGGATCGAGGATCCATAAGGTGCTACCATTGTGATGGTCCACAAGTAGTGAAAGACTGTCCCAAGAAGAGGAGCCGCCTCGATGCTATTGCCCAGGAGGAGGACGAGTCAGATGGAGAACCCGGTAGAGTTGGTGCAATCGCTAGCATCAAAGGAGGGAAGCCGAGGGTAGTAAAAGTACATCGAAAGTGTTACAAATGTAAGGGGCCGCATTTAGCGCGAGAATGCCCTGGTCGAGTCAAGAAGTCCAAGGAGGACGAGCCCGAGAGTGATGAGGCTACGAAGCTTGGCTCGATGATATTGGATTCTGTCAAGGTGAGGAAGGGCCAGAAGCAGAATGGGTTGATGTTTGTCGACATCAACGTGGCGGGATGATCGAGGAGTGCTTTGGTGGACACTAGGGCAAGCGATCTGTTCCTGCCCAGGAAGGCTGCCGAGAAGCTTGGTCTTAAAGTTGTGGAGTCAACCAGTAAGATCAAGGCAGTGAATTCAAGGGAAGTTCCAGTTGTGGGGACAGTGCGGAAGATTAAGTTGTAGATTGGGGATTGGAAGGCCAAGGAGAATTTCGAGGTAATCGAGTTAGATGACTTTGATTTTATTTTGGGACTAAACTTCCTTGACCGTATTGAAGCTCTCATCATTCCGTTTGCCAACGTCGTGTGCATTTTGGATCTGAGACAACGGTGCGTTGTGCCTGTGTGCCGAGACAACGGAGGAACCAAGAAGCTGACTGCTATTCAGCTTGTCGAAGATGATCCAAGGAAATGAGGTATCGAGTTGGAGGCGACAGTTGGGGACATTACCTTGGATGGGCGAGAGTTGCCCGAGGCAGTTGGCATGAAGGCCGTCGAGGAGCCATCCATGAGCGAGGTGGCTGAGGCATCAAACTTCAATGGGAGAGAAGTGTCGATGGGTTTTGCATTGCCGAGGAGCAATGGGGCATCAAACTTCAGGGATGAAGGATTGATGTGTAGAGTAAATGCTGGGAAAATGAGTAAGGTACGTCTTGAACACGGTGATAGTGTGTTACAGTTTGATTTGCTGGATTTGTTGGGTGTAGGGCGCAGAAAACCTAACCCATCAGATGGAGTTGCCAAGACTTGGTGCGGGCCGAAGCAACCATTCAGAGTTCTGAAGGTTCGTTCGGTGTTCAACGTGAAGGCATCCAAGTTTGAGCACAAGGATAGGGAGAGTCCGGATCGGGGCAAGTCAGAACTGGTAGGAAAGAGTTCCTACGATCAAGATGTACCTGGGACGGGAAATTTTGCATGGCGGTGCGAGCCAAGGCGAGCAGTCCTTATAGGGGGACATCCGAGTCAGAGTCCGGTGCTCTTTATGGGGAGAGCGGTCCTTGTGGGGGGACAATCAAGCCAGATTCCAAGTTGGGAGCAAGCCAAGGTACGCGGAAGGAAGCTCCAGGATCGATCTCAACCTTGTTCGAGAGGCGCGACGAGGGCGTTGCCAAGTTTGGTGGGGGAGATTGTCACGGGCCGTCAGCCGAGGCCCGAGTCATTGGCACCACGGGGTGCACACCAGGGTTCCCAAGAGGTTCAGATAGAGATCTTGGGCCCAAAGAGACCACCAGACTTAGCCCGATCCGTGAGAGATTCTAGAAAGCATATCCATCCACTTTGACCTATGTAAACTTGCCTTGTATACATAGGATTTGTTACAATAGATAGATGGGAATATTCCCAGGATTGTACCATTGTGGTTGGTGGGCTTTGATCTTAGCCGTCGATGTAAATTTGTATAGATCGTCGGATTAAGGGGAACTCAACTATAAATAGAGGCCTTCCCCTCCTCATTTCATGTATCCAAGTTTCCAAGGAATAAAGGCATTTACTCTAAATCCTCTGAGTGTTCTTTCTTTGTTCTTGAGCGTCCTTTCGAAGTTCTTCTTCGCTCATCTCTTTTGATCCGATTCCGCGTAGAACGCTTTGCTTTTGTCGGTGCTTGGGAAGTTTGATCTTCCGAGAGGGTTGAAAAGGCTTACTTAGGCGTTTGTCTTGAGTCACATCGCCTAAGGCCGCACGGTGGGCTGGTTGGAACTCTAGCCAGGTGACAATAAGCAGAACCTAAATGCAAGATGAAGAGCACAAAATGAAATCAACAAACAACACAATAATAAATATATATCATCATTTTGTAAAGCATGCAGTTTCGAAAAGAGGGGGAAAAAACCTTTTTCTACTTTCGAATCAACTTTATAGAATAAACAAGTAGACAAGAAAAGTGTATAAAAACCAATGTTGCTGTAGAAACATAATCTCTTGAGGCGAATTTTCTACAGATTTTAGTAACTGTAAAAAACTCTAGTGGCAGATTTCAAGAGCTTTTGAATTTCTGGTGTTGGCTTGCTTCCTGGTGCGACTGAGCGGCCTGAGGGACGATCGACGGTGATGAGCAGCACAGCGAGGAGGACCAGTTAGGGATTTTACACGATAGATTTTGGGATGAAAGTGTTTAAGATTGAGAGATATAAAGATGTGTTTTGTCTATTGCGGCGTTTGTAAAATCAAAGGTCGTTATAACTAGACCCATCGCTGCATTTTTGAAATAAAACGACACTATAAATATACCTATTGCGGAGCTTATTTTAAAAATTCCACGAAAAGCGCCGCGATAAAAACAAGGATTAAAATTTTAAATGTTTCTCAAACAACTATAAAACAAAAGCATAGAATTAAAAGAAAAAGATAAATATAAGATTAAAATGAAATAAAAAATAAGAAAACAAATTAGATATGAAGAGATCCCCTGATAAGAATGTGTGCTTGGATAGATGAAACGTTTAACCCTCTAAGAATATTTCACCTTAACAATTTAGGCTAGAGCTTTGAGCCAAGATAGATGAATTTTTAACCCTCCAAGGATAGTTGGTCCTTAGCCAGGATAAATTGGATCTTCTTACTTCGAAACAAGAAAATTATAAAATTTTTGAACCAAAAAAAACTCACTCAAAAGATTTTGTAGAAAGAAAACTCTTATCGATTTTTGAATTGACTCATTGATGAAAAATAGTATCTTAAAATAATAAATCCTAAGAAAATTCGTTAATTAACTAAGTAAATAATGTTTTGAGAGAAAATAATATTTTTTTGACACAAAGCAACTTTACTTAAATGCAAGTAAATAATTTTTTTTTACCTAAGAATAAATCTTAAAATAATAAATTTAATCCTAAATTAACTAAAATGAATAATAGAAAGTTTCAGGTTGAATTTTATTAAATAATCAATAAAAATATTAAAAATCATAATAAATAAAAATTCTAGTATTTGACTTGTAACTAATTTTTTGTACACGATTCTTCACTAAAATGAACCTATGGGGAGGTCTTAACGTCTGATTGAAGTGTTTCAAAGGTTGGAAAGATAACTAACAACCAATTGATCCATAATAAGACATCTCGATCCAAAAATATTTAGATTTTATCCGAAAATTCTTCACAATTCGACTTATTATCCGGCCTTTAAAAGCAAGTTTAATGAGGTATTTTTACTCTTCCTGTGTCCCTTTCAGATAACTTAGGACGTTACACTCGGTTCGATAATCCGAGGATCAAAGTCTCATATTTTCTTATTTATCCGTAATGATCATAATTATCATTTTATTTATTTTCAGATTTGGCATGATATTTATTACCTTGGTTTTGGGACTTTTGGAACTGATATCCTATTTTTTTATATTTATGTTTTATTGGTACTTTATTTTATAAACATTAAACTATTATGGTTTTTTTTTGAACAATTTTTACCTAGGAGGATGAAAAAAGAGAATTTTGTTCCTACTGAGTCTTGAAACCACAACCTAGGGGAAGGGGAGACTGTTAACTAAGAGCTTTAACCACTTGCTCTAGAGATTGTTAACATGAGGTCTTTTTATTTTATTTCTCTTTCTTTGTATTGCATAAATACTTTTTTTTGATCGGCAAACGTTTATTTTATTAAGTTTATATAGCTAAAAAATACGACCACGAGCCTTGTTAAAAATGTCCCTAATCCTAGATGAAGGAAAAGAGTACTCGTGGTAGTGTATACAAGGGGCAAATCGCCATTAACCCATAACCCGAAACCAGGATGTTAACTCCACACCCCCTTTGTCAAAGCATCCGCCAAGCTATTTGCTTCGCGAAACACATTAGAAAAACAAACACCCAGTAAAAACATGCAGTCCTCATCAATTTGGTGAAAGCACTCCCATAATTTCCACAGGGGACGCTTCAAATTTAAAATCCACGAAACAACCACAATGGAATTGGACTCAATGATCACGGATGATGCGTCACCTCACTTCGATCCGCGAAACGACCTCAAGGCATGGCAGATAGCATGCAATTCAGCCTCATTCAAATCCAGCATGCCTAGGGGACCAAAGAACAAAGCCAAAATCTGTCCCTTGTCGTTCCGCAACACCCCTCATAGCTTGCCAAGCCCGCCTTTCCTCACGCAAAGCCATCAACATTAAATTTCAGCATCCCAATAGGTGGTGGACACAACACACACCCACTTTCGGCCTACGCGCTCGCCCGACTCTCGCATAACCATGATCATTCCCATCAACTCGCTTCCGTAATCAAAGCCTGTGATGATGACACCCGAATCCAATATAGTGAATGCAACTTGATGAGGGAAAATAATTTGTCCACTTTCATACGTTTTTCATTAAATAACAGGTCATTCTAGCAGGCCACATCGACCATAAAACTGTTGCGCATCCAGCCAACCACCATCTCGCCGTCGTCCCCGAGAAAAAACTGTGCATACAAGACAACAAAAATTCACCCAACGATGCAGACCCAACTATCTCCACTCGCCACCATTGCAGGAACAAAATCCAAACCTCCCTCATATAGCAGCAATTAAATAGAATATGATCCACCACTTCTTCAACAACATTACACCATCGATAACACAGTCTGTCGACCTTCAACGGCATCCCCGCTCATTCAAATATCCCAAAATCGGTAATTTGTTCAACAACACAAACCAGACGAAACATTGAACCTTCGGTGGTACATCTAAATCCCAAATCGCAATCATTTTCGCATCCTCTTCAAGACTAAAAGAATACATTAATTTTGATAAAGATACAACCAAAAAATACCATTCTCGGAAGGCTTCCAAATCATCTTATCCTCCAATTGAAATCAACCGAAATCTCCCCACAATTTCCTTTAACTCCTACAATTGAAGCTCTTCAAAAGAGCGAAGTTGTCGCTTAAACAAATCATGCCACTCCCCATGTGCAAACTGCCCTCCACGCGCATAATTGGACATAACAGCCAACTTGTTACGTGCCAATTGAAACAACCAAGGGAAAATATGAAGCAAAGGCTTATCCGTACACCAACGGTCACGCCAAAACAAAACACTGCTTCCATTACCGATCAACCATGGAAAATTTGAAACATCTATAAATCGTTGCACACAAGCATCGTCTTGAACCTCTACGATTTGTCTCCAAACCACTGACATAGACCGTTTCGCCTTAGAATTAAAATGCCACATCATTACATCATCACCATACTTTTCCACAATCAACAACCTCCACAAAGATTCTCCCTCCATAGCGTATCGCCAACTCCACTTTGCCAATAAAGCTAAATTACGCAGACAGAGATCGACTACACCCAAACCACCATAATACTTAGGCCTACAGACCGTCCTCCAGTTAACTCGACTCGTTTACGAGTCGTCTCTGATCCACCCCATACAAATGATCTCTGAAGACGATCAATCTTTAAAATAACTCTCTTCAGAGCCACGAACACCTCCATGTAATACATAGGCAATAAAGAAAGGACAAAATTCACAAAAACAACGCATGCAACAAAAGATAATGACCCCCACTTCCATCCCGCTAACTTTTCATGCACCTTTTGTACCACCAACTCCCAGATTTGCATGCTTCACGGATTCACGCCAATTGGAAGACCCAAATAAATAAAAGGTAATTCACCACGGCTAGAACCCAAAATTAACACCATTTCATTCAACACAAGTCCTCAATGCCAACTTCACAAAGGCACGATTTATCATAATTGATTTGCAATCCTGAGGCATATTCAAAGCATGTCAGTACACGTTTCACATTAATAACATAGTTAATATCACCTTGCAAAAATAACACCGTATCATCAATGAACTGTAGGTGTGAATATGACAATTAGTAGCCACTCAAACTCCTTTCATGAATCCCCTATCTTCTACATTGATTAGAAACTGGTGTAACATTTCTGCGACAATAACAAAGAGTAAAGGGATAATGGGTCCCCTTGTCGCACCCCTGTTGCATCGCAAATTCCTTTATCGGGCAACCATTAACCAAAATAGACAACCTAACCGTGCCAACACATTCGCTAACCCATCGTCTCCACACATGACCAAAGCCCATTCGAATTAAAATCTGATCCAGGCAATCCCATTTTAGACAGTCATATGTCTCGGCAAAATCCAATTTCAAAATCACACCCCTTCACTAAAACGTCGTTGCTGCATTAAATTAATTGTCTTATTCGTCAGCATGATGCCATCTATAATTTGTCATCCTCGTATAAATGCCGACTATGAATCGCTGATCAATAATTCAATTACCTTTTGTAATCTACTTGTCAAGCACTTCGGCAATATTTTATACATCGAATTGAGTAGACAAATCGGGAAAAAATCCCTAACATCCATAGGACACTTCCTTTTCGGAATCAAAATAACAAACGTAGAGTTCACTCCTTACGGCAAACGACAAGAATCATAGAAGGATTGCATAAAATTCATCACATCTGATTTCAGGAAGCTCCAACCCTTCGTATAAAATTCAAATGTGAAGCCATCGAGACCCGGTGCCTTGAACCCTTCACAGCTCCAAACCACTCTTTGAACCTCCTCTTTCATGAAGGGCACTTCCAAGCTATTCGCCTACTCAACAGTCGAACACTTATAACACACAGTAGCATCAAACGAACCAAATGCTGGCCATTTGAGAAATGCTTCTTGAATTCCTTAAAGAAAAAGTGCCGCAACTTTTTTGGATTCGATTCCCACCTCCCTTTTAGATGTAAACCATTAATCATGTTTCGAAGAGCCTAAATTTTAGCCATACGATTAAAAAAGTTTGTATTTCTGTCACTGGCCTTTAACCACAAGGCTCTCAACTTTTGTCGCCATATGGAATCGCGATACTTACTCAGCTTCTACAAATCTGATTGCAAATAGCGCCTCTCCCTACCTCCTCTTCGGTTAACAAACCATTTCCCATCTTACTATAAAGTTCATTTATACGCTTAGTCGTAAGCTCAATCTTCTGATCAACATTACCAAATGACTCCTTGTTTCATTTGCGCAATAAAACTTTCATACCCTTTAGTTTCTTTATCAAATCTAACTTATCAAGATCATCGGACTAATCAAAAACAACGAAGAATGATCAGATACACCCCTTGGCAAATTTCTCAATACCATCATTTCAAATTTCTCTAGCCATGAATCTGACACCAAAAACCTGTCAAGTCTACTACACCTATTACCCGGTCCAAACCATGCATACTATTCACCTCGCATTGGTACATCAATCAATGCGTTCAATTCAATAAAATCATTAAAAGCCTTCATTTCCCTTCTTAATGTAGCACTCCCCATTCGCTCACCTCTAACTCGTACCGTATTAAAATCACCGCCTAAGCACCAAGGCAATGAACGACCTGCCAGTAAGCAAGAAATTTGATTCCATAATTCCACTTACTCACTCACTACACATGGGGCATAAATCCCTAGTATACCATAACTCCAATTCTCCATTACCCATATTCTTCAATCAACACAAATCGAGCATTCGTCAAAGTAGATTGCATTTTAAAGCGTGATTTATCCCATATCATTAAAACCCCTCCCGAATTACCAATTGATGACACATAGTGTAACGCCCCAAATTTGGGCCTAGAAGTTAGCTAGATAGATTAGACGGCTCGGGTGAACTGAGTTAGTCGGTTTGATCTAGTTTCAAGAATTAAATTGTAATAAATATTTTTAACACGAAATAAAATATAGAAAAATGGTGAAAATACCTAATTAATATATTGTGGGTTTTGGTAAACTCAATTTAATAAAATGATTTTGAATTAAATGACATTTTGGTTTGGTGACTAAAATGTAAACTTTTCAAAACTATTTTGGTGACTAAATTGTAAAAGGATTAAAACTTAGAATCTTTAAGGAGCTAATTAACCAATATTTTAAATCATAATTTTCCATTAATTTAGTCTATTTTTAAATGGTTTTAAAATGTTCATTAAAGAAAAATAAAATAGAATTTGTTAAAAATATTTGAAAAGGATAATTTACTTTTCGCACGTAACCACTTTTGCTCTCAACTTTTCTCTCAATTTTCCCAGCAGCCAAACTAACTCTCTTGCTCCAAAATGATCAGGAATTAACTCTTCTCGATCTCATTTTGATTTCTCAATTGATTTCTACATCAAATCTTACTAGTTTTCTTGGAGATTTCACTCAAATCATGTAAATTAAGGGAGAAGACAACCATTATAGATGATTTTCGTTTCTCTCCTCTAATTAAAGGTTCTTTACTGAAATTCCCAAGTTCTTGATCTTTTACAATTGGTTTTTGATGCGTGTTGATGAATAAATTAAGATTAAAAGGTTTAAAGTTGGTTTTAATAAATAATTGGTGGATCTTTGTTATAGATCTGATTTGTGGTGGTTTTAATTGATGTGGATCACATTTAAGACATGTTTTAATGTTATGAGAAGAGATTTGTAAAAAAAATCCCGAAACTAATTGAATTGCTAATTTTCTATGTTGTGGTTAGTTAGATTTTGAGGTGATTAAAATCGTTGGTTTATGGCTGAGCTTTGTTTAGGTTGTGTTTGGTGATGTTTTCGATTGTTTTAAGGAGGCATTTTATGGTTTTTTGTGAGGCAATGCTGGGAATTGGTGTTGCTGGGATTATGGATGCAAAATGATGCATTGATCCTCTGTTATTGTTTGGTTACAATAGGGGAGATTTATTCTGCGGCGAGTGTGAAGTTTCAGTAGCTTTGGATGCTTGATTTCGCATTGGCAAGTGAAGCTTTGTGTTGTCGGTGAGTGGAAACGAGGTTTACTACATAATAAAGGTTTGAAAGTGATTTTGGGAGTTTAGATTAAGCTTGAAAAATGCTTGTCTAAGCTTAGAAGTAAGTATCGGATATTCTCGCTCTCATTTTTGGTTTCTCAAAATACATTCTCATGCACATGTTTATGATTTAGAATACCTACTATTATATGAATATTTTTGAATAGAAATATGATTCAAATGGTCATATATTGATGTTATATGACTATGAAAAATGATTTATGAAAATGATTTTGAGGATGAGTAATGCATGGTATATTGCATTAAAGATTATTTGGTTTGATGCATATGTAAAACAGTGAGGTAATATGTTTTAATAGAATATATTGGCAAGTAGCAATGATTAAATGTTATCGGATATAGTTAGCATGCCATAGGGTTTAAAGTACACTATAATAAGTTGCCTCATATGTGTTGAAGGGTCAGGAGTGTGCCATATCTCCACCATGAGAACCACAGTGGTCGAAGGGTCAAGAGTGTGCCAAATTCTCCCGCTGGTGGATTTATACATCATAACCATTGAGGGGTAGTAGTACCAATTGCTCCAGCTCGAGGATGTATGTAAAGTGGCCGAAGGAACCACTTGGGTATCCGATGTGTTTTACAAAATGGAAAGATTTGGTTTTGGGCCACTTTAATGCCAATATATGAATTGATGTATCTTTATAAATGGATTATGTTTGTACAATGGGATTTATACATGTGGTGCTGTTTAAGCTTTGCTAATGGATGATTTAGCATGTGAAGGCTTAAATTGAGGTTTGCTTGATGTTATGCTAGAAATCCATGATACATGTGTGATCAAAGAGTTTAATGTGCATATTTTGGAAAGACTAAAAAGCATGAGATGTTTCGACATTAGAATCAATACATGTTTTGAAAGCAAGATGTTTTAAATGCATTGGTGAGTATTTTTGAGCATCCCTCACTAAGTTTTATGTGCTTACACTCTCTTTTCTCATCAATGCAGAAAAGTAAGCATTCGGACAACAAGCAAGCAAGAAGCAATCCAAGGGTTAAGCTAAATCAAGTATGATTTTATAAATACTACGTAGTAATAAATGGCAATGTGACCAAGTTGTAATTAGGAGGGTTGTTTTGGTTACTCACTGTGTTGGATATGTTCTATTTAGTGTTTTGGACTTGTAAATTGATATATGCTTTGAATTGGGGGCTTTGGGAAGATTTAAGCATGTGGGGTAGAGTCATGCCTATAGGTTTGGTTTGATGTTTGCTTATGCTTCTATGATGCCTATGTTTCAATGTTTCTGTGATGTTTTGTAATTCATTACTTGGTATGATGTTTACATGTTGTTTGGAACATATTCAATTGAGCTTAAGTGTCATATGTTCGACCAAAAGGTCATAACAGACCCAGTCATACCAGTATGGGTCCTCAAAAGTGTGTAAAATTGCACAGTGATATCGGTACACCTAGATCCGTATCGTTGCGCCCCTCTAAAAAATATACTAGGTGTCAGTACAGGGAAACCATATTGGTACGCCTTTTAGCTACTGGAATTCCCTTTTTTGATATCAAACCACCTATATCGATATGCAAGAGGACCGTGCCGATACATTTTACAAAATGAAACTCGTATCGATACTGGCACGAGGTGTATCAGTACCAAGTCTGTTATTCTGGTAATTGCTTTACTGAAGTTTGAATCTTTGCGATTTAGTCCGTGTTTCTTTTTTATGCAATTAATCGAGCTTGGATGATTGTTTTATGTTGAAATTCAACCGACATGCATGTAACCTGACTAAGTAAGGTTTGGTAACTTTGGATTTAAGTAAGTTCCCTCAATTTTCTAGAATTGTATTTTGGTCCCTAAATAGCAAATACGTTTAATTAGATGTCTAATCGACGTTTATTTCCTTTGATATTTCACTCGCTGCTAGCATGCCCACCTTAGGGATTAAATTATGCATTTAGACAAGATAAAAGAAAAAAATGGACCTTGGTTTAAGTATTTCATTTGGGTTTATCTCAGCAAACCCAATATAGCTCACTCGGCTCGGTCTGACGTCTAGGCCAGGTCAGGGGGTTACACATAGGCATAATCAAAATTATCAGAAATCTAGATTTTACTAACCAAGTTATCCAAAACTACCTCCAAGTTCATTTCCTGAATGATTACCATCTCACAGCGATGTTTTCATAATAAAGCCTGAATTGCCTTATGTTTGGACGCCGAGCCAAGACCATGAATGTTCACGACAACGTCCACATCCCTTGATGCTATTACTGCTTGTCCCTCGCTTCAAATAAATGTTCTATATCCTTAACAATGTCTTCTTCATTACCCACTGTTTTAGCCCTATTCAACTTATCCAAACCTATTGTCTCACGCGCCTCCTTCAAAATAACTCGTTTACAGCAAAGAAAATCTGAATCAGATAGTGATCCATTGGCTGTCGAAGGTGAGCGAGGAGGATTCTTCCTAGGCTGACTTTTCCCCTTCTTTCCCACTTTCTTTTCTACTTTAACCTATGCACTAGACGATAAAAAATTGTTAACCAGTTTAAGGACATGTCGAATCCTCTTTTGTATCCTATAGTACTCAATCATAGTAGCCCTATTTGCTCTTGGAATTTCTATCTTGGGCCCAACATTAACCGAAACCAAAGCCCCCTCATTAACCGGAACCAACGCCCCTCCATTAGCCTCGATTCACACTCTAACACATCTAAACTTTGGCGATCATCCGCAACACAATGCACAACATTGATATCTTCATCTGCAATCCCCCCAATCAAGCCCCTTTGCTTATCGCTGCTCTGTAAAACTGACCCTACAGACCTTCTATTAACATATTCTGCTATAACACTCACATGTGAGCCTTCTGGTGGCTCCACAACATATAAATCCTCAATTTTATTTTGTTCCCATGGATAATTCAATTGCCATGAGTCAGGTCTCATCCCCACCATTGAGAGAAAGCAAAAAAGGCAACCCTGAACCACCTCAAACCCGACTTAGTCAAAAATCAGGCCGAAGGTGTCTCATTGACTAAACGAAATACAAGTTGAATTGAAATCAAACATATAATCAAATTTCAAATTACATGATCATACATTTCATGAAATCCAGAACAATTAATTGTTAGCTGTAGTGCCCTAAGGCCTATTGTATGGACACGATATTTTGATTATTGAATTTATTATTATAATAATAAATTTGCATGCTTTAGTATCCTTGAATATTATTAATTATTCTAAATATCCCTAATCAGTTATTGTTGTGGGAACAATAATAAGATAAGATTGGTATGATGTTTGATAGATTTTCATAAGATGAATATATGAATGAGATTCAAATCAAATTCATATATGTATTTGTTGAGAACAAATATTAGGATCGAATCATCTTAAGATTAATACATGGATTAAAGTTATAGATTAATCTTTAAACAGTTGTGACATTGAATCCTTAGACCTGAATTTGTTACGGTTCTCAACATGATGACTATTATGTTTTGACATAGTCAAACATTGTTTTTAATCGGACGATTATAAAGGTTATGTGTTCAACTGTGAGAGTGCTTGGCAAAAGGGTGGAATATCTATTGGAAATGTATGAAAATAGTGCCAAGATTAAGTCTTTTGCGTGCAAGTATACACGGTCAGCAAGTAATACAACAATAAGCTGAGTTTCCATTCTACAGAGATTGACTTGGAATTTACTGCTTTGATTGTTTACTTGTTAAGGGAAAAAGATGTTTAAGTTGAAATTGGTTTTGAAAGTGATTAAAGGAGAAAAAGAAAATAAAACAATGTTGGCAAGGGGAGTTGTAAAATGATTGATGAGGGTTGGCAAGGAATGCCTGGTTTTCACGCTGTTCATGCCATGCCAACCTTCAATAATGTTCTGCCTTGGCATTGTTTACCGAGCAGATTCAAAGTTTGTATTGCCTCTGTCAATGGCAATGCCCTAAATTAACCATGTAAAAAACCCTATATGTCTATAGTGTATGTTTTTCATAAATTAATTTGATTAAGTCCTAATCTTTACTCTCTAAGGGGTAGACTCACTCTCGATGTAAGTTCATCTACTTGAACATCTTCTGTCTAAGGTTCTCACCTTAGAATCTGACAATTAATCGATGCCACCCAAGTCTGTTAAGATATTGAGGTGCAATAGGCAAAAATGTGCTAGCGGTCGCTTGGCACAAAAGTTGTAGAAAAACTGAAGATCATGCCGGATGAATAAAATAATGCCGAAGCATTTTAGTTATTAAAAACAAAACATTAAAACAGCGTTCATGCAAGCATCCCCCCCAACTATTAAATTAGTTCATAGTGACGGTATCAACCATAAAACCTTCAACGTTTTCTAACATCATCATCTTAAAAGAACAACTAAACCAAAGGAAAGGGCAAGAGAGGAGGCCGGTCGATGCATATCTTCTTGATCTATGTTTCCTCTGTGCAGCCTCTCCAGGTCGATCGTGTTGGTGAGAGCTATGTAGAGTGATCGGGGATTGTGTTCTTTGCTCAAGTGATTAGAAATGCTCTCTTTAAATAGGCATGAGAGGAAGCCCTAGAAAAGGTGGAGGGTTTGAAAATTGGATCATGCTCCAAGGTAAATGTTTTATCACCTTATCACCTTATCTTCATTTTGAATTCTAGGGCTGACGTGTACTGGATCATGAGCTGCTTTGACCGGTCATCGGACACCAATTCCTTGCCAGCCGAGCTTGGCAAAATTCTTCCTCCCTCTTATCCACTCTTATTTTTTCATAGTTGGTTCCCATGCGCTTTTCTCAAGATCTGATCTTATCCTATTTTTCAGGCTGATACTTCTTTGCCAAGGGTCTTGGTGGAAATCTTCTAGTCCTTCTACTTTGCTCTGCCAACCGTTACTTAGCAATTTCCTTCTGTCGTCATGACCTTCTGATCCAGCATTTCGTTGCCAAGCCTGTTTGCCTAAAACCTGCATAAAAACAGCAAAACACCCTTCATTCTGGAAAAAGAATGCTTACTAACTCCTTTATGCATAATGCATGATTTTAACACTAAATGCAAACAAATGTACTCAAAGGCAAGCAAAAGGTTATGTAAAATAGGCATAAAATATAGTACTTTTGAGAAGTCAACACTCCCCCAAACCTAGCTCATTGTTTGTCCTCAAGTAATGCAGAGATTGAAAAGAAAACAAAAAAACAAACAGTACCTTAGCAAAATTTGCAATGCGTTCCAACATTTTCCAGCAAGCTAAAATTAAACCTAGGCCTATCCTCAGATATCCAATATATCAATGCCAACATATCAACAAATTCAAGAGCAGCAATAAACGCCTAGTCTAAGGTCATGAAGTGTGTATAAGTGTAGGCAACATGCATCAATTTCACATCAACTCCCTTAGTAACCTTTACTACCCAAACTCAGAATTAATTAATTTTTTTTCTTTTATTTTGCCAAGGGTATTTTCATGCTAGCAATCAAGTGGGGTGGCGTCATGTACTGTTTGGCTTGAGACATAAGAGGAAGCAAACCATGAATACCCGTTAATCCAGATTACATCACTAAGCTAACCCATTACACTCTTACCCTAAAGTTTTGTTGGCTTGAGAACTAAGAGGGACCAAACCACGAAGACCCAAGTTACTTACTGTCTAAGGCAGATGGGTGTTCTTTTTAAGTTTTCCAGCCTTTGGCAAAGCATTGCTGCCTTATTCTTTTCTTTTTACCCTAGCACTGTTTTACCCTTTTTTTATTCTGAGTTCAGTTTCAAGAGGTCCTAAGTTTGTTTCAAGAACTAGATACATGACACGTGTAAAGTGAAACTAAAGTTTCCAATACTAGAGTTCATTTCCAAGCTACCTGGCATCGAAGTTCTGTTGGCATACAATTTTATAGGATTAATTTTCCTCATTGGACAGGTTAAACTACTTACAAGTTCTGCTAAACTAACAACATGCTGGCAAACATTCAAAATTAACCCAAGGTAAATTTTTGTAGGGGTTTGGTATGCATGTGCTATCCTATATGGAAACAAACTAAAATTTAGACATGGATATGCATGGCAACAATTGGAAGGCAATACACCCCCCAAACCCAAGGTGTGCATTGTCCTCAATGCATGAAAACAACACATATATACAGAGGAACATAAAATACATGAACGTGAAAAATGAAACAAAATGAAATAAAAGAGTTAATGAGAAGAAGAATCCCCTTACTTGAAGGGTTCTGGCCTCGACACTTGGGTCTTTCTCTTGACAAAACAGCCTTTGTTAAGGGCCATATGTTTCTTCCTCTTCAAGCTTGGTTTTGTTGCAGCTGTGGAAGCTTATATATCACGTAGGACTTTCTTCAATAGTCTTTTCTGGTTCGGTGGCAGTAGGGGCAGATTTAGGTGCAGCAGGCATAACATCGGCTCGGATCTAGATTTCTTCATCCTTTGATTCTGGTTGCATATCAGTACTGGCAGATTCAACTTGAACTTATGAAGTAGGGCTGGAGAAACTAGATCTGGAGATGTTGGGACTGTGGCATCAGACCGCTGAGACGGTGTGTGTGAAGAGTGGGGACTGGCTAGCATACTTCCCTTGGCAAAAAGACTGGCAGGGAACTCAGGCACTATGTGTGCGGACATTCCTTCTAGGGCCTTCTTCAGGGCACGGTCCCTGGCATAAATGTACTGCCAGAGCAGAGCAATCTGCTCCTCTACTTTCTCCAACTTAGCAAGGATCAACTCTTGGTGCTGGCAAATCTGGGATAATGTTGCCACTAAACTAGCTGGCATAGGAGTTGTGGCCTTGGCCTTGGACGTCTTGGCTTTGGGCACTGGTTTAGCAGCCTTTTGCTTTCCCTTCTCTTTGGTCTCACTGGCAGTCAACTACCTCCACAACGCAGGGGTTATTATTGTTCCCTTGCTTTGTTGCACGCTGTCCGTATCAAGTTGTGGCACTTTTGTGCTGCATGCAAATAGAATAAATTAGTAAGGGAAAAACTAAATTACCACTAATCTTACCTGCACACTTATAGGTCTCATCTATGATGAGTCGTCCAACATTTATCTTTCGTCCAGTCATGATTGAGTGTAATAATGCCATCATTTCTTCTGAAATTGTATCATTATGAGTAGTCGGCATTAGGCTAGCCTTGAGGAAGTGGTTCCATCCCCTCGGATGCGACTTTAATGCCAGTCGCTTCACTGTTTAGTGGCCCTTGGATGAAACATTCCATTTGGTGCCCGGTTCACAGAGGTTCTTCAACAACACGTTCCTCTTGGCATCATCCAACAAATCAACAAACTCGGCCTGCTTTTCCTATTTTCCATTCAAAGAAAACATCTCATTAATGTAACCTTCATCGAATCTAACACACTCACCTCGCACCATCAAGGAGGGCGAGTCCTTGGTCGTAAGATAAGCGTAGAACTCACGAACAATGTTGGCATTGATGTCTTTTAATTGCTGGCAAAACTTCTCCCATTTATTCTTCTTTACGATGGAAACAAACTCCGGTGAATATCCAAGATTGGGTTCATTTTTGAACTCGAATCCTTTCTCATAACAAATGTTCCTTGAAGAAAAATTCTCATCGTGCTTTTTCTTAATTTCTTTATTGAAGAAGATCTTGAATGGCAAAGAGGGGGAAGCCATTAAAATCTTAAAATCGATGAGAAAGGAAAGAAGATGAAGTATCAGTGGCCTTTGGTTTCTTGATCGATAGGGTTGATGAGAGAATGAGTAAAAAGGGTTTATGAATCGGTTGAGTGTTTAAGTAGGGAAGAAAGAAAAGGTTGGGTGTTTAGGTTTAAGCTAGCCAAATTAATGGGGATAATGATGAAGTGGAATTCAATTGGGGAAGATAAAGTGATAATGATAAGGGTTTTTGAAAGATAAACGGTGGGGGAAGTTGGAGGGATAAGGTGATTATGTTTAAAAATTTTGAATTTTCACTTCTCTCATCTGTCCGTGCCAGCCTTGCCTTGGCATCTTAGCTGGCAATAAATTCCTACTGGGGAAGAAAGTCCTGTTGGCAATAATCTCCCGCGTACACTCAAGGAAACCTTTCAAACATAGAAAATTCAAATAAAAGAAAGAAAATAACAGGATAAATGGAAAATACTAAAAAAAGAAAAAAAATCTAATCCTACTATTTACAAAACTTAAACCATGGTGATGATCACTGAATCTCTGCCGGGAGGATAACCTCCTTGGCATCCATTGGAGTGCCTTCCAAATAATGCTTTAGTCCCTGGCCATTCACTTTTAAGATTGTTCCATTCTTTAAATCGTTGATGCCAACTGCTCCATGAGCGCATGGTTTCACAACTTCAAATGGTCCTGACCATCTGGACTTAAGCTTCCCTAGAAACAACTTTAACCGTGAGTTAAATAAAAGAACACGTTAACCTACCTCAAACTGTCTTGGCATTATCCTTCTGTCATGCCTACACTTGGTCCGTTCTTTGTAGAGCCTAGCATTCTCACAGGCTTATGTTCTGAATTCATCCAACTCTTTCAAATCAAGTAATCTCTTATTTCCAGCAGCTCTCTATGCCTTGTTAAGTGTTTTGACTGCCCAATATGCTCGATGTTCTAACTCTACAAGCAGATGACATAGTTTTCCAAAAACAAGTCTAAATGGTGAAGTACCCAAGTGAGTTTTAAAAGCTGTCCTGTATGCCTACAAGGAGTCATCTAGCCTCAAGGACCAGTCTTTTCTTGATGGATTTACAGTTTTTTCAAGGATACTCTTGATCTCTTTGTATGAAATCTCGGCTTGCCCATTTATTTAGGGATGGTATGTTGTGGCAATCCTTTGTTGAATTCCATATTTGCACAAAGCTTTAGGTATTAGATTGCATTTAAAATGGGTACCCTTATCATGAATATTCATTCTGGGGGCACCAAACCGAGTAAAAATGTGTTTGTGCAAGAACTTGGCAATGGCCTTGGCATCATTTGTTGGCAATGCAACAGCCTTAACCCATTTTGAAACGTAGTCAACAGCCACGAGAATGTATAGGTTACCAAATGATGGAGGGAATATACCCATGAAGTCTATCCCCCATACATCAAATAAATCCACAAGCATGATGTTTTAGAGCTACAGTTGGTGTCTGCCAGAGATGTTTCTTGTCCTCTGGCATCGATCACATGCCTTGGCATGGTTGTGGGCATCTTTGTATAGTGTGGGCCAAAAGAATCCTAACTGCAATACCTTGGCAGCAGTCTTCATCCCAGCAAAGTGACCTCCATATGGTGCAACATGGCATAGGTCTAAAATGTTATGCTGCTCATCCTCTGGCACACATCGACGAATCACTTGATCGGCAAACTGTTTAAACAATATTGGCTCGTCCCAATAGTATTGCCGAACTTCTCACAGAAAACGTATCCTAGCATTGTATGTTAGTTCTGGTGGCAGATTTTTACTTACCAGGTAGTTGACTATGTCAGCATACCATGGCATGGCATTAACTACAAGCAAATATTCGTCAGAAAATTCATCTCTTATAACAACGGTCTTACCATCTTCAAGGTGATACTCTAGGCGTGATAAGTGGTCAGCTACCAAATTTTCACTGCCCCTCTTGCCTCAGATCTCGAGGTCAAATTCTTGTAATAGAAGCATCCATCAGATTAGTCTGGGCTTGGCATCCTTCTTTGCCAAGAGGTACTTCAAAGCTGAATGATTTGTATAAACCACAACTTTGTTACCTACTAAATAAGATATAAATTTATCAAAAGCAAATATAACTGCAAGAAATTCTTTTTTAGTTGTGGAATAATTCAGTTGTGCTCCATTTAATGTTTGAATGACATAATATATGGCATGAAAAACTTTGCCACACTGTTGTCCCAAGACTGGTCTAACAACATAGTCGCTGGCATTGCACATGATCTCCAACGGTTCATTCCAATCTGGTGCTAAAATTATTGGGGCATTAATCAATTTCTCCTTAAGTTCCTAAAAAGCTCTCAAACACGAATCGTCAAAGGCAAAAGCGATATTTTGTTCTAAAAGCAAACATAAAGGTTTAGAATTTTTTGACAAGTCTTTAATGAAACAACAATAAAAACCTGCATGTCCCAAAAAACTTCTTATACCTTTTACATTTGTAGGCAGTGGCAATTGCTTGATTACCTCAACTTTTGCTTTGTCAACCTTTAATCCTTTATTGGTTACCTTGTGACCGAGAACAATGCTCTCATTCACCATGAAGTGGCATTTCTCCCAGTTCAAGGCTAGGTTTATCTCAATGCATCTCCTCAAAACTTGCTCCAAACTCTGAAGACATTCCTCAAATGTTTTGCCAAACACCGAGAAATAATCCATGAATACTTCTAGGTTGTGCTCTATCATGTTAGAAAAAATAGACATCATACAATGTTGAAACGTTGTCGAGGCATTACATAGCCCGAATGGCATCCTTCTAAAAGCAAACGTCCCGTAGGGACAAGTAAAGGTGGTCTTCTCTTGATCATTAGGGTTGATGGCAATCTGGTTATAACCTAAATAGACATCCAAAAAATAATAAAAAGCTTTACCTACCAATTTGTTTAACATTCGGTCGATGAAAGACAATAGAAAGTGGTCTTTTCGTGTGGCACTGTTTAACCTTCTATAATCCATACATACTCTCCAACTGGTGATAGTCCTAGATAGAATCAACTCATCCTTGTTGTTTTGTACCACAGTCATGCCACCCTTCTTTAGCACACATTGCACTGGGCTGACCTACGAGCTATCAGATATGGGATAGATTATCCTGGCATCTAACCATTTAATGATCTCTTTCTTCACTATTTCTTTCATGCTCATATTCAGTCTTCTCTGGCCTTTAATGGTCTTGCCATGGTATTCTTCCAAGATAATCTTGTGCATGCAAATGGTTGGGCTTATACCTCGAATATCAGCCAAGGTCCAACCCGACACTTGCTTATAATTGTTTAATATTTCCAACAATCTTCCCTTCTGGTCAATAGTGAGATCAACAACAATGATCACTGGCAAGGTTGAGTGTTTACCTAAGTAAGCATACTCGAGGTGGTCTGGCAATGACTTCAACACCAACTTTGGTGGCTCCTTAATTGATGGTTTTGGTGCTACAATCTCTCTGCGAGCCAACTCTAGTGGCTCTGGTTGTTCAAAATAGTTCACATCTTCAGCCTCCAAGGCTGGTTCTTCAAGTTCGTCAAACATCTTATCATTGCCATCTAGCTCTCTGGCATCGTCACCTGCCTTTTAGCATAACTGTGCCAAGTCCATGGTTAAAATTGATTCCAACATCTCATCGGGTTGATACTCCCCAGACTTATCTGTACATTTAACAGCTTTAAACACGTTAAATGTAACGTGTTGATCATTTATGCGCATAGTAAGTTCACTCTTGTGAACAACAATTAAAGCTCTGCCCGTGGCAAGGAAAGGTCTGCCTAATATAATCGGCATATTCACATCAGCTTCATAATCTAAAATGATAAAATAAGCAAAAAATATAAATTTGTCTACCTTCACAAGCAGATCCTCAATCTTACCCTTACGATGCGCAAAAGATCAGTCTGCTAACTGGAGTGTCACGGTGGTAGGCCTTTCTTCTATGCCAAGCTTTTGGAAAACAAACATTGGCATCAAATTGATGTTGGCTCCCAAGTCATACAGTGTCTTGCCAACGAATCTATTGCCAATGGTGTAGGGAATAGTGAAACTTCCTGGATCTTTCAGCTTTGGTGGCAATTGGTTACGTATCATGGCACTGCATCCTTCTGTAAGGGCTACAATCCCAAAATCTCTCAACTTTCTCTTTTTTGACAAGATGTCTTTCATAAATTTCACATATCTGGGCATCTGCTCAAGGGCTTGCAATATCCCAATTTTTGGCTAGTGACCAAAATGAAAATTTTGAAAGTTTTGTGGACAAAGTGCAAACCTTGGAAAAGTTTAGGATCCAAAGTGTAATTTTCAAAAGTTATGTATTTTAACCCCATAAATGAATAGTTTACCCCCAAGAATGATGTTTTCGTGTTACCCAGATTTTTACGGAGTTTGTATTAATGGCTATAAAGCGATAATGTTCAGAAAAATATTCGGATAATCGGATCGAATCAAATATCCAGGATATTTTGAAGGATGATAAGCCAAGATTAATTATGTCATCTTACATGTCTAAGATATTTTCTTTGTGTTGGAAGAATATGAACCCTTGGATTTAAGTTGATTTTCCATGCTAAATATGAGCCGTTAGATGAAAAATAGTAAGCTCGTAATTTTGGAAAATCACAAGGGCAAAGTTGGTAAACCATTAACTCGAGATTAAATCTAGGCCATTGGATGAAGGATGATGACATGAGGTACATTATAGAAATATAGAATTTTCGGAATAGATCCGATAGCTCGGTAAAGGTAAAATCGTAGTAGAAGTATTTTGTGAATATCGAGAAATCGGATTGAATTGAATTTTAGAGGCTATTCCATAAGCCATGGAAAATCATAAAATGATATTTGTGGAATAGTGGCCGGTTGAGAAGGAACTAATTTAGTTAGATTATAATGGAATGGCAATTTTGAAACAAACTAGTAAATAAAGACTACTTGGAGGGCAAATTAGTCATTTGGCAGGGATGGCAATTTTGAAATATTAAAAGTTACAAAGGCCATTTTTGGAAAGAAGAAAATTAAAGATTAAATCTTGGCCCTTGATTGATGATAAAATCAATCTCAACCGTTGGATAAAATGGCACTTTTGTAATTTCCCTATTTGAATGAATTTAAAATTCATTTATATAATACAAGTGGCATAATTGGAGAGACTTAAAATTAAAAGGCCAAAAGATGAAGCCTTCTTCATCTTTCACATTTTCAAAAATATGGGGAAAAAGGGAGAAAATTTTCAAGCTTGATTCAAGCCCCAAAACTCGATTTTCAGGTAATCTTTCGAACTGCAAAGTTGTTTTACTCTTTAAGTTCTATCTTTTGATGTAATTAATTCATGGAGTAAATTCTTGATTGATGAAAATTTTACATGAGAAGGAAACTAGGGTTTATGAACAAAATTGGGGCTTTTGAAATTTTATGATTCCATGGTTGAATTTATGTTGGAATCAAGCTTATATGATGTTAAATTCATGATATTGAGTTAGGATTTAAACTCTACATATTTTAGTTTGTATGGAGAAGATTAGGGTTTATGGATTTAAGTCTAACTTAGGGTTTGTTATTGTGAATTAATGATCTAGTAAACTTGATTTGTTGTTTGGAAGCAAAACCCTAAGTTAAATATATATATGGATCAATTCGGCAAGCTTCAAAGTTAAGGGACCGAATCTAAATTTTATGAAATTGGAGTGTATTTATGTAATTAATGATGTTGGAGATGTGAAATTGATGTTAGAATGCTAAACCGATGTTGAATCGAATTAGTGATCGTTTTGACAATTTGTCAAAGTCAAGAGACTAAATAGGAAATAAATTCTTCGATGGGGATTAAATCTGATTTTTTTTCTTCAAAATAATAGAATTAAGGTAGTAGCGTTGATTTGAGGACTAAATTGCAAAGTTAAGAAATTTGAATCCTTACCTTTGCATTTTAGTGACTCTTTTGGGCAAAGAAAGAAAATTAGAGGGAATTATTTTGAATAATTATTTGATGAAGAAGATGATGAATTGGTGGTTTGAAGCAAGTAATGGGACTAATTTGATAAGTAGAAAAATAAGAAGAAGTTAGTATAAATTAGAAGTTTATTATGGAAAGCTATGTAGAAGATTGAATTTTGGCAGTGACTTCAAAAATTCATCATAAATTCTACAAAAATGGTTAGATAATGAATTTTATACCGTTGCAAAGATTTGTTCATCTAGTTTCGTTTCCAACAAACTGAAACTGATTTCGAGTTCCGAAAAAGATATGAATTTTAAATCGAATGAAGGTCAGAAAATTTACATAGCAATTTCTGTCAAAACACCACTGTGACGGGAGTTTGAAGAAATTTTATAATTTTTGTAGATTTTATTGATTTATGTGGCTATACCGTTAGAACCGTTATCGAATCTAGTTTCTCCAGTATAAAGGAAATTAAGATCTGGTGTGTATTCTGCCCTGTAAAAGTACATCTTGGAAGGTAGCGCAAGCTGTCAGAAAATGGAAGTTGAAACATTTTGTATTTAAGTGTTAGTTAGCAAGCTCTGAAGAGTTAATAGAGGTTCAAATTGGTCACTAAGGACCATAATGAGTTTCTGAACAGTACAAGGAAGAAAGGAAAAATATTTGGAAATTTTATATTCGAATGATTATATTAGACAACATGTTTAAAGTATTGTTAGATTTGAATCTAACAAATATTTTATCTTATTCATGTGATTAATGAAGTAAAGTCCAAATCAAAGAAGGTTCGAGGTACTATGAAAGAAAGGATCGATCTAGGACTTAGTGAGGCATTGTGTTAAGTGGCCCAGGTGAGTGCAATGCATACATAACATGATACATAGATGTTTTATACATCACTGGGAAGACTTGCGATAAGTCTACCTGGTTTATATATTGGCATGATATTTATGTCATTTATCATATGATTGACATATTTTAAATATGTCAAAGATTGAATATAAATGCATGGATCACTAGTTATATATGATGTTATTCTATGAATGTTATTTCGGGTATGAACTGCCAATGATAAATTATATTGATATACATTGTCATGGATGGAATAAATACGAAAATTATGCCCAAATAAGTCATTGAGGGACAGGGTATAGTTGGCATGTCATAGACTCCAGCAGTACGCTGCATATTCGAGTATCCGGGATAGCACTACAGTGTATATAAAAGACACTTAGTGCATGGTTAGCACGACCTTATAAACGTGCGGAAATCGGGAGGTTAACACAACCTTATAAGTGTACGGATGGTGGGCACGACCTTATGTGCATGAGCACTTCGTTGCATATTTGACTCGGATACCCAGGGTCCTCAAGGTTTAGTTTGGGCTATAAATAAATGGATAATAAATGGTAAACAAGTTAGGGAGTATGTGAACTCTCGGGACATATGGCAAGTATATCGGTAAGAAATTTATATCCGGTTTATATTATGTTGATATATGATTATTATGAAGGTATACTTATCTAGTGATCATGATGCATTTATGCATATAAGGCATATTATGATAAACGGACAAGCATGAAAATCTTATGACATTGGCATATAGTAAATAATTACTAATGCAATGTGAAAGTTGATGCATTGGCATATATCATGCTATATAAATGTAGCCATGAAATTAAATAAAGTTTAAATAATTGTTATTACTTCCTTTATTGCCTCACTAAGTTCGTACTTAGCGTGTGTTTGATTGTACACACGTAGGTAAATCAAGATGAGATTGAGAAGAGTATTGCATCAAAATTGGAAAGCTCAATAGGTAATCACATTAAGGTTTGATTATTATAGTGGCATGTATACTTGCTAAACCTATTTGAGTTGTGATTGACATTTCTGGAAAGATACAAAGTTAAGAGTAAACTCAGGTGATGAGTTGTATGCTAAGATAATTGATTTATGATTGGATCTCAAATAAATAATCCATTTCGGTTTTAAATAAAGTTAAGCATGCTTGGGCTAGAGAAATTTTAGGATGGGTGACCATTGAGAAGTTTTTCTAAAAATTTTAAATTACCCCGATTTTTTATTAAAGAGGTCATAACATTTCTGATTCGTACCCGATGTACGGATACGAGAAGGGGTGTTACAGGGCTTCTACCAAAGGTATGTTGATTTGCAGCTACTTAAGAACTTCTAAGAAGCGCTTAAATTGTTGGACTTGCTTATGTTTTTGAAGTCTAGCTGGAAAAAGTGGTGGCGAATAAACAACTGCTGGCTCCACTGGCTTTGCCAAGGTGGTGCTGGCATCAGGTTCCTGCATGGATCATTATGTTGTTTGGCATCATTAGCTTTTATTTCTGCTTCTTTGGTGTCCTCTGCTATTGTCAGCTTCTCAGCTTGGCAATGAGTTGACTGCTTGGTATCTATCTTTGTCTCACATTGCTTACCATTTCGAAGAGTTACTGCTTTGCATTGCTCATTGCCTTTGTGCTGAGCATCCTCAATATCACTTGGCAAGGCTCCCTAGGGTCGATTGTTGAGTGCATTGGCAATCTGCCCTAGCTAAACTTCCAAGTTTCGCATTGATCTGAATTGTGGCATCATTCCTCTCCATATACTCAGTGAGAATGTTCCCTTGATTGGTTTTTGTCCTTGCTAAAAATTGTCCTGGGCTCTCGCTGGCATGACATTCTGATTGAATGCTGACATAGCATTCTGATTGAATGCTGGCATAACATTGTTATACTGCCTCTGAATATTGTTGTTTTGACGTTGGGCATTGTACTGGTTGCTTCCTTGATTTCCCTAGGCCAAATTTTGGTGTTGTCTCCAACCTTCATTGTAAGTATTGGAATTCAAATTATAATTTCAATTAAAATTGCCAACGAAATGTATCGATTCAGGGTTGGCAGGGAAATCATCAGTATGATAATCCTCTCCACATATTGTATAGAATGAGGCTAATGCCTTAACTTCTTGGGCCTCATTATTCTTTTGCAAAGTTCTCACCATGCTAGTGAGATTGGAAATCTCAACGTGGATGGAAATGAGCTCATCTATCTATAATTTCCCACCAGTTTTAATGACGGTCCCAAGTCTGGCAGTAGGATATTCAAAATCATTGATCAAAATCCTCTCAAGGATGTCAACTGCCTCTGCATAATTTTTTTCTAATAGTGAACCATTTGTCGAAGCATCAACAACTGTCCTGGCATGTGCATTAAGTCGATTATACAAAATTTCCATCTGGGTCCAATTAGGGAATCCGTGCATAGGGCATCTCCTTAACAGGTCCTTAAATCTTTCCCAAGAATCATACAAGGTCTCGTCATCAGCTTGCCTGAATACCGTGATCCCATTCCTCAGTCTGGCATTGAGCTTAGGTGACTGGAATCACAATAAAAACTTTTGGCATAGGTCTACCCATGTAGTGATTGATCCCGGTGGCAAAGAACTTAGCCATGACTTTGCTCTATCTCGTAGAGAAAATGTGAATAACTTCAGCTTCATTGTGTCCTCATAAACTCTAGGTTGCTGAAAGAGTTGGAAAACTTCCATGAATTGCTTCAGGTGTTGCCTTGGATCTCCAGTAAGCGATCCATCGAATTGTCCTACATTCAAAAGAGTTTGAATCATTACCGGCTTTATTTCAAAATTAGCTGTGTTTACCTCATGGCCAATTAGTCTTGACATCAAATTGTCAATGTTCGATGCCAAGTGTTCTCTAATAGTTCTCTCCACAGCAATGGCAGGTTCGGCAGGGGCAGGTGGTATCCCATTTTGTATTGGTTGATCTTCCAGATTAACTAGAACACCATCTATTCTTTCATTAATGTTCTGAGCCATCTCTCTGAGTTTCTTTTTTAGCCTTCGTAAGGTTCGTTCGAGTTTTGGGTCATATGGACAAGCTTCCGTCTCTGAGCGGTTCTTGGTCATACACCAAACAAACAATAAAATAAAATAAAAAAAAACAAGTAAATCAAAACAATAAATTCTATTGCAATCCCCAACAATGACGTCAAAATCTTGTTTGACTGTAAAAGTTCTTGGAAAAGGGTGGAATATATATTGGAAATGTATGAAAACAGTGCCAAGATTAAGTCTTTTGCGTGCAAGTATACACAGTCGAAAAGTAATACAATAGTAAGCTGAGTATCGATCCCACAGTGATTGACTTGGAATTTAACTGCTTTGATTGTTTACTTGTTAAGAGAAAAGATTGTTGAGCTGAAATTGGTTTTGAAAATGATTAAAAGAAAAGAAATGAAAATAAAACAACGTTGGCAAGGAGAGTTGTAAAATGATTGATGAGTGTTGGCAAGGAATGTCTGGTTTTCACGCTGTTCCTGCCATGCCAGCCTTCAATAATGTTCTTCCTTGGCATTGTTTGCCGAGCATATTCAAAGTTGGTATTGCCTCTGTCGATGGCAATGCCCTAAATTAAACATGTAAAAACCCATATATGTCTATAGTGTATGTTTTCATAAATTAATTTGATTAAGTCCCAATCTTTACTCTCTAAGGGGTAGACTCACTCCCGAAGTAAGTTCATATACTTCAACATCTTCTGCCGAAGCTTCTCACCTTAGAATCTGACAACTAATCCTTGCCACCCAAGTTTGTTAAGATACTGAGGTGCAATAGGCAAAATGTGCCAACCGTCACTTAGCGCAAAAGTTATAGAAAAACTGAAGATCATGGAAGATGTATAAAATAATGCCGAAGCATTTTAATTATTAAAAACAAAACATTACAATAGCGTTCACGCAAGCATCCCCCACCAACTATTAAATTAGTTCACGGTGAGGGTATCAACCATAAAACCTTTAACGTTTTCTAACATCATCATCTTAAAAAAACAACTAAACCAAAAGAAATGGCAAGAGAGGAGGTCGGTCGATGCAGCCCTTCTTGATCTTGGCTTTCCTCAGTACAGCTTCTCCAGGCCGATCGTGATGGTGAGAGCTATGTGGAGTGATCAGGGATTGTTTTCTTCGCTCAAGTGATTGGAAATGCTCGCCTTAAATAGACGTGAGAGGAAGCCCCATATAAGGTGGAGGGTTTGAAAATCGGATCATGCTCCAAGATAAATGCTTTATCACCTTATCACCTTATCTTCATTTTGAAATCTAGGGCTGACGTGTACTGGATCATGACCTGCTTTGACTAGTCAACGATACCACTTCCTTGCTAGTCGAGCTTGGCAAAATTCTTCTACCCTTTTATCCACTCCAATTGTTTTAGAGTTGGTTCCAATGTGCTTTTCTCAGGATCTGATCTGATCCTATTTTTTGGGCTGATACTTCTCTACCAAGGGTCTTGGCAAAAATCTTCTGGTCCTTCTACTTTGCTCTGCAAACCACTACTCAGTAATTTCCTTCTATCGTCCTGACCTTCTATTCTAGCATTTCTTTGCCAAGCCTATCTGCCTAAAGCCTGCATAAAAACAACAAAACACCCTTCATTATGGAAAAAGAATGCCCACTAACTCCTTTATTCAAAATGTACAATTTTAACACTAAATGCAAACAAATGTACTCAAAGGTAAGCAAAATGCTGTGTAAAATAGGCTTAAAATATAGTACTTTTGAGAAGTCAACATTATGCTTGAACATAATAAGGAATCATGCAGTGAGATGTGAGTGATTAAGATGGAATTTATCCCTCTTAACATAAGAGAGACATCTTTGGGCTCCTCGATGATTGAGACTGAGAAATGCATGGTCGTGCTCAAATGAGTTGATAGAGATCAATGTCATTTGTTTAGTAAGTTCAATTGGGCATCGAGAAACTAAAGATAGAGCGATATAAGGTTAACATTTTCGATGCCTTATATTCTATCAAGATATCGTGAGATAAAGGATTATGACATAAACGGAATTAAGGTTGTCTCTGATTATGAGCTTTTCATTTAACTTGGGTAGTCATAATTGTAACATCCCCTTCCCGTATCCGTACACCGGGTACGAGTCAGAAATATTACGACTTCTTTAATAAAAAATTAGGGTAATTTAAAATTTTTTAGGAAAACTTCTCAATGGTCACCTATCCTAAAATTTCTCTAGCCCAAACAGGCTTAACTTTATTTAAAACCGAAATAAATTATTTATTCGAGTTCCAATCATAAATCAAATATCTTAACATACAACTCATCACCTGAGTTTACTCTTAACTTTGTATCTTTCCAGAAACGCCAATTATCATGAAAACCTACCGAACTTTAAAGGGCAATCACAACTCAAATAGGTTTAGCAAGTATACATGCCAGTATAATAATCAAACCTCAATTAGGATGTCATTACTGTGATTACCTGTTGAGCTTTCCAATATTGATGCAATGCTCTTCTCACTTTTATCTTGATTTCCCTACGTCTGCACAATCAAACACACGCTAAGTATGAACTTAATGAGGCAATAAATGAAGTTAATAACAATAATTTAAACTTTATTCGGCTTCATGGTTACGTTTATATAACATGATATATATATGCCAATGCATCAACTTTCACATTGCATTAGTAATGATTTACTACATGCTAATGTCATAAGACTTTCATGCTTGTCCATTTGTCATAATATGCCATATATGCATAAATGCATCATGATCATTAGACATGTATTACCATCACGTTAATCATATATTAACATAATATAAACCAAATATAAATTTCTTACCAATATACTTGTCATTTGTTCCATAAGCTCATAAGCTTGTTCACCTGTTTATCTTTTTTAACCAATAAACCATAGCCCAAATATAAGCCTATTAGGACCCTGGGTATGCAAGTCAAATATGCACGGAAGTGCTAATACACAAAAGGTCGTGCCCACCATCCACACATTTATAAGGCAGTGCTAACCATCCGCACATTTATAAGGCCGTGCTAACCATATACACTAAGTGTCCTTTCTATATACTATAGTGCTAATGTAACTCCTAGTTGAAAAAATAAATAAAAATAATAAGGATTTTTGGTTGTGGTAATCGAACCCATAACCTAATGGTGCCAAGGAATATGGGTTAACCAATGGAGTTGGATAGCTCTTGGGGTAAATTCTACACTCGATTTTATTTGAGTGATAACTGAAGAGTATATCTGGAATATTAAAATCCAGAATGACTCCCCCGCTACCTGCAATAGGGATGTTTGTTCTGGATTGAGAACCAGAAGGTTCTAAACGTCCCCCTAAACTCCCCACTGTTCATCGTCCTCAATCCCAGTCACCATCACACCGTGCACATCACCGCTGCTACTGGGTTGTTCACCGCCTCACCTCGGCCACAACCCAATCGACTACTCATCGCCATTCTATGCCGCTTGCCATCGAGATCGAGTCGAAGGCTAGAAAAAACCAAGTATTGCCTTTTTTCTGCCGATTTTGGCCACACTCGACGTTCGTTCGAGGAACGACCGTCGGATCCAAGCTTATTGCGTCAGTGCGAGCAAAAGCTCTTTAACAAATCGTCGATCCGCCACCGGGAGAGCTCTCATCAGACTTACGAGTATTTTGTCTATTTCGAATCATTTTTGGGTAAGTTTTGGCCTGAGTTTGGTTGTAATTTTGTGTTAGTTGTGATAAATCGGGCCAGTCTTGTGTTAAACCAGCCTGGCCAGACCCGATCCACCTGTCTCGAATCAACTCGACCCGTATTGACCCACTGGGCCAACTCGCCAGTCAACTCAGTGAAAGAGTCAACTCGATGATATCAGCATTGACCGTTGACCTGACGTCAGCGCTGACCATTGACCGCTAACGTCAGCGTTGACTTGGCTGCTGACATCGATGTTGACTTTAACCCAAAAAGTCAAAATTTCAAAAAAAAACTCATATTTTATGTTTTTTGACGTCCTGAGTCCATTTTTGAAGTCGGTTTTCTGAAATTCAAACCTGAAAGCCTTCAAAATTGACCTTGAACCCGAACTTGAGAATGTGTTTAATTATTCAACTCAATAGCTATGAAATAGAATTAAGGACTAACCACGGACTATGTGTTTAATTGAAGGAATTAGTGACTGCGTATTCGAGATTTGTGGGGATGTCGAATTCAGGTTCGAGAGCGATCAAATAGAATATCTTGAATCGACCGAAGTAGCTTGGAGTAGAGGTAATACACTATTACTTTTTGTATGCCTTATGAAACATATTGGTATTCGATAAAGGTTTTCATGATCATGTATAAGCATGTGGTTAAAAATGTTGATGTCTAATCGATGATAGAAATAACAATAATATTATAGATAAAATTATAATACTCGAATGAGATGGTAGATATTTGGAAGGATCTGGAGCTCAACAAATGATTAACGAGGTTGTTAAACTCCAAACTTGATTGACAGTATTAAGGAATCAACGACAGAAATTTTGGATACGAAATTACAAAAATACCATTGGGTGTGAGCAATACTAAATTACTTCTGGTAATGAATGAATTGAGATATATCCTTGATCTGATTAAACACTAATACAACTAGAAACTCGATAATTATGGGAAGTTCTAGTAACAAGACCCGGTCCCTTGTGATAATAAATATTTGGATTCCCTTGAATTCTAATTGAGAATACGGAGATTAAATTACGTAGAATTATTTCTACGTCTGAATTTATCAAAAAGAAGTAATTTACCGAGTTAAATGAAATGACTGAAAGGACTAAAGGATTGAAAATATTGATAAGACTGAATTGGTCGAACAGATAGTGATGACGGAAGTAACTAAAATACCATTGGGTCCAAAATTTCTAAATTAACCAAATAATAGATATATCCTCAGATTAAAATTGAATGGTTAGTTGGAAGAATCGAAAGGAACAGAATAATTGAAACATTTTCAGGCATCGAAGAGTCTAAACTACTATGGATATTAAAAACGGCCGAAACACCGCTAAAACTTAGAAGAGAAAAACCATTAAGGCCAAACGATTATAACGACTCTAAAAGTTGTATTATACGAACCATGTTAGTAGGTTGTTCCTCCTACTAGCGAAATATTGGAAGAATACTAGATAGGGTAGGTTCAATTTATTTGGAGAAAGTACATTATTGATTGAAAGAATATCGTATTCGTTACAAAGGGTACATTCGGTGCTAGGGATGGAGTTCGTGTGAAATATAGGTGTTCGAATACTTAGTAAGTATCGTGATATTGTGAACTGTTCAGTTCCAATGGACTTGAAAGATGGATAAGCCATTAGAAGCCTTGGATACCATAAGTAACCACTCTACCCTTTTTGACCAGATTACAAAAGTACCATCGTATGTTAAAATAAGTAAAAAGGTGCCCATAAGAAATAATTGTCTATAATCTTCTTGATGAATCCAGAAATTTGATTGATCCTGATATGTTGAAAATATTTTATAAACAAGACGTGGGGGAAACTCTAATTGACTTTGAGCTATAATCCCTGAATACCTGGGTGAAGATATTTATCGAATTCCTTTGAATAAGGTTCTTGATTCAGAAATCAATCTACAATGGATTATATAGTCTAGTGAGATTTCTGTCAGTGTGAATCAATGACCCCTGAGTGATAGACTAGACCATTTGGTGTGAACCATGTACGCGTGGCAGACCTCCCTGATTTAGAAACGAAGTCTATACAGTTTAATCTCAAGTAATCATGTTTTCTGAAGTAAAAGAATGACCTATAGTTCGTGATGTTTGATGTGAGTATACCTGATTCATAGGTCCTGATACTCTGATTCTATCGATTAAACATCGGTTGGTATCCTGATTCCTGGCATCTTGTTGCTAAATATTGATGTAACGGTTTCAGTTTAATATTGTTTTACCGGGGTATTATAGGTAAACATGAAAAGTTCTTGATAGAAACTTGTGCTTACAAGTCTCATTTTTTGTTCCTATGCTTTGGCTAGGGTAATGTCGCCCGTATTCAGATCCTCAGCTACGGCTAGAGTGACTCTGCCCGTATTAGGTTCCCATGCTTCGGCTGGGGTAATTCCGTCCGTGACCTAAGGTATTCCCTTAAGATGGTACCCTCACCTAATGGCCAGGGTTAATGCCCGTATTCGGATCCTCAGCTACGACTAGAGTGACTCTGCCCGTATTAGGTTCCCATACTTCGATTAGGGTAATTTTTCCCGTGACCTAAGGTATTCCCTTAGGATGGTACCCTCGCGTAATGTCCAAGGTTAACGCCCGTATTTGGATCCTCACCTACGGCTAGAGTGACTCCGCCCGTATTAGGTTCGTATACTTCAGCCAGGGTAATTTCGTCAATGACCTAAGGTATTCCCTTAGAATGGTACCCACGCCCAATGGCTTGGGTTAATGAAAATATATGAGGCAGTTCTGGGAAAACTGTGTCTTGGAGTTCAGATGGAGGGTAGTTAATCTGAAACTAAATTTCTTGTCTCCTCCTGTACCCATAATGAATTCTATTGATATATGAAGTATACTGTCTACTTTCCCGATTCGTAAGTAAAGATGTACATTAACCCCATCGCTCGATTCTAGTAAAAATATCACTTCATTTAGTTTTTCCCTAAATTGTAGAATGCCAGATTGAGACTTAGAAGTCTGAGTGCTGATTTACAGGTTGCCATGATCGATATTTCAGTCTCTTGCTTTGCCTTATACTTGCATGTGCTTTATAGCAATCTCATGGTAGTTCTGTATTACCAAGCTTTTCCAAGCTCACGTTGTTTTTACCATTGCAAGTTGAAAGAATATGTTCCTAGCCCAATGATCGACATCAGCTATGGAGTTCTTTGGCGTTGCTTGTGGAGTATGGTACTTGTGTAATTAGTGGGCATGTATGTTGAGATTTATTATGAACCAGAGTCTGCCGTATATTTTCTGAATTATTATTTTATGTTTAAACTAAGTTTTAAAATGGTGTTTTTAAACAAAATTTTATTTTACACTTTTAAATGTATTTCTAAGAGTTTTCTTTTGTTTTACTGTGGGTCTCTCTGGTGACCCTAATATGACCTCCTAGATTTAGGTGTGTCGTATGGCTGAGTTTAGAGGGTTACATTTAGTGGTATTAAAGCTTAGAGTTGCGTCATTCGATCGACCGATCATCTATCGTAGGGTGTCTGGTCTGTGCTTGCCCCTAGATCTTAACCGTACTCTACCAAGCTGGGACTCTAATGTCAAATCATTTCTTGTAATAGGTGCATCTAACCACTCTGTCAATAATAGTTTGATCTGTAATGGCAAGGAATATCGATAATGTTCATCTATGATTTGGATTAACGTGATAAATTTGAATCTGGATAAAGAACCTGAGATGGTTAATGCATGTGAAATTGAAGATCTGATTCAGATTGAGAATAAATGTTTGATTATGTGAGGTAACTGATACAAGATTACATGCAAGGCTATTCGGTGAAAATGATTATGTTTGAGAATATCCTGATGAAAATTTGATAAAAGTATTATAAATTTAAAAGGGAATGTGTCTGTGAGTGTGGCGAAAGTGTAAATTATGTGATGATCCTGTTATACACGAAGAAAACACTTGTCAGAAAATTTCTTTGAAGATAAGTGAATTTCATTCAAGATCTTGGTTATGTTCTGTCAGCATAAAGAAAGACATTTCCTTGAAAATTGAGACATGATGAACCGTTATGTATCATCTCTGATCAAAATTTGATGTTTATATCTTGATTCTGAAAGGCCATGTTGGAGACTTTTAGCACTCGTCTGGATTTTAGACATAATTTATTATTCATAAAATTGATGATCAATCTAGTAGAGTAATTCAGATTATAAAAGACAAACTTCAAGGTTGTATGACTAATTTCTATGATAGTTGGAAAGGTTTCTTATCCCTGACTGAAGCTGTTTATAATAACAGTTATGAGACAAGTGTTCAGATGGCAACGTATGAAGTTCTGTATGTATCCACATGTCGTATTCTGATTAGTCGGTCTAAGATGTATGATGGGACAGTTTTGGGTCTAAAGTTAATCCAAGTGATTGAGGATACTGCTAGATTGATCTGTGATCATCTGTTAGACTCGGGGAATAAGTTTCAGTGGGTGAACGAATGGAATTACATTTTTTGAATTGATCTGATTCTGGTAAATTTTGAGGATGAAATTTCTTTTTAGAGGGAGAATTGTAACACCTAGATAAAAAATAAAAATAAATAAAAATAGTAAAGCACAACCTAATGGTGCCAAGGAATATGGGTTAACCAATGGAGCTAGATAGCTCTTGGTGTAAAATCTACCCTCGATTTTATTTGAGTGATAACTGAAGCGTATATCTTGAATATTAAAATTCAGAATGACTCCCCAGCTACCCGCAATAGGGATGTTTGTTCCGGATTGAGAACCCAGAAGGTTCTAAACGTCCCCCCAAACTCCCCACTATTCATCGTCCTCAATCCTGGCCACTGTCGCGTTGTGCACATCACCGCTGCTGTCGGATTGTTCGCCGCCTCACCTCGACCACAACCCAATCGACTACTCACCACCATTCCACGCCGTTTGCCGTCGAGATCGAGTCAAAGACTCGACAAAACCAAGCATTGCACTTTTTTTTCGTCAATTTTGGCCACCGTCGACGTCCGTTTGAGGAACGGTAGTCGAATCCAAGCTTATTCTCTCGGTGCGAGCAAAAGTCCTCTAACAAATCGTCGATCCGCCACTCAGAGAGCTCTCATCAGAGTTACGAGTATTCTGACCATTTCAAATCATTTTGGGGTAAGTTTTGGCCCGAGTTTGGTTGTAATTTTGTGTTAGTTGTGATAAATAGTGGTTTCCTTGCTTTTGGGCTCTTCTTCAGCCGATTCTGGGCTGCATGTGGAGTGCACGCGCCGTCCGGGGCAATTTTTGGCCTCCTTGGACGGTGGATCATGAACCGGGCCGGTATTGTGTTAAACCAGCCTGGCCAGACCTGGTCTACCTGTCCCGAACTGAATCGATCTGTGTTGACCTAACATAACCCGTTTTGACCCGACCTGTCTGAGTCATCTTACTGGGCCAACTCACCAGAGTCAACTCAGTGACTGAGTCAACTCGGTGACATCAGCGCTGACCGTTAACCTAACGTCAGCGCTGACCGTTGACTCATGTTGTCAGCGTTGACTTTGGCTAATGACGTCAGCGTTGACATTGACCCAAAAGTCAAAATTTCCAAAAACCCATATTCTATGTTTTTCTACGTCGTAAATCCATTTTTGAAGTCGGTTTTGCGAAATTCAAACCCGAAACCCTTTGAAATTGACCTTGAACCCGAACTTGAGAATGTGTTTAATTATTCAACTCATTAGCTATGAAATAGAATTAAGGACTGACCATGGACTATGTGTTTAATTGAAGGAATTAGTGACTGTGTATTCGAGATTGTGGGGATGTCGAATTTGGGTTCGAGAGTGATCGAATGGAATATCTTGAATTGACCCAAGTAGCTCGGAGTAGAGGTAATACACTACTACTTTTTGTATGTCTTATGAAACATATTGGTATTCGGTAAATGTTTGCATGATCATGTATAAGTATATGGTTAAAAATGTTGATGTCTAATCGATGATAGAAATAAAAATGATATTCTAGAAAAAATTATAATACTCGAATGAGATGGCAGATATTTGGAAGGATTTGGAACTCATTAAATGATTAATGAGGTTGTTAAACTCCAAACTTGATTGACAGTATTTAGGAATCAGCGGCAGAAATTTTGGATATAAAATTACAAAAATACCCTTGGGTGTGAGGAATACTAAATTACTTCTTATAATGAATGAATTGAGATCTATCCTCGATTTGATTAAACACTAATAGAACTAGAAACTCGATAAATGTGGGAAGTTCTAGTAACATGATCTTGTCCATTGTGATAATAAATATTTGGATTCCCTTAAATTCTAATTGAGAATTATGTAGAATTATTTGTACGTCTAAATTTATCAAAAATAAGAAATTTATCGAGTTAATTGAAATGACTGAAAGGACTAAAGGATTGAAAATATTGATAAGACTGAATTGGTCGAACTGATAGTGATGATGGAAGTAACTGAAATACCCTTGGGTCCAAAATTTCTAAATAACCTAATGATGGATATGTCCTCGGATTGGAATTGAATGGTTAGTTGGAAGAACTGAAAGGAATAGAATAATTGAAACATCTTCAGGCATTGAAGAGTCTGAACTACCATGGATATTAAAAATGACCGGACACCGCTAAGACTGAGAAGAGAAATTCCATTAAGGCTAAACGATTATAATGGCTCTAAAAGTTGTATTATACGAACTGTGTTAGTAGGTTGTTCCTCCTACTAGAAAAATATTGGAAAATATACTACATAGGTAGGTTCAATTTATTTGGAGAAAGTACATTGTTGATTGAAAGAATATCGTATTCGTTAAAAAGGTACATTCAGTGCTAGGGATGGAGTTCGTGTGAAATATAGTTGTTCGAATACTTGGTAAGTATCGTGATATTGTGAACTGTTCAGTTCCTGTGGACTTGAAAGATGGATACACCATTAGAAGCCTTGGATACCATAAGTAAACGCGCTACCCATTTTGACCAGATTACAAAAGTACCTTCGTATGTTAAAATAAGTAAAAAGGTGCCCATAAGAAATAATTGTCTATAATCTTCTTGATAAATCCAAAAATTTGATTGATCCTGATATGTTAAAAATCTTTTATAAACAAGACATGGGGGAAACTCTAATTGACTTTGAGCTATAATCCCTGAATACCTAGGCGAAGATATTTATCGAATTCCTTTGAATAAGGTTCTTGATTTAGAAACGAAGTCTATACAGTTTGATCTCAAGTGATCCTGTTTTCTGAAGTAAAAGAATGACCTCTAGTTCTCGATGTCTGATGTGAGTATACCTGATTCATAGGTCCTGATACTCTGATTCTACCGATTAAACATCGGTCAGTATCCTGATTCCTGGCATCATGTTGCTAAATATTGATGTAACAGTTTCCGTTTAATATTGTTTCCCTGGGGTATTATAGAGAAGCGTAAGTTCTTGATAGACACTTGTGCTCACAAGTCTCCTTTTTGGTTCCTATGCTTCGGCTGCGGTAATGCTGCCCGTATTCGGATCCTCAGCTACGGCTAGAGTGACTCTACCAGTATTAGGTTCCCATGCTTCGGCTGGGGTAATTCGGCCCGTGACCTAAGGTATTCTCTTAGGATGGTACCCTCGCCTAATGGCTAGGGTTAACGCCCGTATTCGGATCCTCAGCTACGGCCAGAGTGACTCCGCCCGTATTAGGTTCCCATGCTTCAGTTGGGGTAATTTCGCCCGTGACCTAAGGTATTCCCTTAGGATGATACCCTCACCTAATGGCTAGGGTTAACGCCCATATTCGGATCTTCAGCTACTGCTAGAGTGACTCCGCCCGTATTAGGTTCCCATGCTTCGGCTGGGGTAATTCTGACCGTGACCTAAGGTATTCCCTTAGGATGGTACCCACGCTCAATAGGCTTGGGTTAATGCCAATATATGAGGCAGTTCTGGGAAAACTGTGTCTTGGAGTTTGAATGAAGGGTAGTTAATCTAAAACTAAATTTCCTGTCTCCTCCTGCACCCATGATGAATTCTACTGATATATGAAGTATACTGTCTACTTTCATGATTCGTAAGTAAAGATGTAAATTAACCCCCTCGCTCGATTCCAGTAAAAATATTACTTCATTTAGTTTTTCCCTAAATTGTTGAATGCCAAATCGTGACTCAGAAGTCCGAGTGCAGATTAACAGGATGCCATGATCGATATTTCAGTCTCATGCTTTGCCTTATACATGCATGTTCTTATAGCAATCTCATGGTAGTTTTGTATTACTGAGCTTTTTTCAAGCTCACGTTGTTTTTACCATTGTAGGTTGAAAGAATATGTTCCTAGCCTAGTGATCGACATCAGCTATGGAGTTCCCTTGGCGTTGCTTGCGGAGTACGGTACTTGTGTAATTAGTGGGCATGTATGTTGAGATTTATTATGAACTAGAGTCTGCCGTATGTTTTCTGAATTATTATTTTATGTTTAAATTAAGTTTTAAAATGGTGTTTTTAAACAAAATTTTAGTATACACTTTTAAATGTATTTCTAAGAGTTTTCTTTTGTTTTATTGTGGGTCACTCCGGTGTCCCTAATGTGACCTCCTAGATTTAGGGGTGTCGTATGGCTGGGTCTAGGGGGTTACAGCTAAACTGAGTATGCAGCGTGCTGTTGGACTCTATGGCATGCCAACTATACCCTATCCCTCAATGACATACTTGGGCATATATTTCATATTTATTTCATCCATGGCAATGTATATCAAAATAATTTAACAGTGAGCAGTTCATACCCGAAATAACATTCGTATATAACTAGTGATCCATGCATTTATATTCAACTTTTGACATATTTAAAATATGTCAAATATATGATCAATGACATAAATATCATGCCAATATATAAACAAGGTAGACTCGTCTCAAGTCTTCCTTATGATGTATAAAACATCCATGTATCATGTTTGTATGCATTGCACTCACCTTGGCCATTTAACACAATGCCTCACTAAATCTTAGTTCGATCCTTTCTTTCATAGAATCTCGAACCTTCTTTGATTCGGACTTGACTTCATTCATCACATGAATAAAATAAAATATTTGTTAGATTCAAATCTAACATTACCTTAAACATGTTGTTTAATATATTCATTCGAATATAAAATTTCCAAATATTTTTCCTTTCTTCCTTGTACTGTTCAAAGGCTCATTATAGTCCTTAATTACCAATTTGAACTTCCATTAATTCTTCCGAGCTTGCTAACTAACATTTGAATACAAAATGTTTCAAATTTCATTTTCTGACAGCTTGCGCTACCTTCAAAGATTTACTTATACAAGGCATAATACATACTGGATCTTAGTTTCCTTTATACCAGAAAAACTATATTCGATAAAGATTCTAACGGTATAAGCCACATAAATTAATAAAATCTACAAAAATATGAAAAATCATTGAATTCACGTCACAGACTGTCTAGGCAGAAAACTGCTCTATAATTTTTCTGACCGTCATTCGAATAAAAATTCATATCTTTTAACTCGGAATTCGAAATCAGTTTCTGTTTGCTGGAAACGAAACTAGACTAATAATTCTTTCCAACGATATAAAATTCATCATCTAACCATTTTGTAGAATTTATGGAGAAATTTTAAACTTACTGCCATAATTCAGTTCCAACATAACTTTCAATAAATAACTTATAATTTACACCAAGTTCACCCTATTTCTCTACTTGTCAATTTAGTCCCATCACTTTACTTCAAATGACCAGAATAAATCTTGTATTTATATGTCCTATTTACATCCTTCATCAAAATAGGCTCAAACCTTTACTTCTCTAATTTCTTTTGATTTGTCAAAATAGTCACCAAATTACAAATATAAGGATTCAAGCTTCTTAACTTTGCAAATTAGTCCTCAAATCAACATTACTACCTTAATTCCATCATTTTAAATAAAAATTAGATTTACTCCTTCTACATATCCTCTTTACCAAATAGACCATTCAAGTTTGACAAATTTTCAAAATGGCCACTAAAGCGATTAATCGTCGGTTTAGCATTCTAACTTCATTTTCATGTCTCTAACATCATTAATAACATAAATACACATCAAATTCATAAAAAAAATAGATCTAGTCCCTTAATTTTGAAACTTTATGAAATGGTCCCTATGTATTTAACTTAGGGTTTTGCTTCTAGAAAACAAATCAAGCTTACTAGATCATTAATCCAACGTCACAAACCCTAAGTTAGACTTGAATCCATAAACCCTAATCTTCTCTATGCAAACTAAAATATGTAGGGTTTAAATCCCAACCCAATAACACGATTCCAACATAATACAAGCATGAAATCAACCATGGATTCATAAAATCATAAAAGCCCCAATTTGTTCATAAACCCTAATTTCTTCCACATGTCAAATCTCATCAAACAAGCAAGTATTCTATATATTATTTACACCAAAAGATAGAGCTCGAAGAGTAGAACAACTTTGTAGATCGAAATATTACCTAAAAACTGAGATTCAGGGCCTAAATCGAGCTTGGAAATTTCCCTCTTCTTTCTCCTCTTTCTCCATGGTTTATGGCTGGAAAAGATGAACATTTTTTCATCTTTTTACTATTAAATTACATTTGTAACTATTAAATGAAATTTAAATTCATTTAAATAGTGAAATTACCAATTTAGCCTTTAAATCCAATGGCTAATTTAATCTCATCCAAAATCAAGGGCCAAGATGAAATCCATATATATTTCATCTTCCAAAAATTTCCTCAACATTTCAAAAATATTTCAAAATTGCCATCCTTGCCAAATGACCCAACTAGTCTTTATTTACTAGTTTGTTTCAAAATTGCCATTCCATTATAATCTAACTAAATTAGTTCCTTCTCAACCGGCCACTATTCCATAAATATCATTTTATGATTTTCCATGGCTTATGGAACAACCTCTAAAATTTCATTTCAATCCGATTTCCCAATATTCACTAAATACTTCTACTACGATTAACCTTTATCGAGCTATCAGATCTATTCCGAAAATTCTATATTTCCATAATTGGAAAATAAATACTATTATCTCATAAAAACTTCCTTTCTTAAGGACTTAGACTGAATTTTCCTAACTCGGTCTATTATTCTGATAATTATCGAAAATTCTCCAAATAGTGAAATAACCATTTTGCCCTCAAATCCAATGAATCCATAATGTACCACATGTCATCATCCTTAATCCAATGGCCTAGATTTAATCTTGAGTTATTAGTTACACACTTTACCCTTCTAATTTTCCAAAATTACGATCTTGGCATTTTTCATCCAACAGCTCATATTTAACATGGAAAATCAACTTAAATCCAAGGGTTCGTATTCGTCCAACACAAAAAAATATCTTAGACAGGTAAAATGACATAATTAACCTAGCCTTAACATCCTTAAAAATATCCTAGATATTCGATTTTATCCGATTATCCGAATATTTTTCTGAACTTTATCGTTTTATAGCCATTAATAAAAACTCCATACGAAAAATCTGGGTAACACGAAAACATCATTCTAGGGGGTAAACTATTCATTTACGGGACTAAAATACATAACTTTTGAAAATTACAATTTTAATCCTTAAACTTTTCCTAAATTTATATTTTAGCCACAAAACTTTCAAAATTTACATTTTGGTCACTAGCCAAAACTTGGGATATTACAATCTTCCCCTTAAGAAAATTCGTCCTCGAATTTTCAACACATACCTAATTCAAAAACAATGAGAAAACTATTTTCTCATATCTTTTTCTCTTTCCCATATCGCTTTTTCGACTTCATGATTTCGCCAAAGAACTTTAACAAGCAAGATCATCTTATTCCTTAGTTCTTTGACTCCATGTGCCAGAATCTTTACCGACTCTTCCTCGTAAATCAAATATGGTTGAATCTCTATTCCTTTCGTGTAATGATATGTAAAGGATCTGACTGATACTTCTTGAGCATCGATACATGAAATATATTGTGAATCTTGTCCATTTCCGGAGGTAAGGCTAGCTAATAAGCCACCGGACCAACTCTTTTCACAATCTTATATGGTCCAATAATTCTCAGACTCAGCTTCCCTTTTTGTCCTAACCATAACACCTCCTTCCAAGGTGAAACTTATACGAAATACTTTATCCTTAACTTCATATTAAATATATTTTCTTTCAAGATCAGCAGATAATGTCCATCATGCTAAAGCAATTCTAGATTGCTTCGAACTATTCTTACTTTATTCTGCACATCCTGAACTGAATCAAATCAGATTCAATCACCTCTCATTATCGTTGGGGATATAAATCACCCTTTGATAATATGAACATTCTTTAGACTAAACATCGATACCTTTATTTTTTTCCCTTTTCACCTTACTAAATTCTTTCCAGGCATATCTTATCTTTCATCTGTAAATCTTTGATCCGATTTGTCAAAGTAGGCTTGAGCTGAATTTGTGTAATCAATACATTATTTTCCTTCAAAGATACTTGGGCATTTAATGCTTATAAGCCAAAGAATGATTTTTGGCTAAATACATCAATACACATCCCAACCTATTATGGGACGTATTATTGAATAAGGTAGAATTCTTACTAGATTCATACTGCACTAATACTAGTGCTACTATCAAATCTTCTTCTACTGGTAATAATATAATCGTAAATTAATCTTAGAGGAATATTACTGCTTCTTTTGACTAACATCATTGGAGCTTCCTAAGGTGATGTATTGGGTCATATAAAACCTCAATCCAATGATTCATACAACTAGGCCATTAGCTTTCTCAATCTATTAAGATCCATTCTATAGGGTGCAATCGATTTAGGTCCAATATTGGATTAAAATCCAAACCTAAACTTAGCCTCTTGATTAAGCGTCAAGGCTGACAGCTCCTCTTGGGCAACCCATTTAAAACTCACAAACAATAGGAATACTCTCTTAGCTTACCCTTAATGCTCGGTATCCATAGCATAAGTTAAATAATTTTCACATGAGTAACAAATTCCAATAAAAACTCTGGATGCTTATGCATGCCAATTATCACAACCCTCACATGATTGTTTTTATGGTTTTCTTGAATCTCTAACATTAATTATAAATGTCATAGAGTTATTAATTTTCCTTGTCTTGATCTCTTAGCGGAACTATGTAATAAATTCAGCTTGATATCTTTCCCGAGAATCCTCACCACTTTTTAGAAGTGGTGAAATAAATAATGATTCACTATTCCTCTTTACGAGCTGTGACCTCTGTTTAGATATTTTCTCATTCTGAACCCTTTGCATTGCATTTGGCATAATTTGCTGCTTCATAGAATTTTGAAATACATAGGACAGTTAGTACTTCATTGTACCTGACCTCCAGCCCTCTATGAGCTGTCATAACATGCTATCTTTCTGTTTGTAGGAAATAGTTTAGAAGCAAATCAACTCAGTTTATTAAACTAGCACTCATACCCGTAAATAATCCAATTGCCTTAATAAAGATGTAAGAAACTCTGTTGCATCTCTAGGATAAACTGTGTTACGAAACCCTCAAAGAAAGAACTTCTAGCTAATAGACTTTTGAATATGTACCGAACATTACTTTATCAAATACGGGTCTAATCCTTTCAAATGAGATAATACTTTTTCTTTGAGTCCTCTCTGATCATCAATACAGAGTTCCTTCAACATAACTTTTATATCATTAAACCATAGATTAACAATCATAGGATCTCCATTAATATCTCTCTGAAAATCTAGTGTGCCAAAACTCTTAATTCTTTTGCAATCGGTGCCTGAGCAGGCTGATTCATGATCGCATCTAATGTCTAAAAGAAAAACTCTTAATCCAGAATATGCATATCATGTTACTCTGGTGCCTCTGCACCATGCTAAGCTGAGGGTAGGATATTATCATTAACCTTATCATGCTCGTGAATCTCTTATTGATTCACTCGCCTAAAACCTAACACGATTCTTTTACCCTCACACATTGAAATTTAACATTATTATCATAATAAAGTAAGCAATTGCATCCATTCAAACAAGTAAAATCATCAGTAATTCTGACATCCTAGTGGCATGTATACAATTTTAACCTTTACCATACTTCGTTTAACTCTAAAACCGGCTAAACCTATAGCTTTGATACCAATAAATATAACATCCCATTCTCGTATCCGTACACCGGGTACGAGTTGGAAATATTACAACTTCTTTAATAAAAAATCAGGGTAATTTAATTTTTTTTAGGAAAACTTCTCAATGGTCACCCATCCTAAAATTTCTCTAGCCCAAGCACGCTTAATTTTATTTAAAATCGAAATAAATTATTTATTCGAGTTCCAATCATAAATCAAATATCTTAACATACAACTTATCAACTGAGTTTACTCTTAACTTTGTATCTTTCCAGAAACACCAATTATGACAAAACCCTACCGAACTTTTAAGGCCAATCACAACTCAAATAGGTTTAGCAAGTATACATGCCACTATAATAATCAAACCTCAATTAGGATGTCATTACTGTGATTACCCGTTGAGCTTTCCAATATTGATGCAATGCTCTTCTCACTCGTATCTTGATTTACCTAGGTGTGCACAATCAAGCACACGCTAAGTACGAACTTAGTGAGGTAATAAAGGAAGTTAATAACAATGATTTAAACTTTATTCAACTTCATGGTTACGTTTATATAAGATGATATATATATGCCAATGCATAAACTTTCACATTGCATTAGTAATGATTTACTATATGCTAATGTCATAAGACTTTCATGCTTGTCCATTTGTCATAATATGCCATATATGCATAAATGCATCATGATCACTAGACATGTATTACCATCATGTTAATCATATATTAACATAATATAAACTGGATATAAATTTCTTACCAATATACTTGCCATTTGTTCCATAAGCTCATAAGCCCGTTCACCTGTTTATCTTTTATTAACCAATAAACCATAGCCCAAATATAAGCCTATAAGGACCCTGGGTACACGAGTCAAATATGCACCGAAGTCTAATACACATAAGGTCGTGCCCACCATCCGCACATTTATAAGGCAGTGCTAACCATCCGCACATTTGTAAGGCAATGCTAACCATACGCACATTTAAGGCCGTGTTAGCCATATACACTAAGTGTCCTTTATATACACTATAGTGCTAAACCGAGTATGCAGCATGCTGGTGGACTCTATGGCATGCCAACTATACCATGCCCCTCAATGACATACTTGGGCATATATTTCATATTTATTTCATCCATGGCAATGTATATCAACATAATTTAACAGTGGACAGTTCATACCCGAAATAACATTCGTATATAACTAGTGATCCATGCATTTATGTTCAACTTTTGACATATTTAAAATATGTCAAATATATGATCAATGACATAAATATCATGCCAATATATAAACAAGGTAGACTCATCGCAAGTCTTCCTTATGATGTATAAAACATCCATGTATCATGTTATGTATGCATTGCACTCACCTTGGCCATTTAACACAATGCCTCACTAAATCTTAGTTCGATCCTTTCTTTCATAGAATCTCGAACCTTCTTCGATTCAGACTTGACTTCATTCATCATATGAATAAAATAAAATATTTGTTAGATTCAAATCTAACATTACCTTAAATATGTTGTTTAATATAGTCATTCGAATATAAAATTTCCAAATATTTTTCCTTTCTTCCTTGTACTGTTCAAAAGCTCATTATAGTCCTTAATTACCAATTTGAACTTCCATTAATTCTTCCGAGCTTCCTAACTAACATTTGAATACAAAATGTTTCAAATTTCATTTTTTGACAGCTTGCGCTAACTTCAAAGATTTACTTATACAGGGCAGAATAAATACTGGATCTTAATTTCCTTTATACTGGAGAAACTATATTCGATAATGGTTCTAACGGTATAAGCCACATAACTTAATAAAATCTACAAAATATGAAAAATCACTGAATTCACGTCACAGACTGTCCAGGCAGAAAACTGCTCTATAATTTTTCTAACATTCATTCGAATAAAAATTCATATCTTTTTAACTCGGAATTCGAAATCAGTTTATGTTTTTTGGAAACGAAACTAGACTAACAATTCTTTCAAACGGTATAAAATTCATTATCTAACTATTTTTGTAGAATTTGTGGCGAAATTTTAAACTTATTGCCATAATTCAATTCCAACATAACTTTCCATAAATAACTTCTAATTTACACCAACTTCTCCCTATTTCTCTACTTGTCAATTTAGTCTCATCACTTTACTTCAAATGAACAGAATAAATCTTGTATTCATATGTTCTATTTACATCCTTCATCAAAATAGGCTCAAACCTTTACTTCTCTAATTTTTTTTTGATTTGTCCAAATTGTCACCAAATTTCAAATATAAGGGTTCAAGCTTCTTAACTTTGCAAATTAGTCCTCAAATAAACATTACTACCTTAATTCCATCATTTTATCTAGAAATCAGATTTACTCTTACATATCCTCTTTACCGAATAGACCATTCAAGTTTGACAAATTGTCAAAATAATCACTAAAGCGATTAATCGTCGGTTTAGCATTCTAACTTCATTTTCATGTCTCTAACATCATTAATAACATAAATCACATCAAATTCATAAAAAAATAGATCTGGTCCCTTAATTTTGAAGCTTGCCGAAATGGTCCCTATGTATTTAACTTAGGGGTTTGCTTCCAAATAACAAATCAAGCTTACTAGATCATTAATCCAACACACAAACCTTAAGTTAGACTTGAATCCATAAACCCTAGTCTTCTCTATGCAAACCAAAATATGTAGGGTTTAAATCCCAACCCAATAACATGATTCCAACATCATACAAGCATGATTCTAACTTAAAATCAACCATGGATTCATAAAATCATAAAGCCCCAGTTTGTTCATAAACCCTAATTTCTTCCACATATCAAATCTCATAAACCAAGCAAGTATTCTGTAAATTATTTACATCAAAAGATAGAGCTCGAAGAGTAGAACAACTTTGTAGTTCGAAAGATTACCTAAAAACTGAGATTTGGGGCTTAAATCGAGCTTGGAAGTTTCCCTTATCTTTCTCCTCTTTTTCCATGGTTTATGGCTTGAAAAGATGAACATTTTTTCATCTTTTTACTATTAAATTACACTTGTAACTATTAAATGAATTTTAAATTCATTTAAATAGTGAAATTACCAATTTAGCCTTTAAATCCAATGGCTAATTTAATCTCATCCAAAATCAAGGGCCAAGATGAAATCTAGATATATTTTATCTTCCAAAAATGTCCTCAACATTTCAAAAATATTTCAAAATTTCCATCCTTGCCAAATGACCAATTTGCCCTCCAACGAGTCTTTATTTACTAGTTTGTTTCAAAATTGCCATTCCATTATAATCTAAATAAATTAGTTCCTTCTCAACCGTCCACTATTCCATAAATATCATTTTATGATTTTCCATGGCTTATGAAACAGCCTCTGAAATTTCAATTCAATCCGATTTCCCAATATTCACTAAATACTTCTACTATGATTTTACCTTTACCGAGCTATTAGATCTATTTCAAAAATTCTATATTTCCATATTTTGAAAATAAATATTATTATCTCATAAAAACTTCCTTTCTTAAGGACTTAGACTGAATTTTCCTAACTCAGTCTATTATTCTGATAATTATCGAAAATCCTCCAAATAGTGAAATAACCATTTTGCCCTTAAATCCAATGAATCCATAATGTACCACATGTCATCATCCTTCATCCAATGGCCTAGATTTAATCTTGAGTTAGTAATTACACACTTTGCCCTTATAATTTTCCAAAATTACGATCTTGTCATTTTTCATCCAACGGCTCATATTTAACATGGAAAATCAACTTAAACCCAAAGGTTCATATTCTTCCAACACAAATAAAATATCTTAGACATGTAAAATGACATAATTAACCTTGCCTTAACATCCTTCTAAATATCCTGGATATTCGATTCTATCTGATTATCCGAATATTTTTCTGAACTTTATCGCTTTATAGCCATTAATACAAACTCCGTACAAAAAATCTGGGTAACACGAAAATATCATTCTTGGGGGGTAAACTATTCATTTACGGGACTAAAACACATAACTTTTGAAAATTACAATTTAGTCCTTAAACTTTTCCTAAATTTATATTTTAGTCACAAAATTTTCAAAATTTACATTTTGGTCACTAGCCAAAAATTGGGATATTACAGTCTTGCTAGAGGCCACTTATGACTTGTAGAATAAAATGTGATTTTATCTACTGCCAACGTTAATTGAACCTCTAGGGTCGCACACTATGAATGGATAAGAATGGTTGTGGTTATTACTCTTAATAATAAATTTACGATAATGAGATTATTTTAAATTATATTGTTAGAGATCATTTATTCGAATTTAAATAATTTAAATTCATATTCTTGTGATAGAATATTTTATTTATTTTATTATTTTTCAAAAATAATATTAAATAAATAATATTATTAAATAATCTCATTATCTAAATTTGATTGGATTTAAATTCCTTATTGGATAAGGAATCTGTTTTCAAATATATTATTTATTTGTTTTAAATAAATATTATTATTAAATAAATTACATTATATAGATTTTGGCTGAATTTGAATTCCTTATCAGATAAAAAAATTTATTTTATAATTTATTTAAAAGAGTTTTAATTAAATTATAATAAGTGAACTCAATCTAACCCTAATCAAGTCATATATACATGTATGTATGCCAAGGGTTTTTCATGAGAGGTTTTTCGAATAGCCACCAAGACCACAAAAAACTTATTTTTCAAAATTTTGAGGAACTAGCATTGTGATAGCCATTCGTCATCCATTCGTGTGAGGATACTTGTAGAGGGCGGTCGACTTTTCAGAAAGGTAGTGCCTCAGCACAACGGGATTACCGAATCAGAAATCAAGGTAACCTTTTGATTTCCTATTTTGTACATTAATATGATTGCATGAGATATTGGAATTTTTTGTAGGATAATATATCCGCTGTGTTTATTTGCTTGATTAGATCATTTTATTTCCTATGAATTCCAACGTTAATTACTAAACATATTCATTGTCATTTATGCAATAAGGACCAATTTGTAATTTTGGAAAGTTCAAGGACTAAATTGAAATTTTAGAAAATTTTAGAAAAGTTTAGAAATTTCATAAATCCATAAGTAATACCAGAACATTATATCATTTCAATATTAATTGAAACACCAATCAAGCATGTAATGTAACTAATGCAATTTATTAACTAAAATGTAAAAAAATTCCAAAATAAGGTCCAATGTTTCGATACCTCTATGGATGGTTTCATAACTTTTTGGACAGATTCAAAATGGAAACATTCTGTCCTCAAGATTTTGATACCAGACTCTATGGTTTTGAAACCTTTGATCTAGTATGCAAAAATTAGACTTCCTTAAGCCTCAAATTATCCCTAAATGTTTAGCTTATTAGCCAAGTAATCCAATATAGCATAATTTGGTTCTAAAGAGTATAGTTATATACAAAAACCAAACATAAGCCTCAGATCCACATAACAACTAATTATGAAGCAATATCTATATATATATATATACACTTAACAAAAATGCAAAAATGACATAAAATGCCACCTTTCCTAGGAGTTGAAAAAAGAATGTTTACATCGAAGAGCTTCATAATTGGACTTGTAATCCTCGTAAATGCAATCTTGAGTAAATTAAGATAATGATCTCCTACACAGAGCAGTTAAACGTACGACGAATAAGCCTATAAAACTTAGTAAAGTAGTCTCAATACATGCTTTAAACAATATCAAATCAAATATGCAGTGAATGACATGGCCTCAAAGTCATAACTAAGAATTCATTTTAAGGCATATCATATCTCAAACTTCATGAATCTGTTCACTAATATGGATTATCATACTTCATTCACATCATAGAAAAACAGGTAAGACAATATACTTTCATAATAATCTACTTATAGCATAAATGTATATTGATTAGCATATTTCAGATTTACCATAACCTTTTAAATTACATCACTTTGTATGCAATTCACAACAATTCTTAGTTGACTACTTTAAATACCTTAAATTGGATTAATAACATCATATGGCCCAATGGTTATTAGTGACCCATATATACTCGAATCCTACCTCCTCACAAGTATCGATATGATACACATTAAATCTATCCCTCCTCCTCGCCAGGACCATAGTCCGTAAAATATACACAACATCCCACCTCCTCACCAAGACTGAAGTCTAAAACCTGTACTGATAAGTGTGGAAAAGTAGTATATTTTATACCCCTTTACTTAGATTATTATTTACACTTAGGCCCATTTAATTACACATTTACTTAATCGTCATCAAAAAAAAATAAATTGGGTTTATTAAATTGATTTCCAATAAATTTATCATGGCTAATATTTTTGGAAAATATTTTTAATGAGTTTGTTAAAGGATGAAATCAGTTTGGGCAATTTTAATTGAGTCGATTTAATATTAAATTAGATAGGGATTATTTTGCAAAAGTTGTAAAGCTTTAATAATGGCAATTTTGTAAAAAGGGGTTAAAGTAGTATTTTTATTGGAATATTAAATTAAGGATTAAATATATTTTTTTCTTGTTTTTAAAAAAAGAAGTTGACGGTTATAATTTTTAAAAGATGAGAAAAACATTTCTAAGTTTCTCTCATTTTCTTCCAAACAAAACTTAGGGATTTCTTGATTCCTTAATTATTTCTACTTCAATTTCTTCATTTATTTCTAAACAATTGTGGATCAAGGATTTTAATTTCTACATCATCTTCACTATGAGTTCATCTTCAAGTTGGTTTTTCATCAAGCAAGGTGAGAAAATGTTCTTTAATGATTTTCTACATGATTTTGATTCTTAATCTATGATTTCTCATGCTTTGGGATAATTAAAATGAATTTCTAATGGAATTATTGGATTTTAATGGATTTTCTCATAAATCATGATTACATTATAGTAACCTAATGATTTCTATGAAGTGTAATGTTTTGTGCATGGATAATAATAATTTAAAGTTAATTTTATATTATTATTTCGGAAATTAATCTAATTAGTTGAATTTAGAATTGTGTTATTGAGTGAGGTGGTTAGTAGAATGGTTGATTTAATTATAGGATCATATATTAGTGTGCTCCATATATGTTTGATGAAATGTTGGTGAGGATTTTAGGGATGAATAAAAAAAAGAAAGATCGAATGGTCAAGGCAGGGCAGGGTTGTGGCTGCTACTGTCCTGTTTACGAGTATAATGTTCTTTCGAGGAATTGGGGAAATTTGGGGATGATGCTCCCTCATTTGGTTTATATATATATATATATATAATAAAAAAAGCGAGAATGGTAAAGGGAAATGGTTCCAGTGGCAACCTGTAAGTGCGGTTAGTTGCCTTTTGGCATACTGTTGTGTAATTGTTCGAAGGATAGGATAATATGTCGTAGGGTATTTTAGTAAAGTAGTTATTTTGGTGTGGTCCAATCTATATTGATCCTTGTATTTTTTTGTGAAAGATGATAAGTGTTCGGACGATTTTCGGTTAGGCGTCGAGACATTGGCGTCGAGGCATTAGCATTGAGACGGTAGTAAGTTGGTGAGTGGAAACGAGATTTACATATTTTTAAAGGTTTGAAAGTGATTTTGGGGTTTAGATTAAGCTTGAAATGTTGGTCTAAGCTCGGAAGTATGTATTAGATGTTTTTTGCTCTCAATTTTGGTTTGGCAAAGTTGATTTCTCATGCCTATGTTTATGATTTAATACCTACTATTATGTGCATGTTTTAAAAATGGAATATGATGCAAATGATCTTTTATTGATGATATTTGAGTATGACAAATGATTTGTGAAAAGGATTTCAAAGATGTGTAATGCATGTTTTGTTGCATTGAAAATTGGTTTGAATGATGCATATGAAAAACAGTGAGGTAACATGTTTAATATGAAGTATATTGACAAGTGGCAATGATTAAATGTTATTGGATATAGTTGGCATGCCATAGGGTTTAAAGTGCACTATAAAAAGTCATCTTATGCGTGTCGAGGGGTTGTGATTGTACCATTTTCTCCACCAATGGAACCCCAGCAGTCGAAGAGTTGTGATTGTATCGTTTTCTCCCGCAAGAGGGTATTATACATCATGACGTCGAGGGGTTAATTGTACTGTTTGCTCCGGTTAGAGATGTATGTTTAAGTGGTCTAAGGAATCACTTGTAAAATCCATGTATCCGATGTGTTTTTATAAATGAAAAGTTTTTGTTTGGGGTCACTTTAATGCCAATATATGAACTAATGTATCATGATGGATGAATTATGCTTTGTATAATGAGATTTATACATGTTATGCTCTTTAAGCCTTGCTATTGGAAGAATAAGCATGTGAAGGCCTAAATTGAGGTTTGCATATGGGATTCTGCATGAGATCCATGATACATGTTTTGCATATGGTTTAATATGCTTGGTATTTAAAAACTATGGTTGCATATGGTTATTATGCATGTTTCAAAAGAAGCTTTTGTGCACATGGTTTAGTATGCATGGCATGTTTTACAAACTTAGTGGAAAATTGCTTTGGCTTAGTTAAGCATGTTTTATTTAAATGTTTTGGAATGGTGAGTTTGGATTGCTTTAATACGGGTTTCTAATAAGGGTTTTGATTTCAAAAATGCATTAACATTTTATCCTCTTTGAGCGCACTCACTAGGCATTATATGCTTACGTTCTCTTTTCTTCCATCAATGCAGTGAATTAAGCAAGTGTGGGGTTGTGGTTCGAGGCAAGGAAGGGTTCCAAGACAAGCGTATTAAAGAGTATGTTTATGGTGTTTTTTTAATATTTGTAATAAGGCAATGTGGGTTAATCGTCGGGATGTTATTTTGTACAATGTATTATTATTTTGCTGAAGATTATATTATGTTGGATGATAGCATTAATTGATGTGCATGATGTTTGTTATGTTTTAGTACCAAGTACACGTGATGGTTATGATTTAATGTTTTAAATGGTCTAATAATGTTGATTGGGTTGATCACTTGAATTCTAAGTATACTTTTGGTCACGTGCTTCTATTTTTTAATTGATATATAGCCGATGTTTGAGATCTTAACCCTTTAGTGTATATTGGAAAATGTTTTATATTGATAGGAAGCATGCCTCTAGACTACTTGTAAGGATATGAATTATATTGGTCTATGACATGTAATTAATTAGGCATTTATGTTTTATGATGGTTTAATTTTTAGGAGCATGCCTATGTTGTTTTTTTTATGTATTTGGGACATGTTAGGTTAATAAGGTCTACCAGGTTTAGATTCTTTGCATTTTGGTCACTGTATGTTATTACATCAATTGAATAGGTAAATGATGTCCTGTAACACCCCAAAAACTGACCTAGTTGTAAATCGAATTCTGGCAATTGGAAATCCAACACCTGTAAGTCAAACCCCTAGCATTGATTTTTGATCAAATGGACAAGAGAGTTATTAATGGGTACAATTATGGCCAAACCACTTATTAAGGACCCCATTGCAAAGTTTGAAAGTTAGCTTAGTGACCAAATTATAAAAAATTGAAAGTTTAGGGGTCAAATGTGGGAAGTTTGAAAAGATGGACGACCACCTTTGTAATTAAACCAATTTGAGGTGTGAGTCACCTCCTTGCTTGGCTACCTTCACCTGAAGAATGCATGGCCTTGGCTAAAGTTATCATAAAGATGGTGCAAGGATAGAAAAAAGGATGTCATAGCCATTATAGCTCTTGATTAGGAAATAAATTAATTAAATATAGATTTCCCTCAATGAAAGGAAAGCTACCGAATTGTTTGGAGTTGTAGGGAGTGTTTAAATCTTGTTTTAAAACCCTTACCTTTGTAACCGATACCTTGTTCTCAAACTACATCCATCATTTCTTCTTTAGAAAGCAAGCATCTCTCCATCTTCAACCTAAGCAAGCACCTCCATTGACATCCTTTGAAATCTTGAGTTTTCTCAAGTTTCTTGTTACCAAATCATAGTTCTCTTGTGGGTAAGGTTAAGCCCCCTATCAATTTTGGAATTTTCATGGCTAGTTGTTGAGGAATTTCACATGGGAAGATTAGTGAAAATCCAAGATATTTTCTATAGCTTCCTAGCTCCGTCTTTTGTTGTTTTCATGGGTAACATTTACTATGAAGTTGGAAAGTATCATTGAATCTATTGAAACCATTGTAACCAATTTCCTTTGTTTTTTTCTAGTTCAATAAAGGGAGATTGAGACTACGTCATCTCCCCCAAGAGCTAGAAACAAAGGAATTGTTATCAAAGAGCCAAGAAACCCTTGAGAAGGTCTAGGTGAGTGTAGTCGAGTCATGGGAATGGCTATGTACTTTCCCTATGTAATTTTTCATTGTCTTTTACATTGACAAGTATTTCTCCAAGCCATGACTATATGGAAACTTTATAGAAACCATGTGTGGTAAGATTGGTAAGTACATAGCATTGAAAAACATGATCATTCGACTCATTGATATGCCATGGATCATTGAACAAGTCATTGATATCATGGAAAGTATTATGGACCTTTTAAGAATATCGTAACTATCATCAAAATGAACATTGATTATTCAATATGTGCATTGATCATTGAACTTGTCATTGAAATCATGGAATCATAGGACCTTGGACTCGAATGGACATTGGATACAATTGGCATGCCATATAATTCATGAGCTCATTGGTATGGGTGGACATTGGTCCTAGGCTACGACCTTTATTGGCGAGGAGGAGGGATGTATGTGACTTGGTCTTTGGCGAGGAGAAGGGATATGACCATTCATTGATTTCATGGACTTGGAGAGGAGGTGGAATTCGAGTATCCATTATCACATATCGATCCAAGGGATTAAATTTTTAATCATTATGAATTGCATAGATTTCTAGAATTACATGGATACATTGTTATTTGAGATGCCAATTCCTTATTCACGTGTTTAGCATGCCATTGATATTGTTAACATGTACATATTATTCATTTCATGGCTATTTGACTACCTCACTAGCAATTTATGCCTAATGCATCTCATTTCCCATGCATTTTAGGCTGTTCGGATTAAGCTCGAGGATCGAGGTTAGGCGAGGATTTTGCAAGTCACTAGGTCATTTTTTAATGTACTTATAGCCCTTTATCTCCTAGCTTGGTGGCATAGATCTCTATAAGTCCTAAATGCCCTTTTTGTTGTGTAATATGATATAGGCATTTTGGTATGCATGACAAGACTTAAAATGGATCTATAAGTGTTTGTAATAAGTGACTAAAATGGCATCTATGGCATGTTATAGGTGAAACATGGTAAATGGATTTAATATGCTCTAAAATTTGGCATGTACTAACATTAATATGTTTTAAGGTCACCTGTAAATTTTCATAGACTTTAGACCATGTTTGATAGGTCAAAATGACAATAGACCAGACTAAAAATGACATTACAAGTCCTGCAGTATTGATACAGGTGATGGCCTATCGATACGGGCTTATGTTTTTGGAAATGGATTAAAGGGGCGTACCCATACGAGTTGGTAGCGTATCAGTATGGTAATTAGCTACTGGAAAATCACTGTAGCACCGTATCGATCCCGTATCGATACGGGTAGTTGACTTGAAAATGTTGACCACGCGTACCGATACGGCCCAAGGGTGTTTCGGTACGGCTGGTCAGTTCTATAATCCGATTAAAATGAATCATCCTTAGCGTATCGATACAGTTTGGTCACGTATCGATACAGGTACAAGGGAGATAACGATATTAACGATCAATGTTAGGAGTATTGGTACGCCTCAACGTGTACCAGTACGGGTCTTAGTCTATAGAAAATTTGGAAATCAGTGTTGTCTTAGCGTATCGATACAATCATTGGGCGTACCAATACCCTTGTCCTAAAATTTGGAAATCGACCTTAGTAATTATTGGAAATTATTGTATAACCCTCCTTAAGGTTGTAAGAAGTTTAAATTGGTCTGAATAATAATATTTTGCTTTAGCACGTTCTTAAAATTTAAAAATTTGTATTGTTATTTAAATAAGTATTCTTCCGATCACCATTATTGTTCTGGTACTGCTTTCCAACCCGGTTCTCTACCAAGCCAGGAAGGGGGTTACATTTGTGGTATCAGAGCTAGAGTTTAGTCGATTCTAGGACTAAACCTGGACTTATTCATGTGTATTGTATTGTCTATGCCACCTAAGAGTTGTTATTGTATATTGTGACTTGCCTCTAACCCGATCCTCTTTTCTTTTATAGTATAGAATGTTAGACTCACACAAAGCCCGCATCGATCTTAATCATGTTACGAGATCCTCGACTCATGGCGAGGAAGTAAATGGGAGACCCTTTGAATCCCCAAACATCGTAGCATGATGAATAGAACACCGATCCACCGATCCAGGCTGCTCAGGTGGAATTCTACAAGAACATGGCTGACATGTTTAAGTAATTCATGACTTCTATGAGAACTGAGCATACAGCACAAACCTCTATGACTGCCTCCCTGGCACCTAGAGCTCCTATTGACAAGCTAGCCCAACATCGGGCATGTACCTTCTATGGAAAGAGTTCTGATGATCCCGAGGTTGCTGAATATTGGCTTCACAACACCATGAAAATCTTGACCAAGCAACTTCAGTGCTCGGATGAGCATAAACTCGAGTGTGCTTTAGCCTTGATTGCCGACGAGGCGTAGAACTAGTAGGAGACTACTACTCTTACAGTCCCTGAAGAAGCGGTGACATGGGACTTTTTCCTTCGATAATTTCGCAAGAATACATTAGTGAATTCTACCTAGCAGAAAGGCGGAGTATTTTTCTTCATTTGAAGCAAGGAGATAGACCCATTGAGCAGTATATCTGCGATTTTTGCAAGTACTACAAATATGGAACTGAGTATTATCAGAAAGGAAGAAGAAAAATGTAGAATGTTCATTGCTGGACTTAATGACAACTTGCGTCCTTTGTTTACTGCCTCGGGCATCACAGACTTCCAAGAGCTTGTTAATCGAGCTATTGCCATTGAGGCTACCCAGAGGCCTTTGAAGTCCAGCAGGCTTACTCAGTTTGACAAGAGACCTCAATTTGATTCTCGTCCTCCCTTACCTTCTAAAAAGGGAAGACAACAAGGATCAAGGCAACAGACTCATCGACAACCTTCTCGGTCTAGTGAATTATCAAAAACTTAGTCTATATCTCAGTCAATTGTAAGAACTACTTCAGTGGAAAGAACTGGAGGTTCAAGGAAAGAGACACAGTATCCCATCTCCAGCTATTGTCAGAAAAGGCATGCTTATGGTGAATGCTGAAAGAAATCTGGAGCTTGTTATATCTGTGGTGAGCAAGGCCATTTTATTATGGATTGCCCTGAGAATCCATCCAGGAATGCTATTGCACCAGTGAACCCTACGACATCCGTCTAGTCTTTTAAGGGTAAATGACCAAGACCTATTACATCGGGAACCGCCAGAAAGTCTTGTGGCTTCAACAGTGCGTCCAACTGTGTGAATTCTAAGGCCCCTGCCCAGATGTATCATGTGCGGAGTATGGAGGAGCATGATGATCCAGACATCATTGTAGGTACTGTCGAGTTATTTTCTTATCTGATTTATGCATTGATAGATCCAGGATCTAATCATTCCTTCATTAGCAATATGTTAATCAAGAAATTCAAGTTACCCTCCAAGCCATTGATGTCCAAGATCCATGTAACAAATGCATTAGGCGATAGTGTCACCATTGGTTCAATATGTAAGAATTGCCCCTTGATGATCCAAGGAATCCTATTCCCGGCCAATGTGATGGCCCTCCCAATTCATGAATTCGATGCCATCTTAGGACTTGATTGGCTTGGAGAGCATCAAGCCTGGGTGGATTGTAGCAAGAAGAAGTTGTACCTCTGAGGTATTGGTAAAGAAAGTATAACCCTCATTGATAATCAAACTAAGAATCTCTCTTTAAATGCCATCATAGATGTACCCCAACTGCAAGACATTGATACGGTGAGCGAATTCCCTAATGTCTTTCCCGATGAACTTTCGAGATTACCACCCACTCGTGAAGTGGAGTTCAGAATTGAGTTGCAACCTGGAACTACACCAGTTTCCATTGCACCGTATAGAATGGCCCCTACTAAACTCAAGGAACTCAAGGCCTAGATTCAAGAACTTCTGGATAAAGGTTTTATCTGACCGAGTTCTTCACCTTGGGGAGCTTCGGTCATATTCGTTAAAAAGAAAAATGGTTCTATGCGTCTATGTATTAACTACCGTCAGTTAAATAAAGTAACCATAAAGAATAAGTACCCTCTGCTAAGAATTGATGATCTATTCGATCAACTCAAGGATGCTTCTGTGTTTCCAAGATTGATTTGAGGTCGGGGTACTACCAAATAAAGGTGAAAGAATGTGATGTGACTAAAACAACTTTCCGTACAAGATATAACCACTACGAATTCCTGGTGATTCCCTTTAGGCTAACCAATGCTCTAACAGCTTTCATGTAACTTATGAATCGGGTTTTTCGACCCTATCTAGATAAGTTCGTAGTGGTATTCATTGATGACATCTTGATTTATTCCAAGAACCAAGTTGAGCATCAAGAGAACTTACGTATTGTGCTTTAGACCCTCTAGGAGAAGCAACTCTACGCTAAGTTCAGCAAATGTGAGTTTTGGCTCACTGAAGTTTCCTTTTTGGGTCATATCATTTCATCGGAGGGCATCCAAGTGGACCCAAAGAAATTGCAAGCCATTTTAGATTGAAGGCCACCAAAGAATGTTGGTGAAATAAGGAGCTTCCTTGGTCTTACAAGCTATTATAGAAGATTTGTCAAAGGATTTTCTATATTAGCTGCCCTTTTGATAAAGTTGTTACGCAAAGAAACTCCTTTTGTATGGACTAAAGATCAACATAGAAGTTTTGATCAGCTTAAACAAGTTTTAACTTATGCATCGGTCCAGACCCAGCCCGAGTCCAGAAAGGACTACACTATTTATAGTGATGCATCTCACCTTGGGTTAGGATTTGTTTTGATGCAAGAAGGCAAGGTTATAGCTAATGCTTCTTGACAACTAAAGCCTCACGAATTAAATTATCCTACTCATGATCTTGAGTTGGTTGCAGTTGTCTTTGCTTTGAAAATATGGCGGCATTATCTCTATCGGTAGAAATGCTATCTATTTACTGATCATACAAGTCTTAAGTATCTCTTGACTAAACAAGAATTAAATCTACAGTAACGAGGTGGATGAAACTCTTGAAAGATTATGATCTTGTCATTGATTATCATCTGGGCAAAGCCAACGTTGTGGCTGATGCGCTTAGCCACAAACCTTCGCTTGGTAAGCATTGTCATTGAAATCCAATCTTTTGGTCATATTCTAAATTCTTAAGTAAAACATTGTAGGCCCCCGAGCTATTAATGCTCACCTTAAACTCAAGAATTGTCATCAGCTTGTAGCTAAACTTCAATTTCGGTCTACAATCATATCCAAAATCAAGCCGTTGCAGGATTGTGATCCTGAGTTGTAGGCTATCATCTCTAAGCTTCACGAAAATACTGACTCTAAATTCTGAGTTAATCCGGAAGGACTCCTATGTTTTCATGATCGGGTTTGTGTATCCAACGATGAATCCCTTCGTAATGACATTCTCAAGGAAGCTCACTCTAGCAAATTCTTTGTCCACCCGAGATCAATAAAGATGTACAAGGATCTTCGGGATTTGTATTGGCGGCCAGGCTTGAAGCAAGATATCACTGACTTCGTGGCTAAATGCTTAATGTGCCAACGGGTTAAAGAAGAACATCGTGTGCCCACTAGACTCCTTCAGCCCATTGAACTTCCACGACGGAAGTGGGAAAGGATAACCATGGATTTTGTCAGTGGATTGCCATTGACTCCCAAGAAGAATGATGCCATTTAGGTCATTGTTGACCATTTCACCAAATCTACCCATTTTCTACCTGTAAGAATGGACTTCAGTCTGACTAAGTTAGTAGACTTGTATATTCGGGAAGTAATCAGATTACATGGTGTGCCCAAGTCCATCATTTCTGATCGAGACTCATGGTTCGTATCTCGATTTTAGAGAACAATCTAAGAAGCTTTGGGAACCAGAGTAAATCTCAGCACTGACTTCCATCTTCAGTTTGATAGTCAATCAGAAAGGGTAATTCAAGTTTTGAAAGACATGTTGCGAGCATGCATCATTAACTTTGAAGGCAATTGGGAGAAATCCTTACCGCTCATCGAGTTTGCCTACAACAATAGCTACCAAGCATCGATCCAAATGCCCCTTATGAGGCATTATATGGTAGGAGATGGCGTACTCTTTTGTGTTGGTCTAAACTCGGTGAAGGCAAAATGTTGGGCCTTGACTTACTTTGGGAAACTGAAGAACGGGTTGCCATCATCCATGATCGCCTCAAGGCTGCCTTTGATCGAGAGAAGGCCTATGCAGATCTGAAAAGAAGGGATATCCAGTACTCTGTGGGCGATCAGGATTTTCGAAAAGTATCCCTATGGAGGAAGATTCTCAGATTTGGCAAGAAAAGAAAATTAAGTCCTCGATTCATATGACCTTTTGAAGTCATTGAAAGAGTTGGCCCAGTGGCTTATTGGTTATCTTTGCCTACAGAATTGAGTAGAATTCATGACGTCTTCCATGTATCGATGCTGTGTAAGTATCGATCTGACCCATCGCATGTCCTTGAACCTGAATCCATTGAGATTCAGCCAAATCTCTCTTATGAGGAAGAACCGGTGCAGATCCCTACAAGGGAAGTTAAGAGACCTCGAAATAAAACGATTCCTTTGATTAAGGTTCTCTTGAGGAACCATAAGGTAGAAAAAACTACATGGGAACCAGAGGAAACAATGATGGAGCAATATCCTCACCTTTTCCATTCAGGTAAAATTCGAGGATGAATTTTTTCTTAAGGGGAGAATTGTAACACAAAAAAAAAACGGCCTAGTTGTAAATCAGATTTCGACAATCGAAAATCCAACAACGGTAAGTCAAACCCAAGCATTGACTTTTGATCATGGACAAAAAAGTTATTTTTGGGTACAATGATGGCCAAACCATTGATTAAGGACTCCATTGCAAAGTTTGAAAGTTAGCTTAGTGACCAAATTGTAAAGAATTGAAAGTTTAGGGTCAAATGTGGAAAGTTTGAAAAGATAGAGGACCACCTTTGTAATTAAACCAATTTGGGGTGTGAGTCAACTCCTTGCTTGGCTACCTTCACGTGAAGAATGCATGGCCTTTGCTAAAATTGTCATAAAGATGATGCAAGGATAGAAAAAGGATGTCATAGGTATTATAGCTCTTGATTAGGGAATAAATTGATTAAATATAGATTTCCCTCAATGGAAGGAAAGCTAAGGAATTGTTTGGAGTTGTAGGGAGTGTTTAAATCTTGTTTTAAAACCCTTACCTTTGTAACCGAGACATTGTTCTCAAACTACATCCATATTTTCATCTTTAGAAAGCAATGATCTCTCCATCTTCAACCTAAGCGAGCACCTCCATTGACATCCTTTCAAAGCTTGAGTTTTCTCAAGTTTCTTTTTACCAAATCATAGTTCTCTTGTGGGTAAGGTTAAGCCCCTATCAATTTTGGAATTTCATAGCTAGTTGTTGAGGAATTTCACTTGGGAAGATTAGGGAAAATCCAAGATATTCTCCATAGCTTCCTAGCTTCTTCTTTTATTGTTTTCATGCTATAAAGTTGGAAAATATCATCGAATCCATTGAAATCATTGTAACCAATTTCCTTTGATTTTTGTCTAGTCCAAGAAAGGGAGATCGAGACTTCATCATCTTCTCCAAGAGCTAGAAATAAAGGAATTGTTATCAAGGAGCCAAGAAACCCTTGAGAAGGGCTAGGTAAGTGTAGTCGAGTAATGGGAATGGCTAGGTACTTTCCCTATGTCATTTTTCATTGTCTTTTACATTGACAAGTATTTATCCAAGACATGACTATATTGAAACTTCATGGAAACCGTGTGTGGTAAGATTGGTAAGTACATAACATTGAAAAACATGATCATTCGACTCATTGATATGCCATGGAACATTGAACAAGTCATTGATACCATGGAAAGTATTATGGACATTTTAAGAACATTGTAACTATCATCAAAATGAACATTGATTATTGAATACGTGCATTGATCATTGAACTTGTCATTGAAATCATGGAATCATTGGACCTTGGACTCGAATGGACATTGGATACAAATGGCATGCCATAGAATTCCTGAGCTCATTGGTACGGGTGGAAATTGGTCCTAGGCTACGACCTTCATTGGCGAGGAGGAGGGATGTATGCGACTTGGTCTTTGGTGAGGAGGAGGGATATGATCATTCATTGATTTCATGGACTTGGCGAGGAGGTGGAATTTGAGTATCCATTATCACATATCGATCAAAGGGATTAAATTGTTAATCAAATATGAATTGCATGGTCTTCTAGAATTACATGGATATATTGTTATTTGAGATGCCTATTCATTGATCATGTGTTTAGCATGCCATTGATATTGTCAACATATACATATTATTCATTTCATGGTTATTTGACTACCTCACTAGGCAATTTATGCCTAATGCATCTCATTTCCCATGCATTTCACGTTGTTCAATTAAGCTCGAGGATCAGGGTTAGGTGAGGAATTTTGCAAGTCACTAGGCCATTTTGTAATGTACTTATAGCCCTTTAACTCCTAGCTTGGTGGAATAGATCTCTATAAGTCCTAAATGCCCTTTTTGTTGTGTAATATGATATAGGCATTTAGTATGCATTACCAGACTCAAAATGGATCTATAAGTGTTTGTAATAAGTGACTAAAATGGCATCTATGGCATGTTATCGGTGAAACATGGTAAACGGATTTAATATGCTCTAAAATTTGGCATGTGCCAAGATTAATATGTTTTAAGGTTGCTTGTAAATTTTTGTAAACTTTAGACTACATTTGATAGGTCACAATGACAATAAAACAAACTAAAAATGACATTACAGGTCATATTGTATCGATACGGGTGACGGCATATCGATACAGGATTATTTTTATGTAAACAACTTAAAGGGGCATACCGATACGAGTCGGTGGCGTATCAGTACGACAATTACCTACTAGAAACTTATTGTAGCACCGTATTGATCCCGTTATCAATACGAGCTGTTGACTTGAAGGCGTTGAACACGTGTACTGATACGGCCCAGGGGTGTTTTGGTACGCCTGGTCGGTTCTATGATCCGATTAAAATGAATCATGCCTAGCATATCGATACGGTTTGGTCACGTATCAATACGGGTCCAAGGGAGCTAACGGTATTAACAATCAATGTTAGGTGTACCAATACGCCTTAACGTGTATCGGTACGAGTCTCAGTCTCTGAAAAATATGGAAATCAGTGTTGCCTTAGCATATCGATACAGTCATTGGGCTTATCGATACCCTTGTCTTAAAATTTTGAAATTGACCTGAGTAATCATTGGAAATTGTTGTATAACCCTCCTTAAGGTTGTAAGAAGTTTAAATTGGTGCAAATAATAATATTTTACTTTAGCACATTCTTAAAATTTGGAAATTTGTATTGTTATTTAAATAAGTACTCTTCCTATCACCGTTATTGTTTCGGTAACGCTTTCCGACCCGGTTCTCTACCAAGCCATAAATGGGGTGTTACATGTCCGATTGACCTGAAATTTTGCAAGCACGCTTATAATATAGCTAATTGCAGTATGATACTTTCAAAAATCTGTTAGTCCCTATATTTTGGTAATTTTGCAATTTAGTCTTTATTTTATAATTTGTTAAATTGGATACCTAATTGTGATCCGTTTGAGTTGAAAATCGACCTGCTTGCATGGAATTTAATTAATGACATATTGTTAACCAAAACTTGTATAAGTCCATTTAATTATTCAGCTTTGCATTTTGGTCCCTAAAATGTTTGTGTTTGCAATTGAGTACCTTATCAATATTTGTTTCGAATGAAAATCGAATCGCTACTTGAATGCACTGTAGGTATTAACGATACATTAGATAAGATAAAAGAAAAAAATAGACCATAATTTGAGTAAGTCATTTTGGGTTTACTTTAGTAAACCCAATGTGATCTTCTTGTTTCGGGTCTAACGACTAGGCTAGGTCAAGGGGGTTACAATTTTTATGGGGAAAACATTGCTATTTTTGTTCTTCTTACGCAGAAATGAATTGTTGAACCAGTGTCGAGTGATTGCCAAGGCAAGTTGGAGATAAGATCATTCTTTTCGAGCCTCATCCTTACTACTTTGGATAAAGACCTAGATTTAAAATCAAGAGCTACTGGAAATAAAGATAGAAAGATTAATCATGGCAATTTAAATTTCAAATAGAGTCATCCCTCTTCTATAAAAAGATATCACATCAACATAAGAGAGAATTGAAGGGAGACGGGTCAGATCAAGATCTAAAAGAGGAGATCAGACGACCAAGAAAGAGTTCTACTCGACTACTAATCGGCTGTTTAATGTTACAACAATTGTGCAAGCATACATTTTCGATGCAAGTGTAGTAGACGACCGTGAATCTGTCGGATATCGATCCCACGAGGATTGTTATTTAGATGCCTAGAAAAGGTCAATGCAATAGTAATGAAAATAAGAGATAGTTATGAGAACTGATGTAGAAGTAATAACTCAAAAAATGTAATATGAAAATGGTAAAATCGGGATCCCCTAGGTGAAACCTCAGTAGTAAACCAAGTGTTTGCAAGAAATAAAGGAATAAGTGATTTTTAGTTCATGTTTACTTTACTAACTTGCCTTAGGGATAAGGAGAGAATTTTAGCGACTAAAAGGAGTTTACCGATTAATGAAGTTCATCCAAGGTAAAAGCAGGGACGTATTACCGAGGCCTGTTTAATCATCAATTCTTTTTATAGGCATAACGGATTCCATCTGGATCTTTAGAATCCTAGGCAGATTTATGCCAAATTTTCTTGATAAGATATAACCCCATAAATATGAATGATAGACTTCAAAATGACATTAATTCTTTTCATCAAGCAGATGATTAATTTATGTACGAAGCGTGGGATTGATACTAGGAGATTCTACACAAATACCCCATGTACATATTTAGAGATTGGACGCAAGTGGTAGTGTTCTACAATAGAGTAAATACACTGACCAAGATGATGATAGATGCCTCAGCAAATGGCACTCTCCTAGACAAATCACTTGAGGAAGCATTGGAGATCTTGGATTGAATTGCCAACAACGATTACCAATTCCCATCTATTAGGAAGGGACCAGAAAGAAGAAATGCCGTAGCAATTGAGCTTAATTCAAAAAGCGCCATTTCAGCTCACCTTACTGTGTTAACCAACACTGTTAAGAACTTGCAGAGATCCAACGATACACATGAAGTTAAGGCAGCTGATTCAATTTTTGTTTTATGTTCTACTAATCATGACTATTCTGAATGACCGAAGAATCCACAGTCCATTTATTTTGTTTAGAATCAGAACAACATTCCATATTCTAACACATATAATCTAGGATGGCGGCAACACCTGAATTTTTCCTGGAGCAACTAGAACAAACCAACAATTCATCCCGCCAGAACACAAAATCATCAAGAATCGGAAAAAAGTTGCCACGATAACAAAATCAATTACCGCAACATCACTTGTCCTCAATTAGTTCCTTAAAAGAAACTTTAAATGCTCTTATTCATAAGAAATGCTTTTATTCATAAGACTAATGCTTACATATCTTAAACTAGTGCTTTTATGAACAAGACTGACTCCTTTATGAACAGGGCTAAAACTACAATGCAGAGTCAAGAAGTAGCATTGGAAACGCTGAAAATGCAAGTAGGGAAATTTACCCAAATCTTAAGCCAAGGCCACAAGGAAGTTTGCCTAGTGACATTGAGGTTGCAAGAGGTACAGGGCATGACAATGTAAAGTGATCACCCTCTGAAGCAGAACAAAGATGGACAATGAGCATATTCAATCCGAGGAGAGTAACCAACTAGTAGAGCAATCCTCTGCTAATAAAGACGTGCCTAGCAATGAGACTACGACAACTATGAATGATGAGCCATCAAAAATTGCCGTGGTAATTCCACCTACGACGACAATTCCACCAAACATTGCCAAGCAAGACAAGATGAATAAAGGCAAAGAGATCAGATTGTCACCACCATTTCCATAGATGCTAAGGAAGTAGAAGCATGAGTATCAATTCAAGAAGTTTCTTAACATCCTTAAGCAAGTCCACATCAACTTGCCACTGGTTGATGCAATTGAAAAAATGCCCAATTATGCTAAGTTCCTTAAAGACATTGTCTTTAAGTGAACAAGGTTAAGCGAGTTTGAAACAATAGCCTTGATAGAAGGATGTATTGTGATGTTGCATAATCGATTTCCACCTAAGCTATAAGATCTCAACATTTTCACAATACCATGTGCTATTGGAAACCGTTATGTAACAAATCACTATACGACCTTGGAGAAAGCAAAAATCTTATGCCAAAATCAGTCTTCCAAAGATTAGGCATAGGAAGGGCGAGACCCACCACAGTCATGCTGCAGCTTGCCGATAAATCTTACGTTCATCCAGAAGTAAAAATCAAAGATATTTTGGTAAGAGTAAATAAATTTATTTTTCCTGTTGACCTTATTATTTTAGATTGTGAAGTAGATGAATTTGCTCCCATTATTCTCGGGAATTAGAACAACAATCCATATTCTAACACATATAATCCAGGATGGCAAAAATTGATTGGATATGCGAAGGATGTTGATCAATGTCAAGAGAGGAGAGCTCACCATGCGAGTAAATAAGCAGCAGGTCACACAATGTTTTCAAAACTCTCATGTATGCTGATGATCCAAAAGAATGCAGACCATTAGACCTATCGCAAAGTTTGATTTCGATGTGAAAGAATATTGCGACGATAATTTTATTATAGTTGAACCTGAATTTGAATATAGAAAGGAGCCAAAGTCAGCCAACGAGGTACAACAAGAAGCAAATTGGGTTGTAAATCAATCGGGTAAAAGCTTTGAATCCCTTGAATTTTCAAGTAAGGATGATACATGTTTGAAGAGGCCTAATTGCAAGTCCAAAAATTTAGTCGACCTATTTTGACTTTTTGATAGGGATCCGAGCATATTTTGACTACGAAGTCTTCTTTTAACTTATGAGCTAGTCTTTTAGCTTTTCAATGCACTTTGAAATGCATCAATCCGACAATGGGAGCTCAAGATACGACCATTTAAGCAAAGACAATGCAATCAAAAAATTCCATACAGGTCTAATACGGGATTTTCAAATAATTATGAATTTTCAATATTTTATTGATTATTTGTAATTTAAATTAGCTTAGGATTTTTCATTATGTATTTTAAAAGGTTTATGGCCATATTTATCACTTAATTAATTTTAGTAAGAGATTTAGATAAATTATGGTTCATGAGCGAAACTATCCTACCCATAATTTGGAGCTAGCATCAGTTATCTTTGCATTGAAGTTTTTGAGGCATTTCCTGTATGGGGAAAAGTGTTACATCTACATCGACCATAAGAGTTTAAAGTATATGCTCACCTAGAAGGAGTTGAACTTAAGACAAAATAGGTGGATCGAGTTGCTCAAGGATTATGATTGAATCATCTAGTACCATCCTAGTAAAGTTAATGTGGCGGCTGGCGCTTTGAGTAGGAAGTCCATGACAGACTTGAGATTAATGTTTGCTCACTTGAGGGTGACCGAGGATGATAGTTTGTTAGCCGAGCTTCGTGTGGAACCTACCTTGGTACATGAGATCAAGAGGACGTAGATGTTAGACAAAGAGTTAATGGCAAAGATAGAGATGGTCTATCTTGGCGAGATGTCTAGTTTCAAAAAGCAAGATGGTGGGGTTTTGTATTTCAAAGGTCAGTTATGTGTTCCCACCTTAGAGGATTTGCCTGATTGGGTTCTTCGAGAGGCTCACCATAGCCTGTTTGCTATGCATTCGGGTAGTAGCAAGATGTACCAAGATCTTCATCCTTTTTATTGGTGGCCCAACATGAAAAGAGATGTGCCAGAATTTGTGACCCAATGTCTAGCTTGTCAGCAAGTTAAGGATGAGCATCAAGTCCCTTTGGGTTTGCTTCAACCCATTTAGATTTCCTAATAGAAATAGGATCGGCTAACCATGGATTTCGTGGCGGGTCTGTTGTTGACCAAAAAGAGCCATGATGATATTTGGGTAATTGTAGATCACTTGACCAAAATTGCACATTTTTGCCTGTGCGTATGGATTTCACTCTTGAGAGGTTGACCCATTTGTACATCCAGGAGATTGTGAGGTTGCATGGGGTATCATCTCTGATAAAGATCATCGATTAATAGCCAGGCTATGGAAAAAGGTTCATGTGGCTTTGGATACTATATTGCATTTTAGTATCGCTTTCATCCTCAGACCGAAGGTTAGTTTAAGTGGGTTATCCAGATTTTGGAGGACATGTTGCATTGTTCCATCATTGATTTTGAAGGAAGTTGGGAAGAACATCTTCCATTAGTTGCGTTTGCTTATAAGAATAGTTTCTATTCAAGTATCAATATGTCTCCGTTTGAGGCTTGTATGGGCGCAAGTGTAGAACATCATTATGTTAGACAGAACTCAACGAGAGGAGACTCATAGGATCTGATCTGATCGAGCAAATCAAAGAAAAGGTTCATATTATCAAAGAAAGATTGCAGGCTACCTTTTATGGACAGAAAGCTTATGCGGATTTAAAGCGTAAGCACATCGAGAATGAGGTGGGTGATAGACTATTTCTCAAGGTGTCACCATGGAAGATGGTAATTCGCTTTGGTCGAAAAGGCATATCGGTTAGCTTTGCCTCTAAAAATGGCACACATTCATAACGTATTTCATATTTCCATGTTGTGGCATTATCATTTCGACCCTTTGCATGTTATTTCGCTTGAAGAGATTAAGATCAACACCGACATGACGTATGAAGAAGAGCCAATAAGAGTTTTGGATAAGGGGGTTAAAGAGCTTCACAACAAGTGTATACCCTTAGTGAAAATGTTGTGGATGAACCACAATGTTGAGGAAGCCACAAGGGAACGTGAGGGAGATATTAAATTACTCTACCCATATCAGTTTCCATTAGGTAAATTTAGAGGATGAAATTTTCTTTAAGGAGGGGGAGTTGTAATGACCCGGATTTGGAATCCAAGGGTCAGATGCACTAGGGCCTCGAGCCTTGTTGGTTGGGCTGAGTATAGCCCAAGAGGGGCATCGTTTGGGCCCCTTCTTGTTGTTGGGTTTGGTTATGAGATAGAGGAGGAGTTGAGGGGAAAAAGAGTACTTTTCCTCTTTTAAAAGAGGAAGGCTGCCCTCTCCTAATTCCCTCTGTAGAATTTGGAGGAAGGTGATATCACCTTGTCCCCTTTTTAGCTCTTTATCCCTTTCCTCATTTCTTCCCCAAGAAACCAACCATAGGTGCAATCTTTACTTTCTTTTGTGTGAATCTCAGAATTGTGGTAGAGGGAAAGTTTTTCATCATCCAAGATCTATCAATCAAGGTAAAAATGAGTGGAAATAGAGGAGTTTGGAGAAAATGGATTTTGATGGGAGTTGAGGTGGAAGAACGAGAATTGAGGATTTAGCTTCATTTATTCCTATAAAGCTCTTCCATTTATATTCCTTAAGCTTCCAGCAACGTTGTATTTTGTTTTACAACACTTCTTGTAGTGGACGAGGTTGGGAATTCTTCCAAAGACCAAGGGAAGAAGAAAGCTTGAAGTTTGGGTTAGGAGCATCATAATCAGCTGTAGGAGTAAGGTTATTACACCTCTAACTCCTTAGTCTTCTTGTACATCATAAAAATAATGCCTTGTGTGCTCTTTGGAGATTTTGGTGTTTTGGTCCCATACATCTTATGGGAAGTGATTTACCTAGCCTAAAGAGCAATTTATGTATAGGTCTACCTGTACTGGAGTGCTAAGGCTATGGAAAATTCTAATAAGCCAATTTTATATCGGTACGCTAGGGCCTGTACCGGTACCCACTAGGCAATCTGCCCAAAACTGTTGATTTTTGCTTGGAAGGTTGCAAAATTATATCGTTTGATCTAATAGACCCCTAATGACCTAAAATAAGTTGTAAAACTATAAGATTGAGAAAACACCTTATACTTGCGCATAAAACTTAAGGACTTTGTAAATGCTTTGTGTGGCTTAAATGTTTATAGCAACAATATGGTCATGAGACATTGTTAGGCGATGTGGGCACTTGTTTGGTAGGATCCAGATACCCAAGTAACGTGTTGTAACACAATGGTAAGTCTCGAATGGAGGCGTCCCGATGCTTTGTGTCTTCAACCTCGTTCGAAGATACTATAGGGGTAATTCTGAGTATGAAGTACATAGGCCTGACAATGTGTCTCTGGGCACACTCCAAGTGAAGAGTCCTGATGTTTTGTGTCTCCAGGCTTCACTCCAAGTTGTATGGTGGATTTCTTGTTGCTTATGATGTGTTTTGGATGCATTGTTTACCTTAATGCCTTGTCATCATTTCTAGTACAGGTTTATGCTTATGATTTGCATGAAGCATAGTTAAGTGGAAGTGTATTCACTGAGCTTTGTTAGCTCAACGTTAAGAATTTTTTTTTCCGTTTGCAGGTTGGCACGTGCACCAGAGAAGCACCATCGGTGTAGGTTTCAGCACATCATTTGTTTAGAGTACAACACTTAGGTCATATTGGGCTATGTATTTCGTGGGACCCTATTGTAATGTTGTAACTCTTATTTTGGGATTGTATTAAGCAAGCAAATGTTTTACTTTTTAACTATTTGGAGCTCCTTTGTAAATGTTTTTAATGGTTTAACAATGTTTTAACTTTTGAACTTGAATGTTATATGGTATGAAACTCTTTTGGGCTAAACCAAATTGGAAATTTTGAAGTAACAGTTTGGGATTAAGGCCTAATTGTGACATCCGCGCTTAGGGTGTTACATATAGTGATTGGGAAAATACCATTGATCTCTTGGTCGAGTTTTACAGATGTCCCAAAGAACTTCAGGTTTCGCTAATTGTCTTAACATTCAGATATTATGCATCAATATGATGGTCACTATTGACACGAGATAAGTGTCTTAATAGAGAAGCCTAGATAAGATCATGGTCAAAACTTAAAAAGGTCATGCGAGAGAGATTTGCTCCCAAACGTTACCAACAACAAGAGTCCAAGGCTTGTTGGAAGGAATGCTCCTCTTTTGATAAAGGTACATCTCAACTATCATCTTTTCATAACCTTACTAATGCGTTTTTTGACTATAGTTGTACGACACCAAAGGAAGGAGAATTATTGCTAGTCCAAAGTGACAGTGAACAACCATTGATGAGTCATGTTGAAGAAGTGAGAAACACACCAGAGAATGAGATGTCCAAACCGGTCAAACCATCCATGTAACAGAGAATCCACCAAGTCTCAAATGCAAGGACCAAAATGATATTTTCGAAGAAGAAACCATTAATCCCACCACCTACAAGAGTGATGGACTTGGTTCTAAAAACAAGGAATACATGGATGATGTGTTAGGTGAAACACCACGAGGTTTGCCGCCAAAAAGAGACAAAGAACACCACTTGGAGATGATTAAACTTCATAGCATACCAAACACCGATAATTCAATCCAAGACATGAAGTTCCTTTGCCATGCCATGAAGTAAGAAAAATCGATCCACACTAAGATAAAACACAAACCATGGCGAGATAAGCAACACATGGTGAGGATCTATTCTTTAGAATTTGCTGACACCAACAATTATTTTTTATCCAACTCCAAAGGGTGGAAACAACTTGTTTGCGATCCAAGTATCTACGACGTAAATTTTTCATCTTATAATGCTCCTATCTCTCCCATTACTGGTTCAGATTTGAGGATGAATCCTTTTGAGGAAAGAGGGAATGATACATGTCCGAAGAGGCTTAATTGCAAGTCAAGAAATTTAGTCGACTTATTTCAAATTTTTTATTAGGATCTAAGCATATTTTGACCATGAAGTCTTCTTTCGACTTGTGACTCAGTCTCTTAGCTTTCTAACGTACTTTAGAACACATCAATCTGACAATGGGAGATCAAGATAAGACCATTTTAGCGAAGATAGTGCAGTCAAAAAATTCCATACAAGTCTAATACGAGATTTTCAAATAATATGAATTTTTAATATTTTTTTGATTATTTGTAATTTAAATCAACTTAGGAGTTTTCATTATCTATATAAAAAAATTAGGATCATATTTATCATTTAAATTCATTAAGAGATTTAGATAAATTAGGATTTTTTATTTAATTATTTTTATAGTTTTGTTCAAATACAATTCTTTGTATTTTCCCTTTGTGGTAGGATTTTACTAGCCTATAAATAGGCTCCTCTCTTTTGTAAATAATACACTTATGTTTTTATCAATAATATTGAAAAATCCATTTGAGAGAATTGTTGCAAGATCTGTTGATCATGTGATTTTTCCTTTATAAGTTGTTTTAACAAGATTTCTTGAAGATCTTTGGAGGTCATCTTCACACTCATGCTTGCCTAGGTAATTACTCTAGAAGGATGGATTAGAGCTGCTTGATGCAGCTTGCTTAGATAATTAAATCTAAGAAGGTGTCGAGGATATAATATCCTTCAACAACAATATCGCCATCTATATTCAACCAAATCAATTTCGTCATCAACCTTCACCAAGGGGTTTTTATGCTGTCCTACTCTATCATTTGGCATCAGAGCTAAAACTATTCTTGTTTGATACCCAATGATACGCCAGCCAAGGAAAAAGTTTGCAGGGCCTTTTTTTCAAGGGAAGTATGATCTTGATGGTTATTATTATTGGGAAAATGTCGTTGATATCTATGTCGAGTTTTACAGATGTCTCGAAGAGCTTCAGGTTCTGCTGATTGTCTTAGCATTCAGAGATTTTGCATCAATATGGTGGTCACTATTGACACGAGATAGGCATCTCAATGGAGAAGCCGAGATAAGATCATGTGTAGAACCTAACAAGGTCATGAGAGAGAGATTTGCTCCCCAAACGTTACCAACAACAAGGGTCCAAGGCTTGTTAGAAGGATTTATCCTCTTTTGATAAAGGTACATCTCAACTTTCATCTTTTCATAGCCCTACTAATACATTATTTGACTCTAGTTGTACGATGCCAAAGAAAAGAGAATTATCACTAGTCCAAAGGAATAGTGAACAACCATTGATGAGTCATGTTGAAGAAGTGTGCAACACACAAGAGAATGAGATGTTCTAACCGGTCAAACCATCCATTATAATCGAGAATCCACCAAGTCTCAAATACAAGGACCAAGATGATATTTTTGAAGAAGAAACCATTAATCCCACCACCTACGGGAGTGATGGACCTGACTCTAAAAACTTGGAATACATGCATAATGTGTTAGGTGAACTGCTTGGAGGTTCGCCACCATAAAGAAACAAAGAACACCACTTGTTCTTCCAAGATATGGTTAAACTTCATAGCACACCAAGCACCGTTAATTCAATCCAAGACATGAAGTTCCTTTGCCATGTTGTGAAGCAAGAAAAATTGATCCACACGAAGATAAAGCACAAACCATGGCGAGATAAGCAACATATGGTGAGGACCGAATCTTTCGAGTTTGTCAAAACTAACAATAATTTTTATCCAACTCCAAAAGGTGGAAACAACTTGTCCTCAATCCAAGTATCTACAACGTATCTTCTTCATCTTATGATGCACTTTTCTCTCCCATTACCATTTAAATTCGAGGAAGAATCATTTTGAGGAAAGAGGAATTATACATGCCTGAAAGGCCTAATTGCAAGTCTAAAAATTTAACCGACTTATTTTGACTTTTTGAATGGGATCCGTGCATATTTCGACCGCAATGTCTTCTTTCGACTTGTGAGTCTGTCACTTTGCTTTCCAACGTACTTTGAAACGCATCAATCTGACAATGGGAGCTCAAGATACGACCATTTTAGCGAAGAATGTGCAGCTAGAAAATTCATATGTGTCTAATACGGGATTTTCAAATAATTTTGAATTTTCAATATTTTTATTGATTACTTGTAATATAAATCAGCTTAGGAGTTTTCATTATGTATTTTAAAAGATTTAGGATCATATTTATCATTTAATTAATTTTATTATGATATATAGATAAATTAGGAATTATTTTATTTAATTATTTTTATAGTTTAGTTCAAATACAATTCTTTGTATTTTCCCTTTGTTTTAGGATTTTACTAGCCTATAAATAGGCTCCTCTCTTTTGTAAACAATACACTTCTATTTTTGATCAATAATATTGAAAACTTTCTCTGAGAGAATTGTTGCAAGATTTGTTGATCATGTGTTTTTTTCTTTAGAAATTGTTTTAACGAGATTTCTTGAAGATCTTTGGAGATCGTCTTCACACTCATGCTTGCCTAGGTAATTGCGTCTAAGAGGGTGGGTTAGAGCCGCTTGATGTAGATTGCTTAGATGATTACATTTAAGAGGGAGCCAAGGACAAAATATCCTTCAACAACAATCTCGCCATCTACATTCAACCAAACAAATTTCGTCATCAACCTTCACCAATGGGTTTTTATGCTGCCCTACTCTATCATTTGGCATCTGAGCTAAAACGATTCTTGTTTGTTACGCAATGATACGCCAACCAAGGTGAAAGTTTGTAGTTCCTTCGTTTCAAGGGAAGTGTGATCTTGATGGTTATTATTATTGGGAAAATGTTGTTGATCTCTATGTCGAGTTTTATAGATGTCCCGAAGAGCTTCAGGTTTTGTCGATTGTCTTAGCATTCGAAGATTTAGCATCAATATGGTGGTCACTATTGACACGAGATAGGCATCTCAATGAAGAATCCGAGATAAGATCATGGGTGGAACTTAAAAAGGTCACGAGACAGAGATTTACGCCCAAACGGTACCAACGACAAGGCTCCAAGGCTTGTCGAAATGATTGCTCCTCTTTTGATGAAGGTACATCTCAACTTCCATCTTTTCATAGCCCTACTAATACATTATTCGACTCTATTTGTATGACGCCAAAGGAAAGAGAATCATCGCTAGTCCAAAGGAATAGTGAACAACCATTGATGAGTCGCGTTGAAGAAGTGTGCAACACACCAGAGAATGAGATGTCCCTACCGGTCAAACCATCCATTGTAACCGAGTATCCACAAAGTCTCAAATGCAAGGAACAAGATGATATTTTTGAATAAGAAACCATTAAACCCACATCCTACGAGAGTGATAGACCTGACTCTAAAAACTTGGAATACCTGGATAATGTGTTAGGTGAACCACCTGGAGGTTTGCCGTCAGAAAGAAAAAAAGAACACCACTTGTTCTTCCAAGAGATGGTTGAACTTCTTAGCATACCAAACAACATTAATTCAATCCAAGAAATGATGTTCCTTAGCCATGTTGTGAAGCAAGCAAAATAGATCCACACCAAGATAAAGAGCACACCATGGCGAGATAAGCAACACATGGTGAGGACCTGTTATTTCGAGTTTGTTGAAACCAACAATCATTTTTTATCAAACTCCAAGGGGTGGAAATAACTTTTCTTCGATCCAGGTATCTACAACGTAACTTCTTCATCTTATGATGCTCCTTTCTCTCCTATTATCGCTTCAGATTCAAGAAAGAATCCTTTTGAGGAATGAGGGAATGATACATGTGATTCAGTCTCTTAGCTTTCCAACGTACTTTGAAACGTATCAATCTGACAACAGGAGCTCAAGACATGACCATTTTAGCAAAGACAGTGTAGTTAGAAAATTCCATACTGGGCTAATACAGGATTTTTAAATAATTATGAATTTTCAATATTTCTTTTGATTACTTGTAATTTAAATCAGCTTTGGAGTTTTCATTATGTATTTTAAAAGATTTAGGATCATATTTATCATTTAATTAATTTTATTATGAGATTTAGAAAAATTAGGATTTATTTTATTTTATTAGTTTTAGAGTTTATTTTAAATACAAATATTTGTATTTTCCCTTTGTTTTAGAATTTTACTAGCCAATAAATAGGCTCCTCTCTTTTGTAAACGATACACTTCTGTTTTTTATCAATAATATTGAAAATTATCTCTGGATGAATTGTTCCAAGATTTATTCATCGTGTGTTTTTTATTTAGAAGTTGTTTCAACAAGGTTTCTTTAAAATCTTTGGAGATCATCTTGACACTCCTTCTTGCCTAGCTAATTGCGTCTAGGAGGGTGGGTTAGAGCCTCCTGAGGTTGCTTGCTTAGATAATTGCGTCTAAGAGGGTGCCGAGGACAAAATATCCTTCAACAACCATTACACTATCTCCATTCAACCAAACCAATTTCATCTTAAACCTTCACCAAAGGGTTTTCATGTTGTCCTACTCTATCAACTGAACTTAAACCTAACAAACCTTCCATTGAGCAACCCCTTATTTTAGAATTAAAACTATTGCTAGAACAATTGAAAAATGTTCATTTGGGTAATGATAACACCTTTCCTGTAATAATTTCTTCTAAGTTGCAACCTGAACAAGAAAAGAGATTGATAATTTTGGCACCGCATAAAAAGGCAGTAGGATAGACGATTGCAGATCTTAAAGGAATCATCTCAGTGGTCTACATACACAATATTCTATTGGATGAAGGCCAAGTCAATTCAAGTGAGTCTCAAGGGAGACTTAGCCATGCATGAAACAAGTTGTGATAAAGGAAATTATCAAGTGGCTCAACATCAGTATCATATACCCGATCTCTGACCGTTCATGAGTAAGTCCGGTACAATGTGTACCAAATAAATGAGGTATTACTATGGTAAGTGATTAAAGCAATGGACTCATTCTGACAAGAACTATCACCGGTTGGGGAGTATTTATGAACTACCGAAAACTAAATAAGGCCACTAGGAAATATCATTTTCTTTTACCTTTTAGTGATCAAATGCTTGATTGTCTTGCATGAAAGTCGTATTACTGTTTTCTTGATGGTTACTCATGTTATAACTAGATTGCCATAGCACCGAAGGACCAAGAAAAAACTACCTAGCATTCCCTTTTGGCACATATGCTTTTAGGAGAATGTCGTTTGGACTATGCAATGCTCTAAAAACTTTCTAGAGGTGTATGATGGCAATATTCTCTAACATGGTGGAAGATTTCCTAGAAATCTTTATGGATGACTTTTTGCTGTATAGAGACAACTTTGACAACTACCTCGACAATTTGGAAAAGGTGTTAGCACGCTGTGAAGAAGCTGATCTAGTCCTAAATTGGGAGAAATGCCACTTTATAGTAGATGGAGACATTGTTCTGGGTCACAATATCTCATCCAAGGGAATTGAAGTAGATAAAGCCAAGGTGGAAGTATTGAAAAAATGCCGCCACCGAACTCAGTCAAAGGAATTTGGAGTTTTCTTGGACATGCAGGTGTTTATATAAGATTTATTAAAGATTTCTCTAAAATTTCCAAACCTCTTTATAATTTGCTTGAATAGAACAAGGCCTTTGAATTTGACGATTCTTGTGTATCGGCATTTAAAGATCTAAATAAACAACTTGCCACAATATCTATCTTAGTTCCCCCTGATTGGTCCATACCTTTTGAGCTCATGTGCTATGAAAGTGAGTTTGCTATAGGAGCAGTCTTGGGCCAACGGAAAGGTAAAATCTTTCATGCGATATACTATGCTAGCAAAACACTCAATGATGCTAATTGAATTACACCGCTACTAAAAAGGAGTTGCTAGCAATAGTATTTGCATTTGAAAAAATTCATCCTTACTTGATTGGTACCAAGGTAACTGTTCATAGTGATCATTCAGTAATTAAATATTTGAAAGCTAAAAAGGATGCCAAACCATGATTAATTCGATGGATTTTACTTTCACAAGAATTTGACATCGAAATTAAGGACAGGAAAGGCACAAAGAACCAGATTAATGATCATCTATCCAGACTTGAAGGGAGCAATGAAGATGGTGATTATCTAGAGATCCATGATACATTTTTGGACGAGCAGTTACTACTTGCCACAGCAGTACCATGGTATGCTGATATTGTAAATTATCTTGTGGGTGGTATTTTGTCTTATGACCTTACTTATCAGGGAAAGAAACGGTTCCTACATGATGCTAAGTATTATTGTTGGGATAAACCTCTTTTGTTTAAACAATGTGTAGATCATGTTATACAAAGGTGTGTTCCCGGTGAAGAACAACAAGATGTGCTCCTTCATTGTCATTCAACATCATATGAAGGCCATTTTGGAGGCACTTGCATTGTATCCAAAGTCCTACAGTCTTTTTAAATATACTCATGAATTTTACAAGAAATGTGACTGATGCCAATGAATGGGGAATATCAATTTCATGGGACTTTTCCCATCTTCATTCTAAAATTTACACTTTACTTGATGTGGACTATGTGTCTAAATGGGTTGAGGTATCTGATAAGTGTTCAAAAGTACTATTTTTCCTACCCTTTTTACTCATATTATTGTTAGACTTAGGCTCATATTAGTTACATAATTAGTAATTCATGCATTAATCCAAGTTTCCTTCCATCGTTGAGCTTGATTGCATAACTTGGTTGTTTTTGTGGGAAAAGATGTTGCTTTGGTGTGTTTAGTGTGTATGTGTAGGATCACTTGCCAAAACAAGGCTAGAGCTAGTTGCCAGGGCATTGCATGAAGGAGATGCCGAGCTAGTTGCCAGGGCAATGCATGAATGAGACGCCGAGCCAGTTGCCAGGGCAATTGTCGACAAAGAATAAGGTGATATGGTAGTCGAAATTGATGACTAGACAAGCCCAAGATGGCATGGAGCAAAGCTAAATCCAAAAGGAGTTTGATTTCCATGAAGATATTAAAGAAGAATTAAATTCCAAGAAGATAGAAGAAGTTCTAGAAGGAATATAATTATAATAAAGAATTATATTCTTTAAAGATAATTTAATTCCAACTTAACTTCCTCCTCAAAGAAGGACTTTGACCTAGCCCTATAAATTAGAGGCCATGCCGTCAACTCCAGAGGGGAGAGAGGAGAGAATTTTTGACAAGCATCTAGGGCAAGGAGATTTCGACAAGCTTCATTCTTCATCTTTTTCTTCCTTGTTCAATTAGGTTCATGCTAGGGATTCTTTATCTTGTGTTTCTTTGGAACCTAGCCATGAACTAAATCTATTTGGCTAAGGTTATTGTGTCTTGTGGTTGTGAGAAACTATTGGATTTTGTTTAGGTAATAAGAGTTTGCAATTTTCTATTCAAGGTTTATTCATTCTTGGTTCTTATTCTTGTTTGTGAGTGAATTGGGAGAGGATCTCGTTGTAGCGATGTCCTTTTTCGCTAAAAAAACGAGTTTTCGAAGTGTTTGTGATTTTTCAGGTATTAAAATATTTGTTCCGTGGGGTTTAAAAAACCGCGTTTTATTTAAAAATTGGAGTCGCCACCGGCCACTTAGGTAGGCCGGACACCATAAAACCAGAGATTTAAAAACTGTTGGGTTTGGGAGTCGGTTACGGATGGGGAAGGATTAGCACCCCCACACCGCCCAAAATTGGTACTTTAATAATTACCGCTTTATTAATATTATATTTTCCGGATTAAAGTGATGGTTAGTTTAAAATTTGGTTATAATTGCGAATAAATTTTAAAGGCCCCGTTATCAGAGAGTAAACGCCCAACCACTATCACTACGCCTTATACTGGCCCCGTTTACACTCGGATAAAAGGACACCACATTGACAATTTATATCTCGATATGCAATATTAGTGGGCAAAATATAAAACATGGCAAATAATTTAAATGCCATAAATATTAACATAACAGAATACTAATCTAACATAAATAAAATTCTAAACTAAAACATACATATAAACATATTAATCTAACTCATAAATAAAAACATATCTAGCATAATTAAAATACTAATATTCATAAATATTAATCTAACATAAATAAAAACAAATTCAACATAAATAAAATACTATTCTAAAACATACATACATAAATATTAATCTAACTCATAAATAAAAACATATCTTACATAAATAAAATATTAATATAAAGCGCAAATTTAAAACATATTAAATATTAACCTAAAGCATAAAAATAAGACTACAATTTTAAAATAACTAATACTTCATTAAATTATAAAAATTACAACACTAATAAAAAAGGGAAGAAAATATACCTAACTAGGAGCTCGAATAACGAACCCCGATTGAACCCCAACGAGATCTACCGCGACCCCTCCAAAAATATTAACTAGATCGGACCTAAAATAGGACCCCGATCGAATGTTGGATCGAACCAACTGGGGTCGAGGGCACTGCCCCCAACCTCGGCCAGCCTTGCGGCCGGCCTAGCCCTAATTAGGGAGCCAAATTGTTTTTGCCAATTTGGCAATTTTGGCATGCAATTCCCTGGCCAATTTTGGGCGTGAGAATTGTGTGTAATTGCTGCCTATTTATAGGCCAAAGGGGATGGGTTAAGGGTGACGTGGAGCACCCTGCTCCACGCAATTTTCTTCCTTTTTTTTAATAATATATTTTTTATTATTTTTTTTGATTTTTTATTAATTTTATATTATTATTAAAATAATACTAATAACACTAAAACCCGGTCAAAAATGAGTGATTACAGTTGCCCCTCTTTGCTTGTTCTTGTGAAACGAGGACAAAGCAAAGATCAAAAGCACTCATTTTTTGACCTACTTTCTTGTATTTGGCTTCGGAATCACGTGTTCTTCTGGAACTATCCGCTCTTCCTTAGCTGAATCTTCAGGCTCGTAAGTTGTTCCTATATAGAGCTTCGTCACCTTCCGATCTTGGAGTTATAGGCTCTTTCTACATAGAACCCTTCACTCTGAAGCCTCGAGTTATGAGTCCCTCCTATATAGAACCTTTCATTCTGAGACGGTGCAGCTTGGAGTCCTTCCTATATAGAACTCTTCGCCTTCAACGCTGGTTTCTCCTATATAAAACCTTCTGCGTCGCTGATGGATTCTTCCGACTGGGAGTTCCTCCTGTATAGAACTGCTAGTCTTCAAACCCTGGAGCTGTCAGTCCTTCCTATAAAGAACTTTTAGCTTTGAAATCTCGAGCTACTGAGGTTCTTCCTATATAGAACCTTTCACTGAGACAAGAAAGCTCAAGCCCTTCCTATTTAGGACTCTTCGCTTTCAACACAACAGGTTTCCCTATATAAAACCTTGTGTATCATGGGTGAATTCCTTGGTGGGAGTTCTTCCTATATAGAAGAACTGCTAGTCTTCACCCTCGAGCTGTAAGTCCTTTCTATATAAATCTTTCAGCTTCTAAAATCCTGGAGCTATGGATTCTTCCTATATAGAATCTTTTACTCTAAGACAGTGAAGCTCGGAGCCCTTCCTATATAAGGCTCTTCGCTATCAACACAACAGGTTTTCCCTATATAAAACCTTGTGTATCATGGGTGAATTCCTTCGACTGGGAGTTCTTCCTATATAGAACTGCTAGTCTTCACCCTGGAGCCGTCAGTCCTTCCTATATAGAACTTTTAGCTTCTGAAATCTCAGAGCTACAGGTTCTTCCTATATAGAACTTTTCACTCTAAGACAGTAAAGCTCGGAGCCCTTCCTATATAGGACTCTTCGCTTTCAACACAACAGGTTTTCCCTATATAAAACCTTGTGTCATGGGTGAATTCCTTTGGCTGGGAGTTCTTCCTATATAGAACTGCTAGTCTTCACCCTGGAGCTGTCAGTCCTTCCTATATAGAACTTTCAGCTTCTGAAGCCTCGGAGTGGCGGATTCTTCCTATATAGAACCTCTCTCTGCAGACGCTTGGAAACATAGGCCTTTTGTATGTAGAACCACTATCTTCACATTTGGGATTCATACCACGATGGCTACCGATGTCTCTTCAGATTCGAGGATTCACACCGAAAATGGCTACCAAACTTTCTTTAAATTTGGGGACTCATGCCAAAGGTGGCTGCCAAACTTTCTTCAAATTTTAGGGACTCACGCCGAAGATGGCCGCCAAAACTTCTTCAAGTTTAGGGACTTACGCTGAAAATGGCCACCAAAACTTCTTCAAATTTAGGGACTCACGCCGAAAATGGCCGCCAAAACTTCTTCAAATTTTAGGGACTCACGCTGGAAATGGCCGCCAAAACTTCTTCAAATTTAGGGACTCACGCCGAAAATGGCCACCAAAACTTCTTCAAATTTAGGGACTCACGCCAAAAATGGCCGCCAAATCTTCTTCAAATTTTAGGGACTCACGCCGGAAATGGCCGGCAAAACTTCTTCAAATTTAGGGACTCACGCCGAAAATGGCCGCCAAAACTTCTTCAAATTTAGGGACTCACGCCGAAAATGGTCGCCAAAACTTCTTCAAATTTAGGGACTCACGCCGAAAATGGCCGCCAAAACTTCTTCAAGTTTTAGGGACTCACGCCGGAAATGGCCGCCAAAACTTCTTCAAGTTCTTTGATAATTCTTCAGGTACCTGTCCAAAATAAGCAAAAATTGACATGCCCCTATCTATATGATGCATGCAATGTAATGGTTTCTTTCTTTTCTTTTTCTTTTTTCTCTTCTCATTTTCTTTTTCTTTTCTTCTTTTTTCCTTTTCTTTTCTTTTTCACTTTTTCTCTTTCTTTCTCTCTTTTTCTTTTAGCCTTTTTGTTCTAAAGTCTTACACCCTGAAAGGTCGTTCCTCAGATTTCTTCATCTCTTTACTTCTTCACTGTAGGCTCTTAAATCCTCATTTGAACATGTTTTTAAACCTTTTGTGTGAAAGGCCTTCTTGTCTTCAAGGTTATCACTTGTCTTCATAAATGATCCTCTGGTTCTTATATTATTTTTATAAGAACCATTGTCATCTTCTTCGCTTGGCGTTGCCCCATTCAACCACGGGCTCCACTGCTTTGAATTTTCTGACCCATCATACAGAGCCTTGATCTATTTCTAGTCACTAGGGTGAGCCAAAATGCTTCCATCCCCTGAGCTTATCCTTGATCTTCTCGTAGCACTTCGATGGGAACTAACTCTCGGTCCCTATGCTTTAAATCTCATCATCATTCATTTTTAAAGTAAAGTAAAAGGCAATTTACTTGTGTATATTTCAAAAAATAATGATTGTTTGAAAAGATAACAGTCATTTTGAAAATCACAACTTGGATGGGATACCAAACATTTTGAAAACATTGTTTGGAACAAATGGTAAACATCTTTTTCTTTTCTTCTTCTTTTTCTAAGGACCAAACATTTTTTATAAAATAATGCTTGGAGAATGGTAAACAAAATTTGAAGTGTATTGCCAAACATTTTTAAAAATTAATGTTTGGGGGAAATGGTAAACATCAAAACTTTGGGAGAAAATGTCAAACCTTTTAAAACATGTTTGCCCCCGAAATATCAAACACCATAACGCATCTGCTTCAAGTTGCCAGAGATCAACTCTAATGAAGCGCATATTTAGAAGATCTTGACCATTGTGGAGATATATGCCAATATATAGTTTCTTCTGGTCTAATAGGCTTTTGAGAGGAACAACCCCACCTAGTTTCTACCCCGTTTAAGGTGGCACTCTTAATCTCACTATCTCACCATGCCCCATCCTTCCCTCATTTGGGTGTCGATCAAGCACTTTGAAGTTTGACGTTCCTTGAAGCAAAGTTAACCCTTATAGGCGGAATGAAATCTGAAGACGTTCTCATTCAACTTGGATATCTATGGATGACCAGAATGGTCTTTGGGGGCTTGTAATGTAGGCCTTTGGTTTATGGTTAAGTGAAACAGTATTTCTGTACTTGTGTAACTTGGATATGCCCATTATTCGTTCCCTTTTTTTATCACTCTAGACTGCCCGTTTTCGGGTTTTCACCCTAGAGTTCATTTCCTTTCTTTTTACTGTAGGCTGCCTTGCATTTTGGCTATATACTGATGTTCGTTTTCTGTTCAATAATGCTTGATCCTTCAATACTCCTCGAAACTGAGATTTCTTGAATGAAGGACTATGAATACATTTCTGGGAATTCTTGTGATCGACACGCCCAGATGAAATGTTATCCTTTCTTTTTTCTTTTCTTTTTTCTTTTTCTTTTTCACTTTTTCTCTTGGATCGCTCTAGACTGCCCATTTTTGGGTTTTCACCCTAGAGGTCACTTCCTTCTTTTGTATCTTCGGATCGATATATTTTGGCTGGATATTGATGCCAGCATGCTCAGGCAAACTACTCTTTTTCTTCATTTTTAGGATCACTCTAGACTACCCATTTTTTGGGTTTTCACCCTAGAGGTCATTTCCTTTTTCGAAATTGGCAATCTTCGGGCCGACTTGTCTTGACTTGGCTTCAATTCAAGCTTCTATACTAATTTTCAAAACTGATGTTTACTTGAAATGTGGATTCCTTCTGTCTCTTGCTCATAGTTGAAGTCTCGTTCTTGTATTGTTTGATCTGTGTGTGAAACATATACACTATTCTTTCTTTCTTTCTTTTTCTTCTGCTTTTTTTTCTTTTTTCTTCTTTTTTCTTTTTCTTTCTCTTTCTTTTTTCTATTATTTTATTTCTTCTTTTCTTTTCTTTTTTCTCTTTTTGTTTTGTTTTCTTGTTCTTTTTTGTTTTAGACTACCCATTTTGGGTTTTTAGCCTTGAATCTCTTTCTTCTTATTCGAGTCTATGAATGTATCCTCGAATCAACACGGATCTATATTGGGTACTGATGTGATCTTCTGCTCGGAGTTAATTGCCTCTCTGCAGCTCTTCTGATATTTACTCGATCTGGATTGCTTCAGCCTTCTGATTACCATTTATCTTCTTTTTTGGTTTTTCGTTTGGGCATATCCATGTTTTCAACCACTTTCTTCTGATGATTTTCTGATCTTCGTATCTAATCTGTATGGTCTCATCTGTGTCTTCTGGTAAAGTAAAAGAACAAAATTCGTTGTCATATTCACAAATGTCCTGAGAATGCCTTCAGGGGGTAGAGGTTTAGGGTCAACTTTCATTTCAAGGATCTTAAACGACAAGTGCCTGAGAAGATAAACTCTTAAAATGGGAACTGCCCATTGTCTAAACACTCGTTTTGTTCCTCTGTTGGCCTAAGTAAACTAGCAGATACTCACATTTACAGTATCCCCATAACATTCAATCTCTTCTAAATATATGCAACTTAGAGTTGATCTTTGGGTTTGAAGCGAATGTACTGTTGCATTCAAAATTCGAGGACCTGGTATAGAAATGATATATACATATGTCTATTCAAAAATGTGTGTATATTCATATGGGAAAACTACCCCATAAAAATGAAATGTTTAAAGAATCAAGAATGTAAAAATGTTTTTCTAATTGGAAATGTGATTTTTTTAATTCTAAAAATATTTGTTTGAGAGTTATTTCCTTCTTTTTCTTTTTTTTAAGCATTGAGCATTTCTTTGTGAACTGATGGAAGAACCATAGGGACATCCGGACTACCTCCCGAGTACTAACTCATTTCGGTCCTTTGTAGTGCAGGCTTGTGCTACTTCTCTTGTTTTTCCTTGCTGGATCAATTCTTGTCATGACTCCCTCGTCAACCAACTTATTGATTTCTTCTATTAACAACCTCAAATTTCTTGGTGCTATGCCCCGGTGCCTTAATGTATAACTCACATGCACTGTATGGATTAAAACTGTGGGCGATGAGCTGGGCGTAACCTTTATCGGCCCGGAGGTAAGGTACTAACCCTTGACCAAATGAGGCCATATGTCCGACATGGAATAATCCGAATATCTCTAAATATGTACTTGTTCGAGGAAATTTTCTTAGTGATTCGGGGGAATCTGCATGTCTTATTCTCTTACAAACACGAGAACCTTTGAAAGTGGTACTCGTTTATATCTTTCTTTCTTTCTGCTCTTAGGCATGTCTGGTCTTTTAAACTTAGGTCCTGGAGTGCATGTTTGATTCTCTCTCCAACTGTCATGAAGTCCTCAAAGCTGACATTCATTTTCCCGAGCACCTTATCAACGAAGAAATAAGAAAGGTGGCATGTAAGTCACTTTCCTCTTTATCTATGGGAGGCTGCACCTGGGTCGCTAAACAGAGACACCTCAAAGCACATTCCTTAAAGCTTTATCAGGTTTCATCTTCGTACCCTGGAGATACTGACGACTCGGTGCCAGGTCCAAAGCATATCATAACACAGTAGGTCCTGCTAGACTGTCGGGAAAGTAGTGGATCGACAAATTTTCAATGCAGCCCTCCATCTTTTTTGCAGAATATGGTCACGTGAATCTTGGGGCATCTTGTTCCGTTATCATGCGCAAATCTGAAGTCTTTGGAATCCGGAGGAACGACCAAATCAGGTTCAAACAGAGCTTTCTTGCATCAAATGCATCAAACTTATTTTTTTTTCTCTCTCTTTTTCTCTCGAGTCCATCTTCTAACTGCTCGAATCTTGATTTTTGAGTGTCTTGAATTCTTTTATTCACGATAAAACTCTAATTGTTCTTTGGATTACCCCCAAAAATTTTATGCAAGATAATGATAATGTTATGTAAAAATATGTCATGACTGTATGCAATGCAATCCTAAAATATAAACATGAATGCAATAAGGTATTGATTCCAAAAGTGATCCTCATAGAACGACGTTCATTGAGGACAAAAGGTTTCATTATATCAGATATTAGATATTCACAGTTACTGATAAGCTTCAGTGCCTACTTTCTTAACTTCATCTAGTAGTCCGGTCAGCTTGCCTCTGTAGTCCAACACTTGATCCATGTTCTGATAAAGCCTGCCACCTTGTTAAGCCGCCTTACCTGCTCGAGTAATATCGATCTTCGAGTCTTCATCTATCCCCTGCTTAGTCTTTCGTAGCTTGGAAGTTGCCCTTTCCAACTGATAACATCCTGACTTGATTCTTGCTTGACTAGTTTTTCTTCTTTAAATATTCCGAGTCGTCTTTCAACTAGACAACACCGTTCATCTATTCATTAAAGGTGACCCAATATGATATTCTTAAACACTCAGGAAAGCTTTTGATGATCATTCTGCAAATTCAATTTTATCCAAGTTATCTCTCTCATCTGAGCTGGCTGAACTCGAAATAATATCCCTCTCCTGGGATGCCCCTATCTCTGATCTTCAAATTTAACTCGCTTGAGTGACCCACTTCGGTATTACTCAAACTTTGTCCTGGATATCGATTCCTCCTCAACTTTGCCCCTCGGGTGATTGTTAGCTCACTATAGAATTGGGGAACTCCGTCTTTGAAACCTAAAATCCTCATCGCGATAAGATCTTGAACTCATTCCTCAGGGCCTCGCAATCCTCAATACCGTGACCCAAACTTCCTAAACGGTAACTGCCTCTAGCACGTGTGTAGTAATCTTTTGGATAAAACGATCTCTTCGCTAGAGACTTCAACGAGGTAACAAGGGTTCAATTTATCGTATTTGGCTGACTTGGAGGTAGAATTCTGACTATATCTCTCTATTCTGATCCTTAATCGGTTCTTCTTTTGGTTTGATGGATCGCTTACCTTTCGTTTTGATGGATCGCTTACCTTTTGTCAAAGTATTCATCTGATACATCACGTCTTCCTTCTACTTCTTTCAACTCTTGCACTTCACTTTGCTCATTACCAGTACCGTGTCTCCTTACCGTGTTTGACCTGAAGTCTTCAGATGGTTTTTCTTCTATTGTCTCCGATCTTGTTCTGGGACAAAACCCTAGATCTGTGCCCTCTAATATCTGACTAGACGACCCTTTACCGATTATGAACGATTTCTAAGATTTGAGGGACCACTTCGGGAATCAATACCCTATAAATGCGATAATGCATGCAAATGCGATATTGATTCTCAACAGTCTTTGAAAAACTTTCAATAGAGAAAATGTATGTTTGCAAGAAATTAATAATGAATTACAGGCAACAATTGAATTTATTCTAGAGGCCTTGACTTCGGGAAACAAAACCTGTGCTCCACGTCTCGACGTCGTCTTCAGGATGATGGATGACTCCGTCTTCTCCTCTTATTCTATTCTATGGACTCGTGACATCGTGATCTTTATTTTTGTGGCTTCTGAAAAGGACATCAGACAATATATTTTCTTCTGTAGATCCGGGTACGTCTAAACAGGGATGGATTCTATCGATCTTAGGGGAGTACTTTAAAACTTTTTGGGGTTTAAATTAAAATTTTCAAGGATCATTTGGTTTAAAATTTTCCCCTTTTTTAAAAAAAGTTTTAACTTACTTAAAAAATGAAACTTTTAGGTTTCTTTTTGTTATTATTATTATTCTGAAAGTTTTATGAGGGAAGAAGTTTCAAAGCAAAATAATAATATTTTCATTTTTTTTAAATGAGTTAAATTAAAATCTAAGATTTTTTTTAAATGGTCAAATGTGAAGATTTAAAATTGGGGTTCTGCGGCCCTGACTGAATCTTCTACGTCGCACGTGCCTTACTATCGTACCGTCTTCTTTCTTGATTGGTCTTTGCTCGGCCTAACTTGTTACTGTAATATTATCGTTTCTGGCAAAGCATACTTTTTCTATTTTGAAAGCCTTTTAAAGAACTGTTCTTGAATCAACACCATGTCATGATATGCAACATGAATACAAATAAAGGTGTTGATTCCGCTGGTAATCACCATTTCGAATGACTTTCATGGGAATTAAAGGGTCTAGATTACAAAAAGGTCCATATTACAAAAGGAGTCCCTGTTACAAAAAGTCTTAATTACAAAATAAAATTCTACACATAAGCTCTAGCTCTACCTCCTAGATCCTCAACAGCTCTGAGCAACTTGATAAACCTTGGTGCTTCTTCCATGTCCGGGGTTACGAAAGGAAGGAGAGCCGCGACTTCGGTAGCTAAGTCATTCACACGCCTTGCAACTCGTCGTATGTCCACCATCAGGGTCTCGTGTGTATACTTTGGCATTACACGCTTGCTCGGCAAATTGTTACTTCGGATCTGTCGATTAATCTCTAACCGATGTCGCGCGACTGGATCGATGTCGTCCTTCCTAGGACACCTTTTTTTCCATGATGAAAGATTTTCTAATAGGGCAAACCACTTGAATCAACGCCTCTATGTAATGTGGATGCAATGATAATGCAACAAAAGTAGGTGTAAAATAAAAATAAAACACAAAAAATGAGTTAGTACCGGATAAAAATAATAAATACATAAATAAAAGGACAAATAAAATAAAATAAGGTAAACAAACAAAAAACCCTATTTATCCCGTCTAAAACACCTGAGGTTATCCGCATAGCTCTAAAGGGGTGGTTTTCTATATGTTCTCTACATGCAGTGTTGGTGCTAGGAGGTACCCGAATTGTCCTTGCTGTTCTCTACTAAGAGTAGCAAGGCCCCCGATCATCACCCATTATAGGCTCCTTTCAACTGGGTTCAATTCAGGGGGACCCATTCGCTTATGCCCGTATGAAGGAACGATATCCTTACGAAAGCATAAGGTACTCGAGCCCCGAAGGTACTTGCTAGGCCCATACGGGAGAACGATATCTCCACGAAAGCATTAGCGTTTTCCCCCCACTTAAAAAAACGGGTTTATATGCCATATTTTAAATGCGTTAAAATAAACGCGCACTTATAACCGAATGTTAATTTAATAGTCATTTTAACCCGGGATTTCTAATATTAATAAAGCGGTAATTATTTTAAAAAGCATGACTCTCTTCTTGTTTTCGAAAAACAAAAAATTGTCCCCAGCGGAGTCGCCATCTGTAGCGATGTCCTTTTTCGCTAAAAAAACGAGTTTTAGAAGTGTTTGTGATTTTTCAGGTATTAAAATATTTATTCCGTGGGGTTTAAAAACCGCGTTTTATTTAAAAATTGGAGTCGCCACCGGCGACTTAGGTAGGCCGGACACCATAAAACCAAAGATTTAAAAACTGTTGGGTTCAGAGTCGTTTACGGATGGGGAAGGATTAGCACCCCCACACCGCCCAAAATTGGTACTTTAATAATTACCGCTTTATTAATATTAGATTTTCCGGATTAAAGTGACGATTAGTTTAAAATTTGGTTATAATTGCGAATAAATTTTAAAGGCCCCGTTATCCGAGAGTAAACGCCCAACCACTATCACTACGCCTGATACTGGCCCCGTTTACACTCGGATAAAAGGACACCGCTTTGACAATTTATATCTCGATATGCAATCTTAGTGGGTAAAATATAAAACATGGTAAATAATTTAAATGCAATAAATATTAACATAACAGAATATTAATCTAACATAAATAAAATGCTAAACTAAAACATACATATATACATATTAATCTAACTCATAAATAAAAACATATCTAGCATAAATAAAATACTAATATTCATAAATATTAATCTAACATAAATAAAAACAAATTCAACATAAATAAAATATTATTCTAAAACATACATACATAAATAAAACTATTAATATAAAGCACAAATTTAAAACATATTAAATATTAACCTAAAGCATAAAAATAAGACTACAATTTTAAAATAACTAATACTTCATTAAATTATAAAAATTACAACACTAATAAAAAAGGGAAAAAATATACCTAACTATGAGCTCGAATAACGAACCCCGATTGAACCCCAACGATATCTACCGCGACCCCTCCAAAAATATTAACTAGATCGGACCTAAAATAGGACCCCGATCGAATGTTGGATCGAACCAACTGGGGTCGAGGGCACTGCCCCCAACCCCGGCCAGCCGCTAATTAGGGAGCCAAATTGTTTTTGCCAATTTGGCAATTTTGGCGTGCAATCCCCTGGCCAATTTTGGGCGTGAGAATTGTGTGTAATTGCTGACTATTTATAGGCCAAAGGGGATGGGTTAAGGGTGACATGGAGCACCCTGCTCCACGCAATTTTCTTCCCTTTTTTTAATAATATATTTTTTATTATTATTTTTTGATTTTTTATTAATTTTATATTATTATTAAAATAATACTAATAACACTAAAACCCGGTCAAAAATGAGTGATTACACTCGTAACTTCATCTATTTATCTAATATCGGGAGACTTAGATTCAAGAAACGAATGAATATGATCTTTATTCAATCTATTGATGGTGAAGATTAATCCGGCCTAGGAATAAGTTAAGGATTTCAACGGCTAAGAGGAGCGCAAGATTGGTTGTTGTTCACCCTTGATTCACGGAGGGATGTATTATCAAGGCATGCACAAGTAGCTAGAGTTTTGACTTAGGGATAAGAAGAAACCATTGATGAACGCTCTGCTAAACATTGAAGTTGCTGCCCAGACGCCCAAGTAGTTGCCCAACTAGTCGCCCAGGCAACCATCGATTAGTTGCCAAGGCAACCCCGTTGTGCAAGTTGCCACGGCAACTGAGTTGCCCGTGCACTCTTTTACCAAGACGATCCAATCGGCTATCACACCTAAACTCACGATAACCTGGCCCATCTCTCTCATTTAATTACATCGCCTTTTACTTATTTGCTTTTTAGATTAGTTATTAGTTAAAACTCCTATAATCTTCTACTTGTGTTTTCTTTTACTTTTTACAGTGCAAGAGACTAGATTCTTGAAGTGGCATCAATCCCTGTGGAGACGATATCTTTTATACTATAACTTGCAACGTGTATACTTGCACAATTGCGTAGCACTTATTACGCGCAACAAGTTTTTGGCGCCGTTGCCGGGGATTGGCAATAGCGACTTTGTTTTTATTTTCTTGCACTTTCTTTTTACTTTTCTTGTTTAAGATTCAAAGGGCTAACAAACTTTGGTTTTGCATTGGTATATGACCAGGGCGAGACCGATTACACCAAAATATCCCTTTGATCCAGAAATCGAACGAACCTTACAAAGACTTAGATGAAGGATAAGAGTAGCAATGGCTTATCAAGACGGCAATATGAATCAAGATGTTCCAGCAGGAGGAGGAGTGATTCTTGAACGAAACAAAACTATTCGAGACTATCTTGAAGAAGATCTTGATGGACTTAATCCAGGAGTTATCACACCTGAAATTGAAGCCGACCACTTTGATTGAAACCGGTAATGTTTAATATGATCAACACAGTTGGTCAATTTGGAGGCTCAGCAACTGAAGATGAACGACAACATCTTAAATCTTTCCTCGAGATTTGCAACTCGTTCAAAATACACAGAGTCACCCCCGATGTTTTACGATTAAGATTATTCCCCTATTCACTGAGGGATAGGGCGAAAGCATGGTTGAATAGCATTCATGCCGGATCAATAGGATCTTGGACCGATCTTTGTCATGATTTCCTTGCTCGGTTTAATCCTACAAATTTGACTGATAAGCTTCGTAACGATATTACTTCTTTTCGACAGGCAGATGATGAATCCATGTACGAGGCTTAGGAGCGATATAGAGAACTTCTACACAAATGCCCCCTACACGGATTCCCGGTGTGGACTCAAGTAACAATGTTTTACAACACCGTAAATACACCAACAAGGATGATGCTAGACGCCTCGGCAAATGACATACTCCTAGATAAGTCACTGGAGGAAGCAATGCAAATTCTAAACAGGCTGGCCAAGAATGATTATCAATTCCCCTCTACTAGAAGAGGAGGAGTTAGACGCCAAGCCACAATACATGAACTAGGATCATCAGATACAATTTCGGCACAATTGGCCACTTTAACCAAGATGATCCAGAATATGCAAAAACCAAACAACACACATGAGGTCAAGGTAATGGATTCTTTTTGTGAGTTATGTGGTGATAACCATGATTCTTCTGAATGTATGCAGAATCCGGAATCCAGCTTCTATGTGGGGAATTACAATCGGAACAACAATGTGATGCCCAATACATACAATCCAGCTTGGAAGAAGCACCCGAATTTTTCATGGAGTAATCCCAACAATGCTCTAAACCAGAACAATCAGAATGCACAAGCATCGGGATTCCAGCAGAATATGACACGGCAACAGTTGCCGCAACAACAACCGATAACATCTAGTTCTTTGGAAAATTCTCTAAATGCTTTTATGATGAAAACTAAATCTTATATGGCTGAGAATAGTAACTTCATAAAAAGAACTGATGCTTTTATTAACAGGACCGAGATGAGATTGAAAAACCAAGAGGCGGAAATCAAATCATTGGAAAATCAAGTCGGACAATTTGCTCAAAACCTGAATACTAGACCGCAAGGAGGTTTACCTAGCGATACTGAAGTCGCAAGAGGAACTGGCCATGAGCAATGTAAGACTATCACCACTAGAAGTGGCCAACAACTTAAAGAGGCTCAAGCCCGCTCATCAAACAAAACTCCACAAAAAGATCAAGACGAACCTAGCGGCAAAGCCTCAGATGCTGAACCAGGAATTGCCGCGGCAACCGACAATAAGCATGCCTCGGCAACCGACGATAAGGATGCTTCGGCAACTTGTGATAAGCATGCCTCGACCACCCCAATTGATAATGCCTAGGCAACTCTAGTTGTCCCGGCAATCTCAGTTTGTTTGCTGAGAAAAGTTGAGAGAAAAGTTTTGTAAAAAAATGGTTACGTGAGAAAATGTTTTAAAAAAATAAGATCTTTTAATTAAATCATCATATATCCATTTATTAAACCATTTAAAAATACATTAAAAATGGCCATAATTAAGAAAGAAATATGTTGAAAAAGATTGAGTTAATAGCTCCTTAAAGATTCTATGTTTTGATCCTTTTTCGATTTAGTCACCAAAAACAGTTTTAAAAACTTTTAATTTAGTCACTAGACTAAAATGTCATAAAATAAGAATTAATCCCTTCAAATTGAACTTACCAAATTACTTAAAATATTATTAAAATAATTTAAAACATTTTTCCACATTTTATTTTCCCCTAAAATCACTTTTATAAAATTATTTTCCTGAAACTATGCGAATTGCAAAAACTGGTTCTCACTAACCTCCGATCCAACCTGGTTCACATCTAGGCCCATTTCAAGGTTTTACAACTCTCCCCTTCTTAAGAAATTTCATCCTCGAAATTTATCTGTCGGGAAAAGATGAGGGAACTGCTTTAGCATATCCTTTTTGCTCTCCCAAGTTGCTTCCTCTACACCACGGTGCCGGCACAACACCTTTACCAACTCTATGGTTTTTCAGCGGAGAACTTTACTACTTGAATCCAGAATCCTCACCGGTTCTGCATCATAGGTCAAATCCTGATTCAACTCAATCTCCTCAATGGGCATAACATGCGAAGGATCCGATCTATACCTCCGCAACATCGATATATGGAAGAAATCATGTATCTTTTCTAACTTAGCCGGCAACCTCAATCTATATGCAGCAGGACCAACATGCTTCAACACCTTATACGATCCAATGAACCTAGGGCTCAACTTGCCATTCCGCCCAAACCTTATCACCTTTTTCCACAGTGAAACCTTCACAAACACACGATCACCAACCTCATACTCAATCTCCCTTCGCTTACCTTATACGTAGGACTTTTGTCGATCTGAAGCGTATCCAGCAAAGAAACATATTTCTCTCCTATCTTTGCCCAACAAAGTGGCGTATGACATCTTCTACCATAAAAAGCCACGTATGGAGCCATATGGATACTGGCTTGATAATTGTTATTATAAGCAAACTTCATTAATGGCAACTACTTCTACCACGATCCTTGAAAATCTATAACACAACAACGCAACATATCCTCCAGGACTTGGATAACGCGTTCGAACTGAGCATCCGATTGCGGATGATACGAGGTACTAAAGTTTAACTATGTACCCAAGGCCCTATGTAAACACCTCTAGAACCTCGCGGTGAAGAGCTGATCTCTATTCGACACAATGGACTTCGGCACCCCATGCAACCTCACAATCTCAACGATATACAACTCTGCCAACTTATCCAAAGTATATGTCATATGGACATCCAGGAAATGTGCACACTTCGTAAACCTATCCACGATCACCCAAACAGAATTCTTCTTTGACGGCGTCAAAGGCAACCCAGACACAAAATCCATAGTGATCCTCTCCTACTTCCACTGGGGAACCCTCAACGGTTGCAACAATCCCGAAGGAAACTGATGTTCTGCCTTAACACGTTGGCAAACCATACAACGAGCCACAAACTCCGCAATATCCTTTTTCAAACCAATCCAGTAATATTTCTTCTTCAAGTCCTAATACATCGTCGTACTCCCCGGATGTATCACAAAAGGACTTCAATGTGCCTCGGTCAAGATAGTGTGTCTCAACTCTTCATCACTCGGCACCAATACTCGATCTTTGAAACACAAAACCCTATCCTCACTAAAGCCAAAATCTGTTTGATTCCCTTCCAAGATATTCTTAATATGTGGTACTAACTCATCATCAAAAGGTTGCTTCTCCTTTATCAACTGTAACATCGAAGGCTTCACTTGCAACTATGCTAGCAACCCACCATCTCGTGATACACTTAGCCGTGCAAACATCACTCTCAACTCCACCACAACATTTCTACTCAAAGCATCTGCTACCACATTTGCCCTCCCAGGGTGGTACTCAATGGTTAGATCATAATCCTTTAACAGCTCCAACCACCTTCGCTACCTAAGATTTAACTTCTTTTGAGACATAAGGTATTTCAAACTTTTGTGGTCGGTGTATACAGCACGCTTATCACAGCAGAGATAGTGTCGCCAAATTTTTAAGGTAAACACCACCGTCGCCAACTCAAGATCGTGTGTAGGGTAATTACGCTCGTGCACCTTCAACTTCCTTGATGCATATGCGACCACCCTTCCTTCCTGCATTAACACGCATCCCAAACCCACGTAGGACGGATTGCTATACATAAAAAGCTCCTTCCTTGACTCTGGCTGAATCAAGATTAGAGCGTGTGTCAAAGCCTCCTTCAGCTTGTCAAAAGCCTGGTGCCTAACTTTTGTCCACTCGAAACTCACATCCTTCTGCAACAACTTCATCAAAGGGGTTGTGATCTTTGAAAACCCGTCGACAAACCGCTGATAATAACCCGCCAACCCTAGAAAACTATGAACCTCCGAGATAGATTTTGGTGGCCTTCAATTAACAATGGCCTCAACTTTTTGCGAATCTACGCAAATTCCTTTGGCCGACACAACATGCCCAAGGAAAACCACTTCCTTGATCCAGAACTCACACTTGCTTAATTTGGCATAAACCTTGTTATCCAACAAGACTTGCAACTCTATTCGGAGATTTTGATCGTGATCCTCTATAGTACATGAGTACACAAGGATATCATCGTTGAACACTACCACGAACTGATCCAAAAACTCATGAAACACCCTATTCATCATATCCATAAATGTTGCCGGTACATTCGTCAAACCAAACGGCATCACTAGGAATTTGTAATGCCCATAACGTGTGCGAAAAGCTATCTTCGGCACATCCCTATCTTTCACTTTCAACTGATAATATCCTGATCACATATCTATCTTCGAAAATACCGTAGCTCCCTAGAACTGATCAAATAGATCATCGATCCTCGGCAATGGGTACTTGTTCTTGATTGTCAACTTATTTAGATGTCGATAATCAATGCACATCCTTATAGTGCCATCTTTCTTCTTCACAAAAAACACCGGGGCACCCCACGGTGACACTCTTGGATGAATGAAGCCCCGATCAAGCAACTCCTGCAACTGCATCTTCAGCTCTTTTAACTCCTTCGGTGCCATACAGTATGGACCAATCGATACTAGAGTCGTATCTGTGTATGTCTTTATACAGAGCTCCACCTTCTTATCTGACAGCAAACCAGGCAACTCTTCCGAAAAAACTCCTAGAAAGTGCAAACCATGCGAATATCCTGGGCACGCACTTTCTTCATATTCAGATTCATCACATAGGCTAGGTATGCTTGACCCTGAACTCCAACAACCTTCGCGCTTCCAATGCTAAAACCACATTTGACATGAACTTGATATTTTCGCACACAACCACAACTTCATAATCTTCAGCAAGTTTCAAAGAAACCCGCTTGGCTTCAAAATCCACTATAGCCTTATGATGCCACAACCAATCTATACCCAAAATCACGTCAAAACCGTGAAACGGTAACTCCATTAGGTTGGCTTCAAACACATGTCCCTAAACCATCAAGGGATAACTCCTATACAACTTTCTAGCCACAACCGTCTCACCAAAGGAACTGGTAACCAGCATACCAACATCTAACAACTCAACAAGTAAATCTGGTAAACATGCATGCTCATGCAAAATGTAGGAATGCGTAGAACCAGAATCAATCAAATATAGCAAAGATACAGACTGCAAGGTAAAGGTACCTGCGATCACGTCAGTATCATTCCTCCCAACACGGTGAGCAAATACTATCGTTGGTCCACCATCCTCTAGCTGAACTGCCACGGCATGCACCACAACTCTTTGCCTATCATCCCAGGGCTGGTAATGTCCATGGCCGCGCCCACAACCTTTCTGCGCTCCAGCAACTAGTGCATTAGCCTGACCCTCTCTGGCTAACTGCGGACAATCCCTACGGAGATGATCCCTCGATCCATAACTCCAACATGTGCCTACAGCACCCCAACACTCTCTCGAATGCCTCCAACCACATCTCCTACACTTGGGAACCCTAGCATGAGCACTCTGACCTTGATAACCACGACCAGTACCATATCCTCCCCGTCTTTGATCCAGACAGTACCTTCAGTCTCTCTGCCTCTTATAACGATCTCGGCCAACATCAGACTCTACGTTCCTCTTATCAAAAGAAGAACCGCCAGAACGAGCAGACAAACCCAAATTTTGTTCTATATCCTTCGCCTTGACACCAGAACATCAAACTCTGTATAATCCGTGGCCAACATATACGTCTTCACTTCTTTGATCAACCCGAAATGAAATTGATCATACCTCTCACGCTCATCAGGAACCAACTTAGGAGCGTACTTAATCAACCGAACAAACTGGACCTCATACTTAGAAACAGACATGTTTCCCTGCTCCAAAGCCATAAACTCCCTCTTCTTCATATCTTTGTAACGAGTTCCCAAATACTTCTTCTTGAAAGCTTGACAGAAGAATTCCCAAGTAACATTAGCAGGTTCCATACTTGCAATCATAGTTGTCCACCAACTGTATGCATCACCCTGGAACCTCGATACAATATATCCCAACTTATGTACATCGGTACACTCTATCTAGCCAAGGATCATTTCACAAATTCGACCACCGTGCATATCAAACAACAAATTCAATCTTCCAAACAACCATAACCCACCTTCCAACAATCATAACCTAGCTCTAATACCACCAAATGTAACCCTGTAACACCCTTACCAGTATTTATTAACCGATACTATGAGAGAGTGTCACATAAGGTTTAACCGTATTTTTATACTAATCAAACTACGTCAAAACAATAATTTTTGAAATTTTTTATTTATCGCATAAAATCAATTACTAATTTTTAACCAGTCAAACAGCTTCCGTTTTTAGACAGCAACTTGACAATTTGTAACTACACATTCTAATTAAGTAAACTGCCTAAAAACTGCCTAAATTAAAAATGATCTTAATTACTATAAAAATTAAATTTAAAACTTTACCCGATTTTCATTACTAGTAATTTCTTTAAAATAATATAAACCACATTATAAGGTAACCACTTATCTAGATATTAATATTACAAATCATATCTAGACTAGTTAAAGTGAGCTAATAATATTTTATACATGCCAACTAGGGATAAACAAAATACATCAAAGATGTAAATTACCGATATAACTATTTTCCCTCGGGATGCTGCTACTAATATTCCTTACTCCTGCCCGGGATTACTACCTATGCATGAAAACCATTACATGTTAAGTATATACTTAGCAAGGCATTCTAATTATTTAACATAAATCAACATGCTTGAATTATAGCAATAATAAAATAAACCTGCAATTTGATCACTATTCCTATAGTTCCCTTATGTTAATCAAATATTAACATAATAAAATTCGGATTCATAAATCCTTTTAATATCCTTGCCATTATTCGAGAGTTTATTTACTCTCTAGTTTATTATCAAATAAATTATTGCCCAACATAGTTTGAGGACTTGAGTACACGAGTCAAAACTGCACCGAAGTGCTAATAAACCGCACCGAAGTGCTAAGAGACCACACATAAGTGCTAAAGGACCACACCTAAGTGTTAATAAACTGCACCGAAGTGCTAAATTGCTGGACTCTATGGCATGCCAACTGTACTCTATACCTCAATTACTTATTTGGGCATACTTTCCAATTCCATATTCGATTCATCCATGTCAATAAAATCAAATATTGGGCAGGTCATACCCTAAATATAACATAAACATACATACCTGATATATCTAGTGATCAAATGCATCATAGCTCTACCTTTGACAATTCTCAATATGTCAAATATAAATTCATGATATAACTATCAAACAGTTATTAATAAGGTGGACTTTCCAACAAGTCTTCCAATTGATAATCATAAAATTTTCCATGCATAAAAATGCACTCACCTTGACACTTTATTCTTTGTCAATGTTCAACTAGCCTCACTAAGTTCAACTTTGGTCTCGTTCCTTTCCTCGATTGCTAACACGATCTTGATTTTGTTCACAATCTACAAGTGTATTAAAAATACCATAAGTACATTCCAAATTATATGTTAGTATCTTACTAACACATAAACAATATAGAAATAATTTTCCTATAAACACCCTAATATTTTCCAAATATTAGTTTCATGACATAAGTCATTCTATCCCCAAAACTTCGTATTTCTTCCAACCTTTACTCAAAGAATGATTTATAACTCATTCTAATATTTATTCCAGCATAATGCTTCCATAAAAAATAAATTTTCACTTTAGTCCTTAATTTCTTCTAAATTGCTGAATTGGTCCTCAATCTTTTCAAAATTTCCAATTTGGTTCCTATGATTTTACAATCTTCCAAAATGGTTCAAATGACATTTTAAAGCTTGTAAAATCATAATCTCAACATTTCTAAATTTAATGAAAATTTTTCCATAATTTCCCTTAATTCTTACAAAATGCTGAAATCATCCCTATACTTTTCCAAGTTTCCAAATTAGTCCACTTAACACTTAAACATCATTTCCAAGCTTCACAATCATTCCTGACTCAAAATCAATCCAAATTCAACTTTTCTACTAAAACCCTAACTTTGAACAATTTAGGGTTTAGCTATTTCCATGTAGTTTCAATCATCATACAAGCTTTAATATGATTCTACATCATCATATTCATCAAAAACTAACCTTAATTCATTCTAAATCAACATCCCCTTCATCCATCAATTTCCCAAAACTAAGGTTTTAAGTAAGAAAAGCATGAACAAATGGTACCAAGAGATAGAGAATTTCAAGGCGATTAATTCCTTGTTTCATGCTTTCACCCAAAATCCAAAGAAATAAGCTTGAAAAATCAAAATAAAGTTTGGTCTTACCTTGAAGAAGGGTTTCGACACTTTGAAGAAATAAGGAGAGAATTCTTAATTTTTCTTTTGATTTAATTCAGGCCATTTGTTCTTTTTAATAATCATTTTTGAATTAAAAATTCTTTTTATGGCAAAATGACCATCTTGCCCTCAAATCCAAGGTTTCATAATTTGCCACTTGTCATTTTAATCATCCAATGGCCCAAATTAATTTATGGAGTTGGTGATTGCCAACTTTGCCCTTGCCATCTTCAAAAATTACCATCTTGCCACTTTTCATCCAATGGCTAAGATTAAACATGGAAAAGTAATCTTTAATCCAATGATCCATATTAATTTTCATTAAAATAAGTCATGGAAATGACCCTTTTACCCTTGCCTTATTTTAACAAAATATCTTCTAAAATATCTCAGAAAAGATTTCTCATTTATTCGATTAAATCCAATTATCCAGATTTTTCCCGAACTTTAAAGCTTTATAGCTCTTAATACAAACTCCGTATCAAAAATCTGTGTATCACGAAAATGCCACTCTTGGGGGTGAACTATTCATTTACGGGACTAAATTACATAATTTTGAAAATTACAACTTAGTCCCTAAACTTTTCAAAATTTGCACTTTGGTACCAAACTTTCAAAATTTTCAGTTTGGTCACCAAGTTTTTCATTTTGGTCACTAACCAAAAATTTTGAGGTATTACAACCCCCTTGACTCGGCCTAGTCGCCAGACCGAATCAAGTGAGTTACATTAGGGTTTACCGAAATAAACCCTGAAGAAATAAACATTCAAACCTATCCCTTTTTTTCTTTTATCTTTTCTACATGCATTTTTTTAGGTCCTAGGGTGTGCATACATGACACGGTTAAAATCTCAGCTCAATCGGGCATCATTTTGACATCCAATTGCTCGAATTTGCGTTGTAGGCACTAAAATCTAATTTTTGATATTTACAAGGTCTTTTACCAAATTAAAGTTACCGATCCTCAATTAGTCATATTACATGCCTTCATGTTAAATTACAACCCAAAATGATCATTCATACACATTTAATTGCATAACTAAGAAACAGTGACCAAAATGCAATCATTTCAAACTTCACACAGCATCTTAACCAAATTAATTGCCAGGGTTTCGATACGGGTGTTCACCGTATCAATATGGTGTTGAAGAATAATGGCGTACCGATACGGTCTTCAGTCATATCGGTACAATATGCTTAATTTCCAAAATTCAGTGGCTAAGAACCGTAACGGAACGGTTGCCCGCGTACTGAAACCTCCATTGTTTGTAAGCTTGGCGTACTGATACGGTTACCACGCGTATCGGTATGGCTAGGCAAATTTGTTCCATTTAAGACGTGATCAATCCTCGCATACCAAAACAAGAGGGGCTGTACCGGTACGGTAGGACCTGTAATGACCTCTAGGTCCAATATATGACACTTTGGCTCACTCTAACTCCCACTACGCATCATATAAACATAATATAACATCATAAGAACACATCCAACAACGATGGAAACATTCCAAGAGACCACACTAAGCATGGCATCATCAAACAACAACCTAAGGGCATGATTTCTACCCAAGCATGCTTAAAGTTTCCCAACCCCTCAAAACACAAGTATAATGCATCATACAAGTCTAAAACCATAATCCAAACTATTACAACAGGGAGTATGTAACACCCTTAACATATATTCGTAAATCGAATATACATTAAAGATGTTACGGAGTCGTTTAAAGAAATCTCAACTTATAAATTTATTTGTACAAGTATTTACAAATTTTAGTTTGTAAATCTAACCCTTTCTCGGTTTTCTTGAAAACACAACCTATGAGCAGTTAGTTAGTTTCAACCCTGAACTAATTATTTTAAAATATATTTGACAATTATTAAAAACAATAGTTCAATTCAGGGTGAAAACTCGATTCTCTATCTAGGCCCTTTCTTAACTTTAAAATCTTTACACGATTTCTGATTATTCTTATTAGCAAAGTAATTATCCTTTCTACCTTAGCTTTATTCTGTTACAATGCTAATGCCTTATTTTGCTCTATCCATATACGATTCATCATTAAAACTGATTACTTATCTATCATTTAGTCTAATTTAATGCATCATACTCTAATAGCAATTAAATAGTTACATGCCCACTAGAGATTATCATAAGCTAGAATATCTTACTGATGTTTTGCAGATTAAAGCTTGATCAGCATGCTCAACTCCTCTTCAAATCCTCCATCTTAATCTATGTGTGAAACAAACACACGCTAAGTACAAACTTAGTGAGGCAAAACTTATAAATCAAAGTAAAGCACTTTAATTTTAATAAAAATTGCATAATAAATAAAATACTGAATATAACATATAAGAATTTAAAATTGTATCAAATGACATATCGAAGTCGTTCCTCTGTCATGTAACTTGTAAAAATCAACCTCTCATATATATATATATATATATATATATATATATACAATACATGTTATATTAATACGATCCAGTGTACTTTCAATTTCAATATAGCCCAATGTACTATGGATGAGAATACATGGTATGCCAATCAATGATGAGTATGCACATGTGCTGACATCAAGCAATTTGTTGTGCCATAATAAAACAATATATCTATGTATCGATATCAATGTATCAATGTCAACGTATCAATGTAAACACTATAGTAACTTAAAGGCATCAATAATACCGATAGGTCATAGTTGTAGAACACAACTCATTGTATCACCGCCATAACTTAACAACACTATTAACCGATAGGTCATAGCTGTAAAACACAACTCACTGCATCATTTCTGTAATTTGTCAGTAATATTATATCGATATACTCCACCTATTTGGCATGCCAATATACCAAGACTCTTAATAATCATACAATGGGCTTTTTGAACAATTCACTATTATGAACCTTTCATTTATTCCGATAATATCAATGGATAGGGCAGTTCATGACATTCACAAAACCATTCACAAAACCATTCAAAACCATTTAATGTAAATCAAATCCTTTTCTTTCAACATTTGAGGTTGACTTATCACAAGTCTTCCTCGTAACATAATTAAAATAAATAAGATTGCACTCACCCATTTAATGTAAATCAAATCCTTTTCTTTCAACATTTGAGGTTGACTTATCACAAGTCTTCCTCGTATCATAATTAAAATAAATAAGATTGCACTCACCTGAGCCATGTAATAGTATGCCTCACTAAATTCTACTCGATCTTTTCCTTTATAGTATCTTGAATCCTCTTTGATTCGTGTTCGGCTTTATTAACCACATAAATATAAATACCATTTGTTAGATTCAAATCTAACAATATTCTAAATATGCTATCAAATCTAATTATTCGGATATGTAAAATTTCCAAAACTTTTTCTTCCTTCCTTAGATTGCCCCAAAAGTTCATTTTGGTCCCCAATTGACCACTTTGAACTTCAAATAATTCTTCCAAGCTTGCTAACTACCATTAGATATCAAATATCTCAATTTCCATTTTCTGGCAGCTTGCACTACCTTCAAAGATTTATTTCTATAAAATAATCTTAAACTCAGAATTCGATTCTGTTTGTTCTGAAAGAAACTAGATTCAATAAGCTTTTCACCCATATAAATTAATAGCCCAAATTTAACTTGTATGATTTAGGAAAATTTTCAAAGTCAATTTCCAATGCTAATTTTGGAACACACTGCCAAACTGTTTTCTGACCTTTCACCACTTAAAAATTTATATCCTTTTACTCGGAACTTGAAATCAATTTCCGTTTGTTGGAGGAGAAACTAGACAAACAAAGATTTACATTGGTATAAAATTCACCATCTAACCATTTTTGTAGAATTTATGGTGAATTTTCAAACTTACTGCCAAATCCAGTTTTCCTAACAACTTCCATAAATAACTTCAAATTTTATACTAATTTCTCCCTACTTTGCTATTTGTCAATTTAGTCCCATTATTTAATTTAAATCATCAACTTATCACCTTATTCATTAAATAATTATTCATAATAGTTTCCCTTAATTTTCCTTCTTAACCGAAATAGCCACTATAATGCAAAGATAAGGATTCTAGCTTCTTAATTCCATCATTATAACTAAAAATCAGATTTAATCCTTCTCTAAAACCTCATTTACGAATTGGTCACTTAACTTTGACAATTTGTCAAAATGATCACTAACTCAATTTAACATCGATTTTGCATTCTAACTTCAATTTCATATCTTCAACATCCCTAATAACATAAATACACACCAATCCCATTAAAATCAGATCTATTATTTCAACTTTTAAACTTGTTGAATTGGTCCCTAAACATTTAAATTAGGGTTTTGATTCTAAACAACAAATCAAGCTTACTATATCATTTATCCAACATCACAAACCCTAAATCAAACTTGAATTCATAAACCCTAATCATCTTCATAATAATCAAAACATGTAGAGTCTAAATCCCAACTCAGTAACATGATTTTAACATCACAAAAGCTTGATTTCAACTTGAATTTCAACATGGAATCATAAAATCTCAAAACCCCCAATTGAGTCCATAAACCATAATTTCTTCTCATACACAATTCTCATCAATCAAGCATGTTTTCCACAAATCATTTACAACAAAATATAGAGCTTGATGAGTAGAACAACTTTGTAGTTTGAAAGATTACCTCAAAATCGAGTTTCGAGGCTTGAATCGAACTTGGAAAATTTTTCTCTGTTTTTCTTTCTTCCCCCCCCCTCATATTTCTAAATTTGAAGATGAAGAATGGTCTTAATCTTTTTATTTTAATCCAATTTTGCCACTTGTCTTGTATAAATGAATTTTAAATTCATTTAAATAGTGAAATTACTAAAATGCCCTTTTCATCGAATGGCCAAGATCAAATCCATGTGTAATTGGCCTTTCAAAATTGCCCTTAAAGTTTCAAAATCTTTAAAAAAAAGCCATCCATGGCAAATGTCCAATTTGCCCTCCAACTAGTCTTTATTTACAACAAGTCTTGAAAATTGTCATTCCATTAAACTTGAACCAAATTGGTTCCAATCCAACCGGACATGTCCCAAAATATCTTAGATTTTTATTTATGGCATTTATTCGATCCAAATATTCGAATTTTACTCAATACGATTTTCAAATTTTCTTCTTACGAACTTTAAAGCTTTATAACCATTAATATAAGCTTCGTACGAAAAATCCAGGTAGCACGAAAGTGTCACTCTTGCGGGTGAACTATTCATATACGGGTTTAACTTACATAACTTTTAGAAATTACACTTTGGTCCCTAAACTTTCCCAAAGTTTATTCTTTGGCCACAAAACTTTCAAAATTTTCATTTTGGTCACTGAACTTCAATTCCCATTTCAACTTTCCTCAGATTTTTACCAACTTTGAAAGTACCCAATACAACTCACTATCTATCACATGATACTTTTAAACCTTAAAATTTTCCTTTCATAAAGACTTAGACTAAATTTTCTTAACTTGGTCTATTATTCCGAAAATTATTGAAAATCTTCATAGCATAAGGTTTCTCGTAGAAATCCTTTATTTGAAATCCATACGAATATATTCAACTTTTGCTGAGTCCAAAATATCGATCAGAAACACTTTTATGAGACCTTCCCAAAGGTCACCCATCTTTATATTTCCTTGGCCTGAGCACACTTAACAATTTCATTCGATCCAAATTCAGTACCTTTTTCTGCATCTTAATTCTTAATACTGATATCAAGGTACTTATTTCGATCCGATTCACTCTTCTACCGAATAAAATTACTTGTTGGGGAAATTTACACTTTAGTCCCCAAACTTTTCCAAGGTTTATACTTTAACCCCCTAAGCTTTCAAAAGTTACAATTTAGTCGCTAGCCAAAATTTGGGATATTACAATTCTTCCCCCTTAAGAAAATTCATCCTCAAATTTTCAATGCGTACCTGTTCCAAACATTTACGGATATTACTTCCTTATTTTCTTCTCAGCCTCCCAAGTTGCTTCTTCAACCTTGTGATTTTTCCTCAAAACTTCAGTCAATGAAATTTCTTATTCCTTAATTCTTTAATTCCATAAACCAATATTTCTGCTAACTCCTCTCCATGTATCAAATTTAATTGCATCTCAATTTATTCAGGAGTGTTGACATGTAAATAATTCAATCAATGCCCCCAAAACATAAGTACATATACTATAGACTTTTGCTCACTTCTGAAGATAAGATCCATTAATATGCCCTTGGTACAACTCTTTCACGATTCCTTGAGGTATAATAATTCTGAAACCAAGTTTTTCCCTTTCTTATTTGCACAAATCATCTTCTCTCAAAGTGGTACTTTTCCTCTTTTTTTCTTCTTTTAACATTAACTGATAACATCTTAACCAAAGCTCAATCTTCTTTTTACATCTGACTTCTGCATTTTATATAAATAGCCAATTTATCTTAAAATTCTCAGATTTCTAACAGTCATACTAAAATTCTCTAGTCAAAATCATTTCCTTGACATATTGGCTTAACCCACTGATCTCACATTATTCCTCATAAACAATGTGAGTACCTTGTCAAAGTTCAGAAATCAGTGAAATAATTTCCTTATGAACAATTCACCATATCCAATTCTTTATCACTTTTCTAAGAAGTTTTCCAAACTTCCTCCTCTGTATCAATATTACTTCTTCTAACTTTTCAATATTAATACATCTCAAATCTTCTATAGAAGTTTTGTCATTTTTCATCTTCAAATAAGCAGTTATAAATCCTCTTTCATCATAACCTTTAAGGTTCGCAAAACTTAAACTTTTTCATAGTCAATGCTTTATTATATACAGATGCCAAAAGTTAAAACCTCTGACTGATTCATACCTAACATCTTCTTTTTGAGCTTCAAATATAATCTCTTTATAGATCAATTTCTTTCTTAGTTTCTTTTCTAATCATCTCAGTAGTATCATTACTTAACTTTCCAACTCTCCTTTATGTACTGACATTACAAACATCTTATAATAAGATACCACTAAGTTATTTCCATCATAACTTCAATCCTTAATTTATCTTGAGTATATCGCCAGATTACATCTGTGGCATCTAGTGACAATGTTATCTTCAAACATATATATTTCTAAAGTAAAGATACTTCTTCTTCTTTCGTATTCGTGTATCTTATAATTACTGTACCATATCCTCTATGGGTCCTTTCTTAACCTCTAAGATTCGTCAACTGACGAAATCCATTATCGTTTTACTTTCCTTATTCTAGTATCATTTCACCTTATACTAATGAGGAACTGCATCAAGTCATACAATCAGTACATCAGTAATATGACATCCTAGGGGCATGTATTTATTAATAAAAATCATACCATACTCGGTTTAGCATCCAGAACCGGCTAAACCTTTGCTCTGATACCACTAAATGTAACACCCTTAACGTATACTCATAAATCGAATATACATTAAAGATGTTACGGAGTCGTTTAAAGAAATCTCGACTTATAAATTTATTTGTACAAGTATTTACAAATTTTAGTTTGTAAATCTAACCCTTTCTTGGTTTTCTTGAAAACACAACCTATGAGCAGTTAGCTAGTTTCAACCCTGAACTAATTATTTTATAATATATTTGACAATTATTAAAAACAATAGTTCAATTCAGGGTGAAAACTAGATTTGCTATCTAGGCCCTTTCTTGACTTAGAATCTTTACGCGATTACTGATTATTCTTATTAGCAAAGTAATTATCCTTTCTACCTTAGCTTTATTCTTTTATAATGCTAATGCCTTATTTTGCTTTATCCATATACGATTCATCATCAAAATTGATTACTTATCTATCATTTAGTATAATTTAATGCACCATACTCTAATAGCAATTAAATAATTATATGCCCACTAGAGATCATCATAAGCTAGAATATCATACTGATGTTTTGCAGATTGAAGCTTGATCTCAAGCTCGACTCCTCTTCAAATCCTTCATCTTAATCTGCTTGTGAAACAAACACAAGCTAAGTACGAACTTAGTGAGGCAAAACTTATAAATCAAAGTAAAGCACTTTAATTTTAATAAAAATTGCATAATAAATAAAATATTGAATATAACATATAAGAATTTAAAATCGTATCAAATGACTTATCGAAGTCATTCCTCTATCATGTAACCTGTAAAAATCAACATCTCATATATATATATACAATACAGGTTATATCAATACGATCCATTGTACTTTCAATTTCAATATAGCCCAAAATGTACTATGGATGAGAATACATGGTATGCGAGTCAATGACGAGTATGCACATGTGCTGACATCAACCAATTTGTTGTGCCATAATAAAACAATATATCTATGTATCGATATCAATGTAACAATGTCAATGTATCAATGTAAACACTACCGTAACTTAACGGCATCGATAATAACGATAGGTCGGAGTTGTAGAACACAACTCACTATATCACCGCCGTAACTTAACAGTAGTATTAACCGGTAGGTCATAGTTGTAAAACACAGCTCATTGCATCATTACTGTAATTTGACAGTAATATTATATCGATATACTCCACCTCTTTGGCATGCCAATATACCAAGACTCTCAATAATCATACAATGGGCTTTTTGAACTATTCACTATTATGAACCTTTCATTTATTCCGATAATATCAATGGATAAAAATCAATAATTTAAACATATAAAAATATGCATAGGGCAGCTCATACCTGAAATCATTCACAAAACCATTCAAAACCATTTAATGTAAATTAAATCCTTTTCTTTCAACATTTGAGGTTGACTTATCACAAGTTTTCCTCGTATCATAATTAAAATAAATAAGATTGCACTCACCTGAGCCATGTAATAGTATGCCTCACTAAATTCTACTCGATCTTTTCCTTTATAGTATCTTGAATCCTCTTTGATTCGTGTTCGGCTTCATTAACCACATAAATATAAATACCATTTGTTAGATTCAAATCTAACAATATTCTAAATATGCTATCAAATTTAATTATTCGAATATGTAAAATTTCCAAAACTTTTTCTTCCTTCCTTAGACTGTCCCAAAAATTCATTTTCGTCCCCAATTGACCACTTTGAACTTCAAATAATTCTTCCAAACTTGCTAACTACCATTAGATACCAAATGTCTCAATTTCCATTTTCTGGCAGCTTGCACTACCTTCAAAGATTTATTTCCATAAAATAATCTAAAAATCAGAATTTGATTCCATTTGTTCTAAAAGAAACTAGATTCAATAAGCTTTTCACCCATATAAATTAATAGCCCAAATTTAACTTGTACGATTTATGGCGAATTTTCAAAGTCAATTTCCAGTGCTGATTTTGGAACAGACTGCCATACTGTTTTCTGACCTTTCACCACTTAAAAATTCATATTTTTTACTCGGAACTCAAAATCAGTTTTCGTTTGTTGGAGGCGAAACTAGACGAACAATTCTTTACATTGGTATAAAATTCATCATCTAACCATTTTTGTAGAATTTATGGTGAATTTTCAAACTTACTGCCAAATCCAGCTTTCCTACACAACTTCCATAAATGACTTCAAATTTTATACTAATTTCTCCTTATTTTGCTATTTGTCAATTTAGTCCCATTATTTACTTTAAATCATCAACTTATCACCTTCTTCATCAAATAATTATTCACAATAGTTTCCCTTAATTTTCCTTCTTAACCAAAATAACCACTAAAATGCAAATATAAGGATTCTAGCTTCTTAACTTTGCAATTTAGTCCTCAAATCAACATTACTATCTTAATTCCATCATTATAACTAAAAATCAGATTTAATCCTTCTCTAAAACATCATTTTCGAATTGGTCACTTAACTTTGACAATTTGTCAAAATGGTCACTAACTCGATTTAACATCGGTTTTGCATTCTAACTTCAATTTCATATCTTCAACATCCCTAATAACATAAATACACACCAATTCCATAAAAATCAGATTTAGTCCTTCAACTTTTAAACTTGTTGAATTGGTCCCTAAACATTTAAATTAGGGTTTTGCTTCCAAACAACAAATCAAGCTTACTAGATAATTTATCCAACATCACAAACCCTAAATCAAACTTGAATCCATAAACCCTAATAATCTTCATAATAATCAAAACATGTAGAGTTTAATTCCCAACTCAATAACATGATTTTAACGTCACAAAAGCTTGATTTCAACCTGAGTTTCAACATGGAATCATAAAATCTCAAAACCCCCAATTGAGTCCATAAACCCTAATTTCTTCTCATACAAAATTCTCATCAATCAGGTATGTTTTCCACAAATCATTTACACCAAAAGATAGAGCTTGATGAGTAGAACAACTTTGTAGTTCGAAAGCTTACCTGAAAATTGAGTTTCGGGGCTTAAATCGAACTTGGAAAATTATTCTCCATTTTTCTTTCTTTCTCCCCCTCATATTTCGAAATTTGAAGATGAAGAATGGTCTTCATCTTTTTATTTTCATCCAATTTGGCCACTTGTCTTGTATAAATGAATTTCAAATTCATTTAAATAGTGAAATTACTAAATGCCCTTTTCACGAATGGCCAAGATTTAATCTCATCAAAACTCAATGGCTAAGATCAAATCCATGTGTAATTGGCCTTTCAAAATTGCCCTTAAAGTTTCAAAATATTTCAAAAATGCCATCCATGGAAAATGTCCAATTTGCCCTCCAACTAGTCTTTATTTACAACAAGTCTTGAAAATTGCCATTCCATTAAAATTGAACCAAATTGGTTCCAATCCATCCAGCCATGTCCCAAAAGATTTTAGATTTTTATTTATGGCATTTATTCGATCCAAATATTCAAATTTCACTCAATACGATTTCCAAATTTTCTTCCTACGAACTTTAAAGCTTTATAACCATTAATATAAGCTTCGTACGAAAAATCCGGGTAACACGAAAGTGTCACTCTTGGGGGTGATCTATTCATTTACGGGTTTAACTTACATAACTTTTAGAAATTACACTTTGGTCCCTAAACTTTCCCAAAGTTTATACTTTGTCCATAAAACTTTCAAAATTTTCATTTTGGTCACTGAACTTCAATTCCCATTTCAATTTTCCTCAGATTTTTACCAACTTTGAAAGTACCCAATACAACTCACTATCTATCACATGATACTTTTAAACCTTAAAATTTTCCTTTCATAAAGACTTAGACTAAATTTTCTTAACTTAGTCTATTATTTCGAAAATTATTGAAAATCTTCATAGCATAAGGTTTCTCGTAGAAATCCTTTATTTGAAATCCATACGAATATTTTCTACTTTTACGGAGTCCAAAATATCGATCAGAAACACTTTTATGGGACCTTCCCAAAGGTCACCCATCTTTGTATTTTCGTGGCCTGAGCATGCTTAATAATTTCATTCGATCCAAATTCGGTACCTTTTTCTGTATCTTGATTCTTAAAACCGATAGCAAGGTACTTATTTCGATCCGATTCACTCTTCTACTGAATAAAATTACTTGTTGGGGAAATTTACACTTTAGTCCCAAAACTTTTCCAAGATTTGTACTTTAACCCCCTAAATTTTCAAAATTTACAATTTAGTCATTAGCCAAAATTTGGGATATTACAGAGTATCTCCAAAATATAGCTCCCAAAACAACTTGGTCACACTGCCTTCTTATTACTACTAAGTATGTATTAAAACCATACTTTGTAATATCAAGTCCTTAGATCCTTCTTGCTCACTTGTAGCCCGGAAATTGCTATTTCTCTGCATTGATGAGGAAAAGAGTGCGTAAGCAATAAGCTTAGTGAGGGAATCGCAAAAACACTAATCAATGCATTTAAAACCATTTAGCTCAAAACACATGTTTATAAATCATGGTAAAACATCTCATGCTTCTCATGTCATCTCAAAATATGCACATTTAAATCATTTCAACACATGTATCATGGATACAAACTCTACCTCAATTTAAGCTTCACAGCACAACTCCTTTTTAACAAGCTTAAAGAGCAATACATGTATAAATCACATTATACAAATATAATCCATTTTTCATGATACATTATCTCATATATTGGCTTTCAAGTGATTCAAAAACATTAACCTTCCAATCCATAAAACACATCGGATATACGGATTCATAAGTGGTTCACACAACCACTTCACATACATACCTCAACCGGAGTAATGACACACTTGCCCACCTCAACGGTTCAAACCGGAGTAACAAACATTTACCCACCTCTACGGTTTGGATGTATAAATCCACCAGCAGGAGAAAACAGAACATTTACCCACCTCAACTATTGGGGTTCTCATGGTAGATAATACAGACACTTTAACACCCCTCAACACACATGAGGCAACTTTTTATAGTATAATTTCAATCCTATGACCAGTCAACTATATCCGATAACATTTTAAACTCAGCCACTTGCAAATATATTCAATAACCAACATTACATCACCATTTTACATATGAATCAAAATCATTCTAGCACAATACATTAAACCACGTATTTACATATTCTCAAATACTTGCATAAACCATATGCTATTCTCAAAAACCATCATTGTAATATCCCAAAATTTTGGCTAGTGACCAAAATGTAAATTTTGAAAGTTTTGGGGTTAAAGTATAAACTTTAGAAAAGTTTGGGGACTAAAGTGTAAATTTCCCCAATAAGTAATTTTATTCAGTATAAGAGTGAATCGGGTCGAAATAAGTACATTGGTATCAGTTTTAAGAATTAAGATGCAATAAAAGGTACCGAATTTGAATCGAATAAAATTGTTAAGCGTGTTAGGCCAGCGTAATATTAGGATGGGTGACCTCTGGGAAGGACCCATAAAAGTGTTTTTGATCGATATTTTGGGCTCAGTAAGAGTAGAGAATATTCGTATGGATTATAGATAAAGGAATTCTAAGAGAAATTTTATTCTATGAAGATTTTCGATAAGTATCGGGAAAATAAAATGAGTTAAGAAAATTCAGTATAAGATATTAGGAAAAGAAAATTTTATGAGATGATATTGTGGATTTCCCAAATATGGAGATATAGAATTATTGGAATAAATCTGACAGCTCGATAAAGGTAAAATTGCAATAGAAGTATTTTATGAATATCGGGAAATCGGATCGAACTAAAATTTTAGAGGCTGGTCCAAAAGCCATGGAAAAGTCATAAAATACTATTTTATAAATATTTTATTACAGTTGGTTGGATTCTAACTAGAATTAGTTGAATTTTTACAAGAATGGCAAACTAGTAAATAAAAACTAGTTGAAGGGCAAAATTGGTCATTTGGCCCCAATGGCAATTTTGAAATATTTAAAAATTTATAAGGGCAATTTTGGAAAGAGGAAATGGAAGATTAAATCTTGTCCCTTGATAGATGATAAAATCAATCTCAACCGTTGGATAAAAAGGGTAAAATTATAATTTCACTGTTAAATGAATTTAATATTCATTTAATAGTTATATGTGTATAATAATGGTGAAAAGATGAACAAAAATGTTCATCTTTTCCAGCCAAAACATGAGGGCTAGGGAAAGAAAGAGAAAATTTTTCAAGCTCGATTCAAGCCTCGAAACTTGGTTTTTAGTTTGATCCGAATCAAAAGAGAGTTCAAGGTACTATGAAAGAAGGATCGAATAGAGCTTAGTGAGGCAAGCTAATAAATGGCCCGGGTGAGTGCATTTATATGTTTTGAAATGTATTTTAGTAAACTTTTATAAATTCTATTTATTTGATTTTATTAAAATGATAACATGGTTTTTCTATAAGTTATATGATGATTCACAGGCAAAGGAAAAAGGCTAGTACATGTTAGGGTATGAATTGCCCTACTATGTTTTATTTTGATAAGTTATTATTGAATAAAGGTGACATATGAATCATTTATCAAATGATAATTTACAAGTCAATTATATGAAATTATTTGCCCAAGTTTATGATAGAGAGTTACAGTATAGTGGCATTCCATTAGAGGTCTAGCAGTCTGGGACTGTGCCTAGCTACACACCGATCTTCGGATCTATATGTTTACCGGCACTTATGTGTCTATATGATGCCGAACCTTATGTGTGTTTATGATATCGACACTCGTGTGTCTATATGATGCCGACACTTATGTGTCTATATAATATCGACACTTATGTGTCTATATGTTACCGACACTTTATGTGTCTATATGTTTATCGTCATTTCGGTGACTAGTACTCTATAATACCGATCTCGCATACTTAAGTTTCTCTCTATATAAAATTCTTGGGCTAAAGGTATAAAGAATTGGTATAAGTAATCTTAATATGATTCAAAAGGGAAACAAAAGATTTTATGAGAATATTGAATTGACTTACCATGCCTAACATATGTATATGAGATGTTGATTTTTACAGGTTACATGACAAAGGAAAAATTTTGATATATGTTAGTACATGTGAGGTAACTTATGTTATTAGGCATGAAAATGGTAAGTAAGTTAAACTCAAAAGTTTAACATTAATGGTAAGTGGTGATATGATGTTAAAGGAATAGAAAAAATACATTCATTAGCTTGTAACATGATATATATGTTCATGCATTGAGGAATAAATGACATATTATGATAAATGAACAAACAAGAAAATATTATGATATTAGCATATAGTAAGTTATCACTAATGCAACATAAAAGTTAGTGCATTGGCATATATCATGCTATATAAATGTAGCCATAAAGTTGAATAAGTTTAAATTATTATTAATTTTGTTTATTGCCTCACTAAGTGAAAACTTAGCCTGTGTTTGATTCACACGTAGGTTAAGATGGAGTACTTGAAGAGGAGTTGAGCATACTAATCAAGCTTCAATCTGTAAAACATCAGTAAGATATTCTAGCTTATGATAATCTGTAGTGGGCATGTAATTATTTATCCGCTGGTAGTATATGATGCATTAAATTAGGTTAAACGATAGATAATTGATCAATTTTAATGATGAATCATATATGGATAAATCAAGATAAGATATTAGTAATATGAAAGAATAAACTAAAGTAGAAATGAAGATTACTTTGTTAATATGAATAATCAGTAAGCTTAAAAAGGTAGTAAATCGTGTTTAATCAGTTTAAATTTTTATTTATCGGTAATCGCATAAGGATTTTAAAATCAAGAAATGGCCTAGGCTGTGAACCTATTTTTCACCCCGAATTGCATTATCGTTTTAATAACTAACTAATATGTTTTACAAACTAATTCATGGTCGAAATTAGCCAACAACACATAAGTTATGATTTCAAGAAAATCGAGAAAAGGGTTGCATTAATAAATACAAGATTTCTATGTATAAAAAAATTATTATAAGCCAGGATTTCTTTAAATGACTCTGTAACATCTTTAATGTATATTCGGTCTACGAGTATACGTTAAGGGTGTTATATTTAATGGTATCAGAGCAAAGGTTTAGCCGATTCTGGATGCTAAACCAATATTGATATGAGTTTGTCAGTAAGTAAATGCCCCTAGGATATCATATTACTTGATGTGTCTTGTTTGTATGACTTGATCTTTGGTCGTCATTAGTATAAGATGGAATAAGACTAGAATAAGGAAAGTAAAACGATGATGGATTTCGTCAATTGATGAATCTTGGAAGTCAAGAAATGAACCATAGCGATATGATACGTTGAAATAAGCACGAAAGTTAGCTCTGCTAAGGATTGAAGTTATGATGAAAATAACTCAGTAGTATCTCATTATAAGATGTCCACATCTTTGTCAATACATATAAGGGAGAATTGGAAAGTTAAGTAATGATACTACTGAGGTGGTTAGAAAAGAAGCTAAGAAAGAATTGATGTGTTAAGAGATTGTATTTGAAGCTCTTAGGAGGAATCACAAGATTGAAAAAGTAACATGGAAAATTAAAGTATAAATTTAGTGCGTGTTGAAAATTCGAGGACTAATTTTTTAAAGGGGAAGAATTGTAATATCCCAAATTTTTGGCTAGTGACCAAAATATACATTCTAAAAGCTTTGGGGTTAAAGTATAAACTTTAGAAAAGTTTGGGGACTAAAATGTAAATTTCCCCAATAAGTAATTTTATTCAGTATAAGAGTGAATCGGATCGAAATAAGTACCTTGATATCGGTTTTAAGAATTAAGATGCAATAAAAGGTACCGAATTTGAATCGAATAAAATTGTTAAGCGTGTTTAAAAGCCCAGGTAATATTAGGATGGGTGACCTCTGGAAAGGTCCCATAAAAGTGTTTCTGATCGATATTTTAGACTCAGTGAGAGTAGAGAATATTCGTATGGATTACAGATAAAGGAATTCTAAGAGAACATTTTTTCTATGAAGATTTTTGATAAGTATCGGGAAAATAGAATGAGTTAAAAAATTTAGTCTAAGATCTTAGGAAAAGAAAATTTTATGAGATGATATTGTGGATTTCCCAAATATGGAGATATAGAATTATTGGAATAAATCCGACATTTCGATAAAGGTAAAATTGCAATAGAAGTATTTTATGAATATTGGAAAATTGGATCGAACTAAAATTTCATAGGCTAATCCAAAAGCCATGGAAAAGTCATAAAATACTATTTTATAAATATTTTATTATAGTTGGTTGATTCCAACTAGACTTAGTTGAATTTTTTACAAGAATGGCAAACTAGTAAATAAAAAATATTTGGAGGGCAAATTGGTTATTTGGCCCCAATGGCAATTTTGAAATATTTAAAAATTTATAAGGGCAATTTTGAAAAGAGGAAATGGAAGATTAAATTTTGTCCCTTGTTTGATGATAAAATCAATCTCACGCATTGGTTAAAAAGGGTAAAATTATAATTTTCTTTGTTAAATGAATTTAATATTTATTTAATAGTTATATGTGTAAAATAATGGTGAAAAGATGAACAAAATGTTCATCTTTTCCAGCCAAAACATGAAAGCTAGGAAAGAAAGAGAAAATTTTTTCAAGCTCGATTCAAGCCTCGAAACTCTTGGTTTTTAGTTTGATCCGAATCAAAAGAGGGTTCAAGGTACTATGAAAGAAAGGATCAAATAGAACTTAGTGAGACAAGCTAATAAATGGCCCGGGTGAGTGCATTTATATGTTTTGAAATGTATTTTAGTAAACTTTTATAAATTCTATTTATTTGATTTTATTAAAATGATAACATTGTTTTTCTATAACTTATATGATGATTCAGAGGCAAAGGATAAAGGTTAGTACATGTTAGTGTATAAATTGTCCTACTATGTTTTATTTTGATAAGTTATTATTGAATAATGGTGATATATGAATCATTTATCAAATGATAATTTACAAGTCAATTATATGAAATTATTTGCCCAAGTTTATGATAGAGAGTTACAGTATACTGGCATGCCATTAGAGGTCTAGCAGTTTGGGACTGTGCCTAGCTACACACCGATCTTTAGATCTATATGTTTACCGGCACTTATGATGCGAAACTTATGTGTCTATATGATATCGACACTTATGTGTGTTTATGATATCAACACTTATGTGTGTCTATATGATATCCACACTTATGTGTCTATATAATATGCCGACACTTATGTGTCAATATGTTACCGACACTTTATGTGTCTATATGTTTATCGTCATTTTGGTGACTAGTACTCTATAATACCGATCTCGCATACTTAAGTTTCTCTCTATATAAAATTCTTGGGCTAAAGGTATAAAGAATTGGTATAAGTAATCTTAATATGATTCAAAAGGGAAAACAAGAGATTTTTGAGAATATTGAATTGACTTACCATGCCTAACATATGTATATGGGATGTTGATTTTTACAAGGTTACATGACAAAGGAAAAATTTTGATATATGTTAGTACATGTGAGGTAACTTATGTTATTAGGCATGAAAATTGTAAGTAAGTTAAACTCAAAAGTTTAACATTAATGGTAAGTAGTGATATGATGTTAAAGGAATAGAAAAATACATTCATTAGCTTGTAACATGATATATATGTTCATGCATTGAGGAATAAATGATATATTATGATAAATGAACAAACAAGAAAATATTATGATATTAGCATATAGTAAGTTATCACTAATGCAACATAAAAGTTAGTGCATTGGCATATATCATGCTATATAAATGTAGCCATAAAGTTGAATAAGTTTAAATTATTATTAATTTTGTTTATTGCCTCACTAAGTGAAAACTTAGCCTGTGTTTGATTCACACGCAGGTTAAGATGGAGTCTTGAAGAGGAGTTGAGCATTTAATAAAAATTTCAATCTGTAAAACATCAGTAAGATATTCTAGCTTATGATAATCTGTAGTGGGCATGTAATTATTTATCCGCTGGTAGTATATGATGCATTAAATTAGGTTAAACGATAGATAATTGATCAATTTTAATGATGAATCATATATGGATAAATCAAGATAAGATATTAGTAATATGAAAGAATAAACTAAAGTAGAAATGAAGATTACTTTGTTAATATGAATAATCAGTAAGCTTAAAAAGGTAGTAAATCGTGTTTAATCAGTTTAAATTTTTATTTATCGGTAATCGCATAAGGATTTTAAAATCAAGAAATGGCCTAGGCTGTGAACCTATTTTTCACCCCGAATTGCATTATCGTTTTAATAACTAACTAATATGTTTTACAAACTAATTCATGGTCGAAATTAGCCAACAACACATAAGTTATGATTTCAAGAAAATCGAGAAAAGGGTTGCATTAATAAATACAAGATTTCTATGTATAAAAAAATTATTATAAGCCAGGATTTCTTTAAATGACTCTGTAACATCTTTAATGTATATTCGGTCTACGAGTATACGTTAAGGGTGTTATATTTAATGGTATCAGAGCAAAGGTTTAGCCGATTCTGGATGCTAAACCAATATTGATATGAGTTTGTCAGTAAGTAAATGCCCCTAGGATATCATATTACTGATGTGCTGACTGTATGACTTGATGCTGGTCGTCATTAGTATAAGATGGAATAAGACTAGAATAAGGAAAGTAAAACGATGATGGATTTCGTCAATTGATGAATCTTGGAAGTCAAGAAATGAACCATAGCGATATGATACAGTGAAATAAGCACGAAAGTTAGCTCCTGCTAAGGATTGAAGTTATGATGAAAATAACTCAGTAGTATCTCATTATAAGATGTCTGTACTGTCAATACATATAAGGGGAGAATTGGAAAGTTAAGTAATGATACTACTGAGGTGGTTAGAAAAGAAGCTAAGAAAGAATTGATGTGTTAAGAGATTGTATTTGAAGCTCTTAGGAGGAATCACAAGATTGAAAAAGTAACATGGAAAATTAAAGTATAAATTGGTACGTGTTGAAAATTCGAGGACGAATTTTTTAAAGGGGGAAGAATTGTAATATCCCAAATTTTTGGCTAGTGACCAAAATATACATTCTAAAAGCTTTGGGGTTAAAGTATAAACTTTAGAAAAGTTTGGGGACTAAAATGTAAATTTCCCCAATAAGTAATTTTATTCAGTATAAGAGTGAATCGGATCGAAATAAGTACCTTGATATCGGTTTTAAGAATTAAGATGCAATAAAAGGTACCGAATTTGAATCGAATAGAATTGTTAAGCGTGCTCAGGCCAGGGTAATATTAGGATGGGTGACCTCTGGAAAGGTCCCATAAAAGTGTTTCTGATCGATATTTTAGACTCAGTGAGAGTAGAGAATATTCGTATGGATTACAGATAAAGGAATTCTAAGAGAACATTTTTTCTATGAAGATTTTTGATAAGTATCGGGAAAATAGAATGAGTTAAAAAATTTAGTCTAAGATCTTAGGAAAAGAAACTTTTATGAGATGATATTGTGGATTTCCCGAATATGGAGATATAGAATTATTGGAATAAATCCGACAGCTCGATAAAGGTAATATCGCAGTAGAAGTATTTTATGAATATTGGAAAATTGGATCGAACTGAAATTTCATAGGCTAATCCAAAAGCCATGGAAAAGTCATAAAATACTATTTTATAAATATTTTATTATAGTTGGTTGGATTCCAACTAGACTTAGTTGAATTTTTACAGGAATGGCAAACTAGTAAATAAAAAATATTTGGAGGGCAAATTGGTTATTTGGCCCCAACGACAATTTTGAAATATTTAAAAATTTATAAGGGCAATTTTGAAAAGAGGAAATGGAAGATTAAATTTTGGCCCTTGTTTGATGATAAAATCAATCTCACGCATTGGTTAAAGAGGGTAAAATTGTAATTTCACTGTTAAATGAATTTAATATTTATTTAATAGTTATATGTGTAAAATAATGGTGAAAAGATGAACAAAAATGTTCATCTTTTCCAGCCAAAACATGAAAGCTAGGGAAAGAAAGAGAAAATTTTTCCAAGCTCGATTCAAGCCCCGAAACTCTTGTTTTCAGTTTGATCCGAATCAAAAGAGGGTTCGAGGTACTATGAAAGAAAGGATCAAATAGAACTTAGTGAGACAAGCTAATAAATGGCCCAGGTGAGTGCATTTATATGTTTTGAAATGTATTTTAGTAAACTTTTATAAATTCTATTTATTTGATTTTATTAAAATGATAACATTGTTTTTCTATAACTTATATGATGATTCAGAGGCAAAGGATAAAGGTTAGTACATGTTAGTGTATAAATTGTCCTACTATGTTTTATTTTGATAAGTTATTATTGAATAATGGTGATATATGAATCATTTATCAAATGATAATTTACAAGTCAATTATATGAAATTATTTGCCCAAGTTTATGATAGAGAGTTACAGTATACTGGCATGCCATTAGAGGTCTAGCAGTTTGGGACTGCGCGTAGCTACACACCGATCTTTAGATCTATATGTTTACCGGCACTTATGATGCCGAAACTTATGTGTCTATATGATATCGACACTCATGTGTCGATATCATGTCAACACTTATGTGTCTCTATAATATCCACACTTATGTGTCTATATGATGCCGTCACTTATGTGTCAATATGTTACCGGCACTTTATGTGTCGATATGTTTATCGTCACTTCGGTGACTAGTACTCTGTAGTACCGATCTCGCATACTTAAGTTTCTCTCTATATAAAATTCTTGGGCTAAAGGTATAAAGAATTGGTATAAGTAATCTTAATATGATTCAAAAGTGAAACAAGAGATTTTTTGAGAATATTGAATTGACTTACCATGCCTAACATATGTATATGGGATGTTGATTTTTACAGGTTACATGACAAAGGAAAACTTTTGATATATGTTAGTACATGTGAGGTAACTTATGTTATTAGGCATGAAAATTGTAAGTAAGTTAAACTTAAAAGTTTAACATTAATGGTAAGTAGTGATATGATGTTAAAGGAATGGAACAAGCACATTCATTAGCTTGTAACATGATATATATGTTCATGCATTGAGGAATAAATGATATATTATGATAAATGAACAAACAAGAAAATATTATTATATTAGCATATAGCAAGTTATCACTAATGCGACATAAAAGTTGGTGCATTGGCATATATCATGCTATATAAATGTAGCCTTATAGTTTAATAAGTTTAAATTATTATTAATTTTGTTTATTGCCTCACTAAGTGAAAACTTAGCGTGTGTTTGGCATATATCACACGTAGTTTAATAAAAATTTAATCTGCAAAACATCAGTAAGATATTCTAGCTTATGATAATCTCTAGTGGGCATGTAATTATTTATCTGTTGGTAGTATATGATGCATTAAATTAGGTTAAAAGATAGATAATTGATCAATTTTAATTATGAATAATATATGGATAAAGCAAGATAAGATATTAGTAATATGAAAGAATAAAATAAAGTCGAAAGGAATCTTACTTTGTTAATATGAATAATCAGTAAGCTTAAAAAGGTAGTAAATCGTGTTTAATCAATTTAAATTTTTATTTATCGGTAATCGCATAAGGATTTTAAAATCAAGAAAGGGCCTAGGCCGTGAACCTATTTTTCACCTCGAATTGCATTATCATTTTAATAACTGACTAATATATTTTACAAACTAATTCATGGTCGAAATTAGCCAACTACACATAAGTTATGATTTCAAGAAAATCGAGAAAAGGGTTAGATTAATAAAGACAAGATTTATATGTATAAAAAATTATTATAAGTCGGGATTTCTTTAAACAACTCCGTAACATCTTTATTGTATATTCGGTCAACGAGTATACGTTAAGGATGTTACAATCATCAATGATTATTTGCTTTATTTTCCACTTTCAAAACATGCATAATACAGTGAGTAATAAATCCGTAAACATGTGCATTAGATTTCATTTCATAAAAACCGAAAACCGAGTGAAACTAATCCGATACTTACTTTCGAGCTTAGATAGGTGTTTCAAACCTTACAACTCCTTTTCAATCCCTTTACAGCAGCAAAACGTCTATCCAATCACCAACAAACCGACGCTCACTTGTCGATGCACGATTCAAGCCTCTGCAACTCCTACGCCTTCTTCGATATGCAAAGGATTCACCTCCCCTACTTTACCAAGCCAAAACAGAGGATTAAGAACACATCTCTGTATCAAAACCCTCTAGCAACCAACAATCTCAACAACACCTTACAAGAATCTACCAAACACCTTCTGAAAACCAACGAGAACACCTCCAAACCTTACTCAAGCAAACCCAGCCAACATCCAACAATTCTAACACATTAACAACATTAATTAACATTCAAAACAACCTAACCACGTCCTTATATCTCTAGCAACACCACAGCAACCAAAGCACACTTTAAACTAACCATAAACAACCTAAAAACTAGCAATCCATATAGTTCCGGGATTCCATTGATTAATCAATCCTTTCAACATTAAAACATATCTAAAATAAGATATAAATCACATAAAACCATCCCCAAAACAGATCCAACTCAGTTTCTATAAATTTTCCAAGAAAACTCAATTTAAGTAACGATTCAATGTTTAAATAATAAATCCACAATATAAATCAACAACAAAGGACCAATAACTTGGGAATTTCATTAAAGAACCTTTAATTAGAGGAGAGAAATGAAAATCGCCTCTAATTGTTGATTTCCTCTTAATTGACCAAGATTTGTTGAAATCCAAAGAGGTTTTGCTAAAGCAATTGAAGAAATCAAGTGGAAATTAAAAAGGAATTCAATAAGAATTGAATCCTGGAGATTTAGAAGTATAAATCTCAGCTTGTTTTCTGAGAAAAGTTGAGAGAAACGTTTTGGAGAAAAGTCGTTACGTAAGAAATTTTTTTAAGAAAATAAGATCTTTTAATTAAATCCTCATATACCAATTTATTAAACCATTTAAAAATACATTAAAATGGCCATAATTAAGAAAGAAATCCGTTGAAAAAGAATGGGTTAATAGCTCCTTAAAGATTCTAAGTTTTGATCCTTTTTCGATTTAGTCACTAAAACAGTTTTAAAAACTTTCAATTTAGTCACTCGACTAAAATGTCATAAAATCAGAATTAATCCCATCAAATTGAACTTACCAACTTACTTAAAATACTATTCAAGTAATTTAAAACATTTTCCCACATTTTATTTTCCCCCCAAATCACTTTTATAAAATTGTTTTCCCGAAACTAATTGAATTTCCAAAACCGGTTCTCACGAACCTCTGGTCCAACCCGGTTCACATCTAGGCCCATTTTCAAGGTGTTACAAAAAGAAACATGTCCAAAACAGGGAGCGAGCATACAACTCTCCCAATTACAACTTGGTCAAATTGCCCTTTTATTACTACAAGATTGCTTATCAAAACCATATTTGAAACGATTCTATTCTTGGATTCTTCCTCACTTGCTTGTTGCCCTGAAAGCTTGCTTTCCTGCATTGAAGAGAAAGGAGAGCGTAAGCAAATAATGCCTAGTGAGGGATTCTCCAAAAACACTCATCAATGCATTTAAAACCATTTGGGTCAAAACACTTTATGTACATCATGCTTAAACATCTCATGCCCTTTTTACCTTTGTAAAACATGCATATTAAACCATATGCAAAACATGTATCGTGGATCTCATGCATAATCCCATATGCAAAACCTCAATTTAAGCCTTCACATGCTTATTCATCCAATAGCAAAGCATACAGAGCAAAACATGTATAAATCTCATTGTACAAACACATTTATCCATCATGATACTTTAATTCATATATTGGCATTCAAGTGACCCAAAAATAGAATCTTTCCTTATGAAAAACACATCGGATACACGGATTTCATAAGTGGTTCCTTCGACTACTTCACATACATCCATAACCGGAGCAAATGGCATATTTAACCCCTCAACCATTGTGATACATAATCCATCGGTGGGAGAATATGACACAATTAACCCCTCGACTGCTGCGGTTCCCATGACAAGAAAATGACACAATTAACCCCTCGACACACATGAGGTGAATTATTATAGTGCACTTTAAACCCTATGGCATGCCAACTATATCCGATAAAATTTATTTCATTGTCACTTAGCCAATATATCCCACTTTAAGCATGATACCTCACTGTTTTTCTTATGCATCAATCAAACCGATTCCCAACACAACAAAACATGCATTACATATCATTGTAATCCTTTTCACAAATTATTTGCCAAACTCAAGTATCATCAACATAAGATAATTTGCATCATATTCCATTTCCAAAACATGCATAAAAAAGTAGGTGTCAAAACATAAACATAGGCATGAGAAAAAAAAACTTTGCCAATCCGAAATTGAGAGCAAAATTGTCTAATACATACTTTCGAGGTTAGACAAGCATTTCAAGCTCAATCTAAACTCCCACAATCACTTTCAAACGCTTTTAAGGCTGCAAACCACGTTTCCACTCACCAAGAATACAAAACTCTAGTCGCCGATGGGAAGTCAAGCTTTCGAAGCCTTTGAAACTTCTCCAACTGCTAAAGGATCAGTCTCCCATGTTTTACCCACACAAAAATAGAGGATTAATGCACCACAAATCTTTGCCTGTCATCCTGGCACTGGAAATGTTCGCGGCCGCGCCCACGGCCTCTCTGCGCTCCAACAACTAGTGCATTAGACTGACCCTCTCTAGCTAACTGCAGACAATCCCTACGAAGATGATCCCTCGATCCAAAACTCCAACATGTGCCTACAACACCCTTTCACTCTCCTGAATGCCTCCGGCCATATCTCTACACTCGGGGAACCCCAGCATGAGCACCTTGACCTTGATAACCATGGCCATCACCATATCCTCCCTGCCTTTGATCCGGATGGTACCTTCGGTCTCTCTGCATCTTACAAAGATCTCGGCCAACATCAAACTCTGCGCTCCTCTTACCGAAAGAAAAACTGCCAGAACGAGTAGACAAACCCAAATTTTGTCCTATATCCTTCGCCCTGACACCAGAACATCAAACTCCGTATAATCTTTGGCCAACATATACGTCTTCATTTCTTTGATCAACCCAAAACAAAATCGTTCACACCTCTCACCCTCTTCAGGAACCAACTCAGGAGCGTACTTACTCAACCGAACAAACTGGACCTCATAATTAGAAACAGACATGTTTCCCTTCTCCAAAGCCATAAACTCCCTCTTCTTTATATCTTTGTAATGAGTTCCCAAATACTTCTTCTTGAAAGCCTGGCAGAAGAATTCCCAAGTAACATTAACAAGCTCCACACCCGCAATCACAGTTGTCCACCAACTGTATGCATTACCCTGGAACAACGATACGATACTTCCCAACTTACGTGCATCAGTACACTCCATCTGGCCAAGGATCTTTTTGATACTCACAAACCACTCCTCGGCTGCTTTTGGAACCAACCCTTAAAACTCAAAATCACCCAGGCTACGCAAATGCTCCAGAGGTAACCTAGTGTTAACAGCTGCAGGCGCTGGTGTAGGTACATGCACTCCAACCATAATTGCCTGGAAAGCTCCCGTCATCTCTTGCATCAACGGTGCCATATCACCAAAAATAGGTACTTGTGGTGCCTGAGGCGCACCTCCCTCTACCCCAGAACCAGCAGGAGCAATTGGTGGTGGAAGAGACAACTCTTCATCATGCGTATCCACAACGCTGCCCATGCAAGCTCTAGTCTTTCCTCTTGGTCCATACTCGATAATATGAGTCTAGACATGATAATGCAACAAAACAAAATAATTAGGCCAGCTCGGAGCAAGAATCCAAGTCGCTCTTGTTTAAAAACTAAATCATTTAACCTAAGTAGTAATAAGGCAATGTGTCCTAAGGTTTAACTTCCAAATAAACCACATATCGGATGCAATTTCACAAATTCAACCACCGTGCATATCAAACAACATATTCAATCTTCCAAACAACCATAACCCACCTCTCAACAATCATAACCTGGCTCTGATACCACCAAATATAACCCTCTTGACCCGACCTAGTCGCAAGACCAGATCGAGTGAGTTACATTAGAGTTTACCAAAATAAACCCTAAAGAAATAAACATTAAAACCTGTTTGATCAGTACAGAGGAGCCTCGATGTTTTCCAAGATAGATTTGCAGTCGGGGTACTACCAGTTAAAGGTGAAGGAAGTGGATGTGCCCAAAATAGCTTTTTGTACGAGGTAGGGCATTACGAGTTTCTTGTGATGTCGTTCGGTTTGACCAATGCTCCAGCTACTTTTATGGACATGAAGAACAGAGTGTTTCATGAGTTTTTGGATCAGTTTGTAGTTGTGTTTATCGATGATATCCTTGTGTACTCTCGTATCGAGGAGGATCATGATATTCATCTACGGATCGTGCTTCCGAAGTTGATGGAGAAATAGTTGTATGCTAAGTTAAGCAAATGTGTATTTTGGCTTAAGGAAGTTGTGTTTCTTGGGCATGTTGTGTCGGCTGAAGGAATTTGTGTCGATCCAAAAAAGGTTGAGGCTGTAATGAGCTGGAAGGAGCCCAAGTCTATGACGGAGGTTAGGAGTTTCCTTGGCTTGGCAGGTTACTACCGAAGGTTTGTGGAAGGGTTTTCCAGTTTGGCGGCTCCGTTAACGAAGTTGGTATAGAAGAATGTTCGGTTTGAGTGGATGGAGGATAGACAGCGAGCTTTCGAAGGGTTGAAGGAAGCCTTGATGTGAGCTTTGATCTTGGTTCAACCAGAATCGGGGAAGGAGTTCATTGTTTATAGTGATGCATCGTATGTTGGGCTTGGTTGTGTGTTGATGCAGGAGGGTAAGGTAGTAGCGTATGCATCTAGGCAGTTGAAGGTTCATGAACGTAACTGCCCTACCTATGATCTTGAGCTTGCAGCAGTTGTGTTTGCCTTGAAGATCTGGAGGCATTATCTCCATGGTGAGAATTGTGAGGTTTACACGGATCATAAGAGCTTGAAATATTTGATGTCGCAGAATGAGCTAAATCTTAGGCCACGTAGATGGTTGGAGTTGCTTAAGGATTATGATCTGACCATTGAGTATCATTTGGGAAAAGCCAATGTTATGGCGGATGCTTTGAGTAGAAAAACGGTTGTGGAGTTGAGAGCTATGTTTGCTTGGTTGAGCGTGACGAATGATGGGGGTTTGTTGGCTGAGTTGCAAGTGAAGCCATCCTTGTCGTAGATGATCAAGGAGAAGCAATCGTACGATGAGAGTTTGGTATCTCATGTGGAAGATATTAGGGATGGAAATCCTACGAATTTTCATTTCAACGATGATGGGGTGTTGTGTTTCAAAGGTTAAATAGTGGTGCCTGAAGATGAAGGGTTGAGGTGTACTATTTTGACTGAGGCACATGCTAGTCCTTTTTCTATGCATCTTGGTAGCACTAAGATGTATCGAGGGTTGAAAGAAGAGTACTACTAGATTTGGCTGAAGAGAGATGTGGCTGATTTCGTGGCTTGGTGTATGGTTTGTCAGCGGGTGAAGGCTGAGCATCAGTTTCCTTCTGGGTTGTTGCAACTGTTGAGGATACCGGAACGGAAGTGGGAAAGAATCACCATGGATTTTGTGTCTGGGCTGCCTTTGACGCCGACCAAAAAGGATTCCATTTGGGTGATTATGGATTGGTTTACGAAGTGTACGCATTTCGTGCCAGTGCATACTACGTATACCTTGGATAGGTTGGTCGAGCTGTACATTTCTAAGATTGTGCGTTTGCATGGAGTGCCCAAATCTATAGTTTCGGATAGGGATCCGCAGTTCACCGCAAGGTTTTGGGTGAGTTTGCATCGTGCCCTGGGGACCCGGTTGAGTTTTAGTACCTTGTATCATCCTCAGACGGATGGCCAGTCCGAGCGCGTAATTCGAGTTCTTGAGGATATGCTAATGTGTTGTGTTATCGAGTACCAGGGAACGTGGGAGCAGCAACTGTCGTTGGTGGAGTTTGCTTATAATAACTGTTATCATGCTAGCATACAAATGGCACCCTATGAGGAGTTGTATGGCAGAAAATGTATGTTGGACAGAAGCGGGGGAAAAGTTTGTGTCAATGCCCAATGCTCTGAAAGGCACCACCAAAAAGGTTAAGTTGATATGTGAGCGCTTGAAAGCAGCTACTGATCGTCAGAAATCCTATACGGATTTGAAGCGTAGGGATATAAAGTACGTTGTGGGTGATAAAGTGTTTTTAAAGGTTGTTTAGTAAGCACGCTAGGTTGTTTAGGACTTGTTGGTATAGGCTTGGAAGTCTAAAACCAGGAAAAAATGCATTACAGGTCTTTGGGTATCGGTACATGTTCCCCAGTATTGGTACGGGTAAGTACGAAATTGGCCTAGGTACTGATACTCGAGGAGGTGTATCAGTACGAGTTTTAACTACTGGAATTTGGGACTTTGGCCATTTTGGCCTAGGTATCGATACTCGAGGGAGAGTATTGGTATGGTCCTTGTAAATTAAGCATGGTATCAGTACAGTGTCCCTTGTACCGATGCCCAGTGCGTTATTTTAGTTAAAGTGATGGCATGGATTTAGATTCTTCCATTTTGGTCCTTGTTTTGTATGTATGCAATTTGAATATGTTTGTATGATCCGTTTTTTATTGATATTTTACATGTATGATCCGTTTTTGAATATGTTTGTATGATCCGTTTTTAATGAAATTGGACATGTATGCATGTAACATGATTAATTGAGGATTGGTAACCCCAAATTTAAGTAAGCCTTGATAATTTTCTAGATTTGCAATTTGGTCCCTACATTGCAAATTCGTACAATTGAATGTCGATTTGATGCCCGATTCGGTCGAGCTTTTAACCGCTGCCAGTATGTACACTCTAGGTCATAATGATGCATCTAAACAAGATAAAAAATGGACCTAATTCGAGATATTCAGTTCAAGTTTTCTATGGCAAGCCTAATGTAGCTCGCTCGGCTCGGCCTAGCGCCTAGGCCGGATCAAGGAGTTATATTGGCCCACCCAAACTTGACTCGAAAATATCTATCCTAAACCCGAACTTGACCTGACCCGACCTGACCATATCCTTTAAAAACCCAATCCAACCATATCCTTTAAAAAACTGACTGAAAATTTATAAACCTAAACTTGACCCGACCTATTAAAAATTAATTTTAGGGACATAATTGTAAAAATATAATTTTATGGACCTAATTATTAAAAAATTAATTTTGAAGACCAAATTGTAAATAAAAAATTCAATTTTAAGGACTTATTATAAAAAAATATAAAGAGAGGTATTATTATAAATATTTCTAAATATATATAAGGGAAAATTACACTATTAATCTCGGGTCAAATTTTAAGAACCTGAATTTTTAATAAAAAAAATCCAACCCGGTCGGGCTGGGTCGGGTAAAATGCCCATCCATATTCTTTACAATTCAAGACATAAACTCTTTTTGGGAAAATTGAAGTCAAAATGGTCCAGACCATTCGAAATAGTTAAACCCTACCCTCACACTGTTGTCATGATAAAATCAACTACGGATGGACGAGAATTTAAAATCAATGGTCATAAAAATGTGACTTCTAAGTGTTTTTTTTTGCTATTTTTCTTTCATTTCATGTATATTTTTTTTTTAAATTATTTTTATTTTTTATTTATATTTTAGATTTTTAGAATTATCTTTTTTGTTTTTTAGGATAACTGTAACATCCCGGTTTTAGGGCTTAGCGATTTACTGGGTTATTAGGTGGTCCGGTGGACCGGAGTAGAGATTCAAGTCAGTTTCGGGATCGTATATTTTTTGTGTAGGAAAAATTATGGAAATGGTTAAAAATCATGTTTTAATATATGATTAATTTTGGTGGAATCAATTTTGGAAAATGAGATTGGGAGGTGTGCCATTTTGGCTAGTGACCAAAATACAACTTTTGAAAACAGTTTTAAAAGTGACTAAAATGAAAAAGGGTCAAATTATTAGAATCCTTAAGGAGCTATTTTACCAAGTTTTTGTTGGTGATTTCTCTCTTCAATTAAATCATTTTAACATGTTTTCTAAAAGTTAATTAAAAGGGATTTTAGATATTAAAGTTAGTTATTTGGTTTTAATGAAAATTGACGTAACTTTTCTCTCAAGTTTTCTCTGCACTTCTTTTCTACCAAACACTCAGATTTCATAAAAAATCAGAGGTGAGAGAACAATTTTACTCAGAATCTTGATCTACAATTGATTATTTAACTTTGATTTACAAAATCTTATTGAAATCTTGTGTTTTCCTAGTTTTAAACAAGCCAATTGAGGGAGAAATCACACAATAGGGGTAAGGTTCGCGATCTCCTCTATTGAATGGTTCTTTATTGATATTCCCAAGTATTTGATCCTTGATTTATGGTTTATAATTTGATTTTGTGTTTTTTTATATTGAATTAATTAATTTAATTGGGTAAGATTGATGAAATAGTGAAAAATCTGAATTGGATCTGTTTTCTAGTGATGTAGATTGATTTTGAACATATTATGGATGTATAATAATGTTGATAAGTCATTTTTGTTAATGGAATCCCGAAACTCTTGAATCTCTATTTGTTTAGATTGTTAGACTTGTGTTTTTGTGGAGTTGTGGTGGTTGTTTGGTTGTTGGAGGTGTTAGGTTGTTTTGATTCTGTTTTTAGATGTGTTTTGATGATAAAAGTGGTGCTAGGTTGATAGATGTTGGCTGGGTTATGAATTGAAGTGTTTTGGTTATGTTTTCGGTTGTTGTGGAGGGTTAATTGTGAGAGTTTGTGGGAATTCGAGAAGGATTGTGGTTTGTTGTTTTTAGAATGCATTATGATGCATTAATCCTCTGTGGTTTTGTGGTAAAAGCAAGGGAGGTTGATCCGAAAGTAAGTGGAGAAGCGTAGGAGGCATCGGATACTCATTTTTGCGTCGACGAACCGAGGTTTCGCGTGACGGTGAGTGAAAACATGGATTCCAGCGTTGGAATGTTTTAAAGATGGTTTTTGGGAGTTTAGGTAGAGCTTGAAATGCTTACCTAAGCTCAGAAGTAAGTAAAGTGGTTTTACTCTCTCGGTCGTGCTAGTTTGAAATTGTTTTATGCACTTGTTTTGATTTACATTGTACCTACTATTTAAGCATGATTTAAAGTATTTGATGTACTGTTTTTAAGCATGTTTTGCTGAAGGACGCACATGGTAAGTGATCCTTGCAAGTATGGTTTATACTTGTGTTTTAAAGCATGGTTGTTGCTTTGGAAAGGGCATGGTTTAATGCTTGTTAAAAACAGAGGGGTAAATGTTTTTTGGTTAATTATATTGGCAAGTGATGTGGTTTTAAAATTATTATCGGATATAGTTGGCCGGCCATAGGATTGAGTGCACTATAAAATAAGTCGCCTTGGATGTTGAGGGGTTTATACGGTGTACCGAATACTCCATCCAAGTACCCTAACGGTTGAGGGGTTAAACAGTACTAAATACTCCTGTTAGTGGGCTAAGCATATAACCGATGAGAGAAATTCGTATCCATGTGGGTTAAGAGTGTACCCAGTTGGAATTGTACCCGGTTGTTATTGTACTGCGATTGTGATTGTATCGCTATTCCAGTTGAGATGGCTTGAAGTGTTGGGTTAACACTTGTTGAATCCGTGTATTCGATTAACTCTTTTGTTAATGGACTAGTTAAAGATCACTTGAAAGCCAATATAATTGTTAATGTATCATTAAAATGGTTTATGTTGTATAATGTGATTTATACATGTTTTCTCCTTAAGCTTTGCATTTGGTAGTAATGCATGGGAAGGCTTAAGTAGAGGGTTAGAAATGTGACTTGCTGTTGGTTAATGATACATGTAGCATATGGTATGATATGTTGGTTTTAATGTTGTAAGTGCATGTTTTAAAAGAGGCATGATGTTTTAAAAGATGATGTTGAGAAATGGTTTTAAATGCATTGATGGTGTTTTGTTCTGAGCTTTCCTAAACAAGCCTTGTGTGCTTACGCTCTTTTTGTCCATCAATACAGAGAATTAAAGTTCCAGAAGGCAGCAAGAAGCAAGGGGGTCTTGGCAAGACTTGGTTCCAAAGTATGTTATAGACTAGACTATAATGAATAAGGGCAATGGGGTACTTGTTATGATTTGGGAGATGTTTCGAGGAACTCCCTGTTTGAGCATGTTTCTTAGGTTGCTTTTGGTTTGTAAATGGCCTTTAAAGATTGATTTTGGTGCTGGTTTGTCTTTTGGTATATTGTATGAATGCAACTTTAGGAAGCATGCCTATAGATTTCCATTCGATGCATGAAGCCTTGTTGTGCTGTTAGATTTGTGTTGCTAGGTTGCTTATGGCATGTTTGGCATGTTGGTATGGTGTTATAAGCATATTGGAATGGTTTGAGAATGTTTTTGGGTTGAAAATCAGCAATTTATGGCATTATAGGTCTAGGCATACCGATACACGGGGAACCGTATCAGTACGGCTAGGCATTTTCTAACCTGAGGGATCGGTACGCATAAGGGAGTATCGGTACGCCTAGGTAATTTTGGCCTGGCGTACCGATACGGAAAAGGAGTATTGGTACACGTTCTAGCCTTTGGAATCTCACTTTTTAAACCCAAACCCATGTACCGATACCCACGTAAGCGTACAGGTACGGATGTTAAAACAAATCAAAAGTTAGGTAAGTTGGTTATTGCGTATCGATACGGACCATGGTGTACCGGTACGGTGCATCTTTATGCATATCGGTACGGTAACACCAGTACCGATACTCAAGGCTGTTTTATGTTGCATCGGCTCACAATTTTGCTTGCTTCGCATTTTAGTCCCTGAATCTTGCCAATGCATTAGTACATGGTTAAAAGTGGTTGGTTTGAGATGGAATATGAGACATACGCATGGAACCTGACTAATGTAAGGTTGGTAATTTAAAAGTGGGTTTTTGACTTGAAACTTCGTCAAATTACAATTTGGTCCTTAAGTGGTAAACAGAATCAATTGGATGTCAAAGTGATGCCGATTGAGTTGGGATTACACCTGTTATCTGTATGAACATTTAGGATTAATAATTGGCATCTAGATAAGATAAAAAGAAAAAATGGACTGGGTTAGTTGAAAATCTTCGGTTTGCTACGGCAAACCTAATATGGCCATCTTGATTAGGTTGAGCGTCTAGGTCGGGTCAAGGGGGTTACAATAAGAGTTTCAAGAAGAAGGGAGATTGGGCTTAAGAGATAAAGTTCCATTTGAATGGAATTCTTATCCCTGAGAAAGAAGAGAGATTGGCCATTTGAAATTTTTCATCACAATTGTTATTTTCCCTCCACCTCAAATTATCCTAACGGCACCATTCTCTCCCATTTACCTCCATCATTGCATCTATTTAATTGATGCAAAGCTATTAGCCATCATATTTTCATCTTGTCCCTTCAATTGCCCATTTCTCACCACTCAACCTATTTTCTTCATCTTTTTTATCCAACCTTTCACTGTTTTCTTGAGACTTTCTTGAGTTTTTCTGCCTTTCCATCTTCCTACTCTTGCTCGACACATTCCATCAAATGGTCAAGAACATGAAATCAATGCCCAGAGTGGGTTCGTCTAAAGCAATCATCGCTAAAAACTTTCACCATTTTGCCACACCTTCCCCCAAGAAGAAGTTTGAATCAAAGTTTGCAATAAGCAAAGTTTGGGAAGAACATGGATTCACTTACGACATGGAGAAACCAGACTTTGGTCTTGACAAGCCATGCAAAATATCATCGAAAGTCACAATTGGGCTCTCTTTTATGACCAAGCCAGAGAGATCAATTGTTCTTGGGTAAGAGAGTTCTATACGCATGTTCCGGATCCTGAAAATCCATGTGTTTTTGTGCATGGTAGGGCTATTTTTCTTGATGAAAATACAATCAACATCCATTATGGAGTGTTTTTTGACAACGACGAACATGCCAAGTTTGCCAAGAACATCACCCCGAAAGAGATGGACAAGGTTTTCAAAGAACTCGTTGTTGAGGGAGCCGCATGGAACGAAGGGAAAAAAAGGGGACGATGAACCGGGTTCTACTAAAACCCAAAGCAAAGTTGAGTAAGAACATCGTCAAGACTCGTTTGATGCCAATTACGCATAATATTAATGTTTCCTCTTCTTGTTTACTTTTAATTCACTCTATCTTGAATAAACGCACTATTAATATTGGTCGTTTGATTGTAAATGAAATTTATGCGTGCAACAAGAAAGATGTGGGTTATTTGTACTTCCCTAATTTGATCACGGCACTATGTAAAGAAGTGATGGTGTCATCAGATGCAACGGGAGATAAGTTGCAACTGAAACAAGGTTGGACCAGGAACCAATACATAAAGATAATGCAAGAAGGTCCAGCAAAAATGCCCATAATAAAAAAGGGAGCAAAAGTTACCAAACCTGCCACAACAAGTGCATATGCCGCAATAATTCCCGAAGTGCCTATAGACCTTATTCGTCCACTGTTGCAATGATTGGATCAATTAGAAGCAAATTAGCAATTGTTTTGGCTTTACGTGAAGGATCAGAATATCACTCTTGAGAATGCCATCTTAGTAATAATTCATAATGTGTCATTTTCTGCTGAGCTACTTACCACAACAACTAATATTGGGCCAGTCGTGAGTGACATTGTCGTGGCAACACTTGCAGCACACGAAGGTAAAGAACAAACTTCTAAACAATAGCATACTGAATCTTGTCACGATTTCTCAAATTATGAAGATACTGCCTCTGCACTGTTGAAGTTCCAACCTCCATCTATGATATCAAAGAAAACATTAAAGCGTACAATTTCTTCAATGGAGGAGAGTGACCCCGCACCAACCCCAGGACCACCAAGGTGAGGCATCAAACTGCTTAAAAGATTCTACAAATTTGAGGTGACGACCTCTAGTAATAGTTTGGCTGCATTTTTTATTTTCTTTTTAATTTGTTTGTTTTGCATGCATTGAGGATAATGCTTCTCTCGAGTTTAGGGGGGTTGTTTTTTCTTTCTCATTGTAGTTTGCATATATTACTTGCCATGACAACTGGATGTTTAATTGTTGAGACTTGTTGTAATATCCTAGGATGAGTTAATTGCCATGACATTTAGTTGAAAGAACCTTAGACTTTAGGTTTGACATAGAATTAACTTTGAAGTGTGCTATGATTCCTTTATTACTTACATTGTTGTGACTTTTCAGTCCTAGAAAACCTAGTGAACAAAAAAAAAGAAAAAAATTGCTAGAGGTGCCCATCTGGCTCTAACTCAAAGAAAAATATGATGAAAAAATTACTAGAGGTGTCTATCTGGATCTACTTGAATAAATTGTCGTAAGCTTTAGGAAACTCCGCTGCTAACTTAATCAAGCATGGGTGAATGAAAGTCTTCATATGATGACTCTACTCAATAGCATAAAAGGTTCGTTGTTTTCTCCATCGTATCTTCAATCCTAGTAAAGTAGTTGTGACGAGATGAAGCCACAAATAGCTATGGCCTTTTTCTTAATAAATTGCATCGACGGTATGTTTGTTAAAATAAAACTGAGGTTTTATGGGATCCTATTGATTGAATTGTACACAACTATGAGCACACACTTGCACTGGTTAATTTTATAGTGACATTATGTTAACACCTCAAAAGATCTATTTTTCATGCATATTTGTCATTCTATTGCTTGACTTTGAGTACATTTCTATGCACTTTGCCAATAGCTTCATGCATTTGCATCTAAGAGTTAAGGAATGTGCAGTTTTCAATGCTAGAGTGAAGGGGTATTTTCTTACTTTGGTAGGAAGGTTAGGAGCAGGATTCACAGAGCAAATCAGGAGCTGGACAGTAGCAGGAGGAGATGAAGATAAATGCCAAGTGTCGTTGGCAAAAGCAGAATGAGGATTGCCAAGCTCAGTTGGCAAAAGAAGGACGATTGATGCCTGGTCAGTAAGTCGTTGGTCAAAGTCGGGTCAGTCCTGATTCAAAAAAAGATAACGTGCCTATAATGATGCGTAAAAAACTTTCAAATCAAACTTTATCTAGGGTTTCCATGAGCGTCTATAAAGAAGACCATTGATCGAAAAAGAAAATGAGAGAAGAGGTTGTGCCGTGAGAAGAAAGTGAGGGTAGAGGGCAAGGCCACTCATGGTTTGATTAGACTGTGATCGAGAGCTCTGGGTCCATTGAAGAACTACATCGACAGATCTTCTTCTTTGTCCATTTCTCTTAGTTTTAAATTCTGATTTGATGGTGCTGTTTAAAAACTTTGTTGTTTCAATGGTTTCCCCAGTCATAAACTAATTCTTTTAAGTTGGCTAGGGGTGTTTTGCGATGAACACTTAGCTTTTAGTTTTTTTAATAATTGAATGCCTTGGCATTTTTGTCTATTTTGCTAGTACTTAATTTTCTTATATTTTATGTCATAAGACGGTTGGCATCGAATGCTCATTATCCCTTAAATTCTTAACAGACTTAAGAGATAAGGATTAATTGCTAAATATTAATGAGAGAAACTTTGACAGAAGATGTTCAAGTAGATGAGCTTACTTCAGAAGTGAATATACCCCTTAGGAGTTAAAGATTTAAACTTTGCCAAGCTAAGTATTGGGAAACATCACTATAGACATATAGGTGTTAATCATAATTAACTTAGAGTATTGCCATCGACAGAGGCTATACTAAATTAAAATCTACTCGGCCATAAAACCAAGGGTGAAGATTATTAATTACTATCTTTGCTAGCGTGAAATCCAAGAATCCCTTGCCAACGCCAATCAACCATCATGATACATTTGCTTGCCAATATGCTTGAACTCTTACTGCATTTTCCTTAGTCATTTTCTAGATTAAAATCCAATCTAAATTATCAACTTATTCATTCCAATTCACAAGTAATTATCTTGGCATTTAATTCCTGGACAATCCCTGTAGATACGATACTCAGCTTACTGTTGTATTACTTGCTGATCGTGTATAATTGTACGTAAAGAGACCTAAACTTGACATTATTTACTGACATATTTACATTAATTCATCATTTGTTGCCAAGTATTAGTCAGTCAACACATTCCTTGTTGTCCGAGGGTTAATGGGTGATTGATTCTTAATTGACGTGGTTCTAAAGATGAGAGTCAGGTTTGAATCATGTTAATAGGTAGATCTCTTGGTAAGTAATTATTGATAGTTCATGCATTGCTTGATGACAAGTAATAGTTCGAGTTTGTGGGTGTGATAAGTGTGGAAAAGTAGTATATTTTGTACCCTCTTACTTAGATTATTGTTTAGACTTAGGCACATTTAGTTGCATATTTACTTAATCTTGCATCATTTCATAGTTTTTCTGTTTGGTGGGCTTGGCCTTGCATTTTTCTATTTTTTTGGCAAACTCGCTCATGTTTTTGTTCTTCTTGCACATGAACAAATTTCATAACCAATTGCTGGGTGATTTCTAGGGAAAGTTGGAGATAATATCAATCTTTCCAAGCCTTACCTTATCACTTTGGATAAATACCCTGATTTAAAATCAAGAGCTTCTGTAGATAAACATAGAGAGATTAATCTTGCCGATTTAAATTTCAAATAGAGTCATATATCGTCTATGAAAAGAGATTGCATCAACACAAGAGAGAATAGAAGGGAGACAGGTTGTATCAAGATCTACAATAGGAGATTGGCTAAGGAAGAGATCGGACGACCAAGGAGGAGTTCTACTCGACTCCTCAAGATTTATTTTCTTTTTTCTCTTTTAATTAATTCAATGTCTAGATCTTTTATCTTGTTGATTTCTTCCAACTCAACCATGAACTAATTAAATTGGCTTGGGTCATTCGGTATTTTGATATTTTGAACGCATTAATTATTTTGTCCGTTAATTCAATTTTGATGTTTATCCAAATTATCATTTATCATTGTGATTCAAGTAGTCTAGGGATAGATGCTTGATGTGAATATATTTATCTAGGCTTGGGAGAGCTAGATTCACGAAACTGATTGGATACGATTGTCCACTGAAACAACCATTAGTGGAAGCTAATTCGCCTTAGGGATAAGAAGAGAATTTCAGCGGCTAAAAGGAGTTTACCAATCAATGAAGTTCACCCAAGGTTAACGCAGGGATGTATTATCAAGGCATGTTCAATCATTTGTTCTAATGTTAGGGTTACCTAGAAGGCATTAATGACAACTCTGCCGGACATCGAAAGGGCAATTAATTGCCATGACAATTATGTTGGCAATTGCATCAACGCTCAATAACCCGACCTACTCTATCAACTTGGTTCCTTCTCTTTTTATTGAATTCCCTTAGATTAGTTTTCTTAGTTTAATTTCTTTATTTAAGTATCACTGTCTATCATCACCAATCTTATTTCTTTTTAGTGCAAGAAGCTAAAAGTTAAGTTTCATCAATCCCTGTGGAGACGATCTTAATCTATACTATTACTTGCGACGTATATATTTGCACACATTGCATTGCACTTAAATCACGCAACATGTACACAAGCGCTATGGACCTTATGACATGCCAATTGTATACGATACTCAACTAACAACCAATAGCAACAATTCAATCACTTAACACAATAACCATAGCCTTTACTTTCATTGAAAGAAATATTTATATTATTCATAACATCAATGGCGGATCTATACTTCGTATTAAGTGGGTTCAAGAAAGTCAAAGATAAACAAACTAAAAATTGTACAATGTAAAAATAGAAAACCATTGAATACATTTAAATCTATTAAACAACCTAACAATCTCGTAAAATTAATAATAATAACTTACGATTTGAATTTATCTTAAAAAAAATTTACTCTTCATTTAATTTTGACAATTAATGACTTTGCCTATTAAAAAAAAGCTTTAAAATAACTTGAAATACTATTTTTTAGCCGAAATAATTTAAATACTAAATAATTTAACTTAAAGGTCCACTGCCATTTTTTACTCTACTTTTGTAGATATTAATTTTTAATTTTTACTTGAGTATTTAATTTTTCTCTCCCAAACTTTCTTGCTTTTTACAAGGACTTTCTAGACCCAAGTAGGGGCAATGGACCCCACTAAACTCCATGTCAATCTGCCGATGCAAAACATCACTCGCCTCAGACTTAGGCCAATGGCTTAATCTTATCACATTTCGCGTTTCAATTAATCTTTTAAACATACCAATATACTATCCATGAACTAGAGTATATCCAGATCATAACATATACATTCATTTGAGCATCATGGTTCATCTATCACACACAAATAATAGCAATTACATTTTTATCATACTACCATGAAAACATTAGCATAAATTGTCATTTAAGCATAAAAATCATTTCATTGCTCCTTATGAATTACTATTAGAATCATAGAACACAATGCATTAAACATAAATATACCAAACTTGTTCAATCATTCACTTTTCATAATCTTAGCAATCAATCAGTAAGCGATCATACCTTGGTAATTCGGATTTGCCGTATACTTACCCGGTTAGAGTCATTTTCCTTGAAATGCCAATTATCATGCAATTTTCTATTGTCATGCTTAACCAAAATTACAGATATATGATTAACACATTGAATATACATAATACTACACTCACCAAAACTCTAAAGCTATGGAGTATACCGAATTAAAATTCGGAACTTGGAATCCTTGGACTTTCTTTTTTTAATTGGATATTTCTTTAGCCAAAGTTTGATCTAACATTAATGAAAGGCTTGTTGCATGCTCGAATCGATCTTCAAAAACCGTCAAAAGGGTTGATTTTGCTTCCCGAATGAATTGGCTAAAATCGATAAAATAATGAACGATTTGCACAAGGATTTTAGAGTGGTTCGGCTTTCTAACCAAAGCCTACATCCACTACCTTAGCACAGCACTAAGGATTTACCAATTCACTATGAATTCTTCCCCTTTTCAAGGCTTAGGAGGAAACCTTTACAACACTATCTTTTGCTGGCTAAGATAGAACCACTCTAGTTTTTCACTAAGGCTAAACTAGAACCTCTCCCATTTTACAAGGTTTGTTTGGTAATCTAAATACCTCACAAGGTGGATGTTTACAGAAATTAAGCTCACTAGAAAGAGTACAAAGATATACAATTGAAGCACACTTTAAACTATGTACAAGAGAAATGAAGAAATAAGATTTACACTCAAATTCTCTTGATCATGTTGCTTGGATATGTTCTCTAACCTTCTTCAAGTGTTCAAGGTCTTCTTTTATAATGTGGAATGAGTTCCTAGCCGTTGGAGATTATTTGGAGCCGTTGGAGACTTTATTTCCCGCAATAAATGCAGTTCTGGAGATGTCCGTATCGGTACACTGGGTAGCCGTACCGGTACGCCTTCTTCAGAAACTAGTCATTATTCTCGCCCAGCCTTGGTGTATCGATACAGTGTATCTATACGTTGCAGCGAAATAGTCGTTGGGGGGTTTGAACTAGCCGTTGGGCATTTAAAAACATAGAGTATCGGTACACCTATACACGTATCGGTACGACCCTCTTTGTATCGATACGCCTAAGCCTATATCGATACGGGTTTTTGGTTCTGGAAAAATACTATAGCGAAAACCCTAATTTGTATCGATACAGGGTGTAACCGTATTGGTACGATCATGCTGAAAAGTTGAGTTTGGCTACTTTTAAACATTTAAACACTTCCAAAACCTTTTGAAAACTCCTCAAACATATTTTCAAGTTTTTTGGACTTTAAAAAAAATTGAAATCTTTTCAATTTAGTCCAAAACAGTTTTTCAATTATTATATCAAAACAAATATCCTAACAATCTCCTCTTTTTTGATATAATAAAACCAACTTGAAAATTGAGTGTGAGATTCTCCCCTTTAGTAAAATAAATTTTGAATAAGAGAATAAAATTTTAAAATAATCAAAGCTCCCCCTTACTCATTTGAAAATTCAATTTTTCAAAACATTCTCCCTTTTTGTTATATCAAAAATGGTTCAAACCAAAGTTTGAAAACTTTTAAGTCCATAACAATCGAGAATTTAAAAATAAATTTTGAAATTTTGTTTAAAAATGGCTCCCCCTTACTCAAAGCATTCCAATAAAAAATTTCAAATGCTTGACGCTTAAAAGATATTGAATTTCAATGTTAGATCAAATCAATTTAAACAGTTCATAAAATTCAATTATCCAATACTTCAAAACAAAAGAATAGATAGCCAAATAAATAATGAATTAGCATAAAGGTTACCCATCTTCTTACTTTGTGTGACTAGAGCATTCCAAAATCTTTGCATTGCTTGCCATTACTCCAAAACACCTACAAAAGGCATTTACTTGTTTTTTGGTATCCAAATTGCTTGGGATCCATTTACATTAGTCACAATGTCTTTAGTTCCCTTAGGAACCCATACTTGTTTAAATCATATATGATTTTCTTTTCTTTATAGGACAAGTATGCAAGGAATGACCATGCTAATGGCAATGTGAGCATTTTGCCATTATGTGTTAAAATGAATTATTTGAAATAATTTCTTTTTTCTTTTGTTAAGCTTGCAAGCTTAACTTTCAAATCAAGATTTTCTTTTTCTAAAACTTTATTGCTTGTTTTTGAAAACTCTAAATAATTTTTCAAATTTTCATTTTGGTTTTCAAAATCCAACTTTGTTTTCAAAAGAAAATCATTTTCAATTTCAAGTTTAGAAATTATTTTCTTTAATTTGGAATTCATGGTCTCAAATTCCAAAAATAATTCATCGAAAGCATCTTGTAACTCATCAAATGTTTATGAATTTAATTCACTTGAGTTAGAAGATACCCTGGGCTCATCGAAAGCCAAAACACTATCCACCTTTGATGATAAGAGAAGGTTTTCACAAGATGAAGCATTATCCTTGTTCTCTTCTTTCTTGTGGCCATAGAGTTTCTCAAGCTTCTCCCATATTTCTTTGGCACTTTTTCATGTGGAGACTTTCTTGGAAACTTCTTCATTGAGGCCACAAAGAAGAATGTGCATGGCCTTGGCGTCTAGCTTTGCCTTCGTGTCATTTGCACTCATTTGCTTCTTCTTCTTCTTAGGAGCTTCCAAGTATCCATCTTCAATGATATCCCAAACCTCAAAATTGAGAGATTTGATGAAATACTTCATGACATTGCTCCATTGGAAGCATTTTCTCCTTCGAAGAGCGGAAGACACGAGATAGAGCGGCCTTCTTCAAATCTTGTCATTTTTCTTGATCGGTGGACTTCGAGCAAATAATCTTTACTCCCAGATGTTAGTCCTTTGATGGAGACGAGGCTCTGATATCGATTGAAAAGCTTGTTGCACGCTCGAATCGATCTTTGAAAACCGTCAAGAGGGTTGATTTAGCTTCTCGAATGAATTGGCTAAAATTGATAAAATAATTAACAATTTGCACAAGGATTTTAGAGTGGTTCGGCTTTCTAACCAAAGCCTACATCCACTACCTTAGCACACCACTAGGGATTTACCAATTCACTATGAATTCTTCCCATTTTCAAGGCTTAGGAGGAAACCTTTACAACCTATCTTTTGCTGGCTAAGATAAAACCACTCTAGTTTTTCACTAAGGCTAAACTAGAACCTCTCCAATTTTACAAAGTTTGTTTGGTAATCTAAATACCTCACAAGGTGGGTGTTTACAGAAATTAAGCTCACTAGAAAGAGTACAAAGATATACAATTGAAGCACTCTTTAAACTATGTACAAGAGAAATGAAGAAATAAGATTTACACTCAAATTCTCTTGATCATGTTGCTTGGATATGTTCTCTAACATTCTTCAAGTGTTCAAGGTCTTCTTTTATAATGTGGAAAGAGTTCTTAGCCGTTGTAGTCCGTTGGGGATGATTTGGAGCCGTTGGAGACTTTATTTCCCGCAATAAATGCAGTTCTAGAGATGTCCGTATCGGTACACGGGGTAGCCGTATCGGTACGCCTTCTTCAAAAACTAGTTGTTATGCTCACCCAGCCTTGGTGTATCGATACACCTTTGGAGCGTACCGATACGGTGTATCGGTACGCTATAGTCCGTATCGATACGTTGCAGGGAATTAGTCGTTGGGGGGTTTTGAACTAGCCGTTGGGGATTTAAAAACATAGGGTATTGGTACGCCTATACGCGTACCGGTACGACCCTCTCCGTATCGATACGCCTAAGCCTGTATCGATACGAATTTCGGTTCTGGAAAAATACTGTAGCTAAAACCCTAATGTGTATCGATACGGGGTGTAACCGTATCGGTACGGTCATGCTGAAAAGTTGAGTCTGGCTACTTTTAAACATTTTAAACACTTCCAAAACCTTTTGAAAACTCCTCAAACATACTTTTAAGTTGTTTGGACTTAAAAACATTTTTGAAATCTTTTCAGTTTAGTCCAAAACTATTTTTCAATTATTATATCAAAACAAATATCCTAACAATTAATTCAACAAAGAATCATCAATGTCATGATAATTTAATCTTGAATTTACTTACCCTTAACTAAGAGACCTTGAATCTAAAACGGATTTTTTAGAGAAATTTAAACAGATAGAATAATAGAAGAGAAAAAAATGTTTCATATTGGTGGTGATTGCTTATCAAACAGTGAGAGGAATCGATGACGACAGAGGCAATGAAGAAGAAAAGTTGTAGATTTTTTATTAAAGGAATAAAAAAGGAAAATGTTTTTATTAAATAGAATTATCGCTAAGATGCCCATAAACTCCACAGTTAATTGTATTAATGCCCTTTGAAAGTGTGATATGGCATCATAAGACTAGTCTACGTTTTATTTGTCGATATCAAACATACGAAAAAATATATCATGAGTCTGGTTTACCAAATTAATCATGGTCCTAACTAATAAAAACTACTCAATTCACTACTTTTTATGTCATCAATTTAATTATATAATAATTTTTTAAAAATTAATTTTCAAATGACATGTAAAAAATAGTAAAGATTTATTAATTAAAAAAATGATGATCGTAGTAGTTTTCATCAGTTTAACCCAGGACTGATGTGGTAGTGTTATTTTTCCAATCATTGACACTGCTAAACTTATGAAACATAATAAAAAAGTATACAAGACACATTAAATACTTTAAAAAGGGTAAATTATACAGGTAACTACCTAACTATAGAGTCGTTCCTATTTTAACCACACAACTAAGAAACTCTCAATTGGACCAATAAACTATTAAAGTGCTCATATTTTGAGCAATAACCGTTAAAATCTAATGGAAGAGGTGATGTGGCAGTTAAAGAAAATTTGTATAATTATACATTTGGTCCCCGTTAGTTACTTATTATATCAATTTAATCCTAATTTTAATTTAACTGACAATTTCAAAATACTCATTTCCCTACAAATTTTTTTTATTAACTTCTCTATCTAATTAACTTAAATAGGACTCGGCAAAGCTTAATTTCCATAATGAATTGAACAAATCGAAGCAAACACAAAACGAAGCATAGAAAATATCTTGAGGGAGCCAACAAGTAATACATTCGGAACTTCAAATATCAAAATACTGAAACTTTGAATGGAAAAATTAGGAACTCAGTAATGGGTTGATCTTGCTCGCTTCTCGGGATTGCGAAGTCGGAAGAACAAAGAATCTTTATACCATACTTCAGATTTCCCCAATCCAACAGCACTAGATGCAGTTCTGCAGAAGAGGCCAATATCGATGAATTCAATTATCAGTGAGGTGAATTTGTATTTTACGTTGTAATTTGAATTTGTTCAATACAGATTCTTTCAAGTTTTAGAGAGCGCAAGGATGATGCAGCGAATACATTAAGTGTGCATTGGTTCAATGCAGCTAGAAATCATAGAATAAGAGAATGTCTGGTTTCATCCTTGATTTTGAGACATTTTCTCTAAAACAATAAATGCTGAATTAGAAGCCCTTTTGTATATCATATTCGTGTTGTATTGTAGATTTTGGCATCAATAATTTGCCTTGTAAATTTTCATAAAAAATAGGACCTAATTGATATAATAGGTAACTAATTTAGACCAAATATGTAATTATATAAATTTCTTTTAACTGTTGTGTCACCTCTTCCGTTAAATTTTAACGGTTGGAGGTCAAAATAAAAGCATTTTAATAGTCCAGTGGTTTGATTGACGAGTTTCTTAATTAGGTGATCAAATAGGAACAACCACATAATTTGATGGTCACCTGTATAGTTTACCCTTAAAAAATATAAACATGAACATTAAAAATTTAACAAAATAAAGAAGACATTTCTGATATTATCCCGAACTTTATAAACGAATAACTCCAGACTTTTTGAAGTGGTGTAGCATGTAACGATCAATTCACTGAACTGTTTTAAATAAAAATAAAAAAATATTTCGAACTTATAATTAAAGCCTGCAGGATTTCAATTATTGCAATTATCCCCAAAGCATGACATATCTGTCCTTCACCTGCTCACTCACAGAAAATCTGTTCTTTCTTCAAATTCCCACCCATGCATGTGGGACCACTATTTACCTTTTATTTATGTGAAGCATTCAATTGAATCAAGTCAAATCATTTTAAATTAAAATTTTTGAATTAGTTATAAGTGATATCTTGTAATTTAAATTTTATTTGTAATTTTAAGTCAAGTTTATACAAATTTAAGTCGAGACAAAATATTCGAGTTTCTGTTCAAATTTAATTGTATATATTTATATTGTTATGGTAGTAATTGAATCTCATTCAAACAGCTTTCTATAGATATATACTATGTACATATATATTTCTTTATATGTGATGTATATATATTAGCTAAAGTTATGAAACTCGACTCGAATTTAAAAAATAATCTACTAATTATTAAAAATTATAAGTTATTCGAATTTTTATTTTATACCTCAAATTATATTTGAAATTTTTTTGAGTCACATTGAGTTGAGTTAAAAATTTTAATTTTTTTTAATCGAGTCGAGTTTTGTTCATCCTTACCGACCTCGATTCTACCTCTAAATTTTCCTATATTTAATATACTATACTTTTGTTTAATACATTTATAAATCTTGTAAATGTTAGTGTCATATATTGTGCGTATACAATACACGTATTATACAACACGTGTACAAAGTTATTGGGTTTACCCATCCCCTTCAAAAATTCAAATTATGATGTTTAAAGAGAACCAACAACATTCCTCTTTGTTTTACTATTATAATGTTGGTTTATTTAATTAGTTTTATTATTATTATTATTATTATTATTATTATCCAACAACACTTTAATTTAAAAAATGAAAAATTATTATATTTTATTTTTTACTAGCTTGCTAGTTTTTTGAGTCGAGTATCAAGTAGCTCAACTCAGCTCATTAAGAATTCAAGATGAGTTCGAGCTCGATTTGAGTCTAATCGAATTAAGCTTTGACTGAGTCAGACTCAAGTAGCTCACAGTCTGTATTGTCTCATTTATAGCCATGGATACTAGTTAAAAAATATTAAACTATTCATTATAAAATTTCTTTTGTATTTTCAAAATATTCCTTTATAATTTATACATGCTTGTTTAACAAATATTATAGGTATTGAGTAAAAAGTACTTAATTTAATTATTATTCAGAATTATTAAAGGCTATCGAGATATATTTTCGATTGTCGACTTATGCTACCACCAATAATAATGTTTGGGTTTATTTTTCATACAAACATGTGTCATCGAATTTGATTAGTGGCTTACAGTATACAAAAGAATTAATGCACTAAAAAAATGTCTAAAAAATTGGCAAATTGACACACACTTGGTATAACACGATCATTCTAGTAGGCTGGGATGGTTTCAAAGTGGACAATAATTTCGGGGATGTATTTCTGCATAAGCGTAAGACAACATTGTAGCTTTTTGTACGATTCATCCCACTGACCATACAATTTTGCAATTGCCTTTTGTTTTTCATGCCATGCTTTCTTGTCCGATATTGTGTATCCATATTGAAATTTTACAGTAGCAAGCAAATTAGGAACGCTTACTTGAGGGATTGTTTTCACCGATGGAACAATGACATCACAAATTATGTTGGCATCTAAGTTATCATGATCTTGACTTATACTGCCAACAGAGCGTATATGAGATTTGTTGTACATTGTTATTTCTCATACGTCTTTCTTTTTATTTTTAATACACCGAATATCCAATTATAGCCATGATTTTAGAGACACGTGCACAAACGGTTTTTTTCATAGTAATCCTCTTAACTATAGAAGTTAATGAGTAACGTATGTTGTAATTCTTCACTACAGACATTGCTAAGATCATTTCAACATAATTCATCATCACTGCCATCGTAATATTGACCCAAATTTGGCATTTTAGGAAATTTAGGTGTGTGGCCAATGTGGTCATGTCAATGTGGGTCCAATGGGATGACAGTTAGCAAGAAACTAAGCTTAATGAGTTGTTGTTAGCTCGTTATGTGGCACGATACATCATCTTCATCGTTGAAGTCATTAATCCCCTCATTTGTAGTAAGAGGAATGTCTTATGGTTCAATGAATAAACTAGTCTCATTGCCATCGGTGACAGGCTCTATGAGTGGTTATTCATCAAACTAATTATCATCTGATTCGTATAGAACATCTTCGTTAACAGGTTTTGTAGATTTTTTTATCAAAAATTAATCGCTGAGTGGTTGCAACTACAACTCAATCTCATGACATATTTTCAAAAATAATGTCCATAGAGGTAGCTTAAGAATGTCTCCCCATAGAAGATGAGAAAATACCAACATAAGGGATATACGTGGAATGATATTCGAATGAGAAGTCACCGAATGACTTAAACACGTCATACCAACGTTCGGTTATACATGTCATGCTGCATTCATGACATGCCAACATATGGGTTATATGTGAAATATTGTATTAGTGGCATATTAAGGTTAAAGACAATTATTGATTAATGTCTTAACATTGAAGAAGATGATGCACCTGAATCATGGCTTGTATATAATGATGTGAAATCATTTCGTAATCTTTCATTTGGGTTATGTACTTCACTGTCCAACCCAAAATGAGATATGTACCGATTCGGAAATGTTGCATATATCTTGAGGTCACCAATTGCATTCACAATATAGGTATCGAGTATCAACATCATTTAGAAGATTAAATTTTGTGTAATATAATGGTTGGAATGACACAAATAATCTATACTTTAGGGATAACAATCGTTGTACGTGACTTGGTCGAATCTTCATCAAATCGTTGAGTGTTACATTACTCTTCAAAGACATTGTTACATTATTTGTTGATTCAAAGATGAAGTCATTATCAACCTCACGAATATTACCTTGGTAGTGCATGACAGTAGAAAAATCTTTTTTGCTATTTGAAATAATCTAATATCCTACAAAATTATCATAGAATAGCAAAATATTAGAAACTTCCAAAATCAAATAAATAAAATATTAATTAAAATTACTAACATTTATCTTATTTAAAAGAAGAATTTACTTCTTATAGTAAATAATCTAAAATAGTAACACTTGTTGGAGAAATTTCAAATTATACAAAATATGAAAGAAGAATTTTTTTTTCTTTTTGTATGTTTAACGTAAATCATTCGTCCATTCTTATATGCATGAAACTTGATCAATGTTGAGGTATGTGGAAGAGTGTCCTTATAGATATACCTCTGCTTGCCATCAGGCCATCTAACAACAGTCATGTTTCCATATACTATGAAGGCCAGATTTGTGAGGCCGATATCGACATTGTTATTGAATCAACAAATTATATAATTTTCCCATTGGTGAGGACAATAACACTCGTTAATTTTATGATAAAGATTTTCAATAAGGTTCAACTTGGTTGCACGCGAAGGTTGTCATCCTTGAAGTATAGATTACTTACTTCATTCCATCCATTATATTATACAAAATTTGATCTTAAATGATGTTGATGTTGAAATGATGTTTGACAGTTATATTGTGAATACAGCTAATGACATTGAGATATAAGCAACGTTCATTGAGGTTCATGCATGTGGATAAAGACTCAAAGCATTTTTAAAGATGTGGAATCTATGAAATTTATGTATTATGAGGTTGAAGAATCAAAACTTTGCATTCCGTTTTTAACTAATACCACCAAAAATATCTCACTTATTCATATTCAATAAACTAGTACCCAAACATACTAATAAGAGCATACATTGCATCAATTTCAACGCTCAAACAAAACAAATAGATACTTCATTTCATAATCCCAGAAACAGTACGAGCATCAGTTATTTTATATACACAAGCAATCAATTCACATGAGCAAGGCTAGAGTGAATGTCACCCACATATTGAGATCCATACGCTCAGTCATATTACGACAGAACATAAATATTTTATATTGTATTTTTGACCAAAAGTGGCCCAAGGACGACAAAACTCTATGGCCTTCTAACATGCAACCTTCTATAAACAATAACCTCAAGCCCAAAGCATATGTAATCTCAATAGAAGAAGTTTCATATAACATTTGAAGACCACTTTTCAGGCCAAATATGTTAACTTCGCTATATCATCTCATCATTCCGTCCCTACAAGGCTTTCGAATTACGAGCCCAAAGACATTTGTTTTCTGGCCCAGAAACAAAACAAGATTCTTCAAGAAATGTCTTGCAAGTACGCAACATGCTGATGAAATCATGAATAGACTCCTCAGCAATACACCTTAAGATTTCAGAGAATATTTCAAATGGCAGTTCAATCAGACTTTTTTTTTCTTTCTGTTTTCCATTGAATCAACCAAAACACAAGTGAAAGTGCGTATAGAAAATTAGAGTCTCCGTGTTTTTTTCTCTACACAACTTCACAAAATTTCCCTTTGAGAATTTCCAATAATATGATTCTACCTTATATAGGTATTTTTATTTTAAATATCTAGTTTTGTCAGCCTTAAGTCTAATTAGTCTAACTCATAAATTTTTTCAGCCTTAAGTCTAATTAGTCTTTCTCACCACAACATTGCATGTCATATCATCTTTTCTATAAATAAATTCAATAAAATTCAAGTTTGACTGAGAATACACTGTTTGATTGACAATACATTCATAGAAAATCTAATCAGTTCATTATTAATTATTCAATACAAAAATTTATCACTATTTGATTAACAACACACTTGTGGAAAATGACAAGGCATGTAGGGAACCTTTATAATCTGAATAGTTGTTGTAGTGAAATGTACAAGCTCCCAACTCTCGAATACAACCCATTATCAGTAAGCTCTAACACCATTATAGCAAATTTTTTTAAAAGTGTGTTCTATCAAGGAACATACTTCAGCACATTCTTCAATAGCAACATGAAGCTAGACGAGTTGCTCAAGTTGGTTTCAGCTGAGCTTCAAGCATGAACCATTAGAATATTGTCTTCACTGTAATGTAAAAGCTCAACATTGTTGGGACCAAAATCGCTTTATATGCTTATTATAGCCAAGGCGAGCGAATTTCTTAAGATGATTGGTGAATACAATTATGTAGGGGATTCCAAGATCGAGCTGTATGTAACGTTTGATGTGGTCAATGTATGAGGAGCAAGTTCATCTACAATCATAACAGAGACAAATGACACACAAGAATATGATGCATGCCTAAACGCGTTGGAGTTTGAGATTTACAAGAAACGATTAAGAATCGTTGGGTTAGACTCTTATGTTTTGTAACACCTTAGACCTTGTGCGGAGGATCCGACCTGATACAAGAAGTTACTATCGATCATAAAATCACTTAGATAAAAATTTTGAATGACATTTAAATTAAATTATACAAAAATATTATATATATATATATATAATACTTTATTAGTTGTGGAAACTGTTAATTAACATCAGGACATGTGTTTAAGCTTCGGAGATGGTTATAAAAAATTTATAAATCATAGATTCATAATTACCGACTCAAAAATGACATAAGGTACCATAATTACATGCCTTCTAAATAAACAATACAACACTCTGATAGAAGAAGTTGCTGGAACCCAAAATTTGATGTCAACCTCTCCAACTACTCAAATACTAACCTGTGATAGGAAGAAATTTTGATTCGAGCCCAGTAATAAACCATTACCAAAAAGAACTAGTAGAACAAGTAAGTTCGAGAATGAGCATTAAAGATGTGAATCGAAACATAATCTAAAATACATACCAACAATGTCATAAACATTTCATTATAATTCCATAACTCGTGTTGGCAACAATCCATAAATGCATAAATCCCATGACACAAAATCGCTTATAATTGTATAGTATTAGTATAGCGCAAGAGCATGCTTATCTTGATCGATTGGGACAAGCAAGAGTCGGCACTAGTGTGCAACGACTAATATTAACAAAAGTCGGTGCTAATGCGCCACAACTAATAATAATAAGAGTTATTTTCAATACACTACGACTAGAATCACAAGATTCGTTGCTAAAGTGCTATGACTAAAATCGAAATCGCATCAACATAAACGAGAATCATAAAGACAACCACAATAATTTACATATGAGCGTCTACCGTTCCATTAGCAAAATTCGTAATGATTAGCATTTGTCTTCAAAATTTTATTTCTCAAATTAATTACTAAAGCATTCAACCTACGTTCCTCATTTAATTGCAAGATACTTTAATATTCTTAAATGATCAGCAAGAGTATCCTAACATCAATACCAGAGTACTCACCTGCCATTTAAAACTCTTAAAAATTGATTTTCAAGTATGGGATTATACTAATGTTGGGCTAAGTCTAATTCGTCCAATAGCTTTATAGATTAGCTTTCGGGCTGAATTTACAAAATCCCGTAACTAGTCTCGTATCCAGATTTCTACTTGCGCAATCTTCGTTAAAGGAACGTATCTTGAGTTCTCGATGTTCGATTGATGCGGTTTCAAGATGCGTTGGAAAGGTAACTGAATTACAATTAATCCATAAGAAGACCACTCTGCCAACCCAACTAGTTTTTTTAAATGCTTTTATTTTTAGGCCTAGTTAATGATTAAACAAATGTAATCAGCCCTATAAAACCTCTCTTCTCTTCTTAAAAAATTGCTGACCAAATCATGAAGGACTTCATCCAAACCGTTGATCACCACACCTCAAGGGACCATAACTGCCATATTATCTATTCACCTTGAATCAAGCTCTATCATTGGATTAAAGTTCATCCAAGGGTCTTCATTAAATCCACCTAACACAATGAGTTTATGTTATGTTTTTCTTTGTTATTTTTTATTCTTTAGTAATTCTTGTTGTTGCGTGTAATAAGTGCTCCGCAATTGTGCAAGTGTACACGTCGCAAGTTATAGTATAAAAGATATAGTCTCCACAGGGATTGGTGCCACTTCAAGAATCTAATCTCTTGCACTGTAAAAAGTAAAAGAACACAAGTAGAAGACTGTAGGAGTTTAACTAACAACTAAACTAGAAAGCAAATAAGTAAAAGAAGATGTAATCAAATGAGAGAGAATAGGTTAGGTTATCGTGAGTTGAGGTGTGATAGCCGATTGGATCGTCTTGGTAAAAGAGTGCAAGGGCAACTCAATTATCGTGGCAACTTGCGCAGTAGGGTTGCCTTGGAAACTAATCGACGGTTGCCTGGGCGGCTGGGCGACAACTTCAAGGTTCGGTGGAGCGTTCTTCAATGGTTTCTTCTTATCCCTAAGTCGAAACTCTAGCTATTTGTGCATGCCTTGATAATACATCCCTGCGTGAATCAAGGGTGAACAACAACCAATCTTGTGCTCCTCCTAGCTATTGAAAACCTTAACTTATTCCTAAGCTGGATTAATCTTCACCATCAATAGATTGAATAAAGACCATACTCATTCATTTCTTGAATCTAACTCTCCCGATATTAGATAAATAGATGAAGTTACGAGATCCTCTCCCAATTCACTCGCAAACAAGAATAAGAACCAAGAATGAATAAACCTTGAATTGAAAGTGCTAACTCTTATTACCTAAACAAAATCCAATTGTTTCTCACAACCACAAAACACAATAACCTTAGCCAAATAGATTTAGTTCATGGCTAGGTTCCAAAGAAACACAAAATAAAGAATTCCTAATATAAACCTAATCGAACAAGAAAGAAAAAGATGAAGAATGGTTGAAGCCTTTGTCGAAATCTCTCTCTCATTCTTGTCGAAATCTCTCATTTGCTCTCCTTCTCTTGTCGAAATCTCTCCTTGCTCCCCTTTTAGTTTGACGGCTTGGTCTCCTTTAAATAGGAGATGTCTAGGTCAAAATCCTTCTTGAGGAGGAAGTTAAATTGGAATTAAATACTTTAAAAGAATATAATTCTTTATTATATTTAAATTCCTTCTAGATCTTCTCCTATCTCTTTGGGATTTAATTTCTCTTTGACCTTTTCATGGAAATCAAACTCCTTTGGGATTTAACTTTGCTCCATGTCATCTTAGGCTTATCTAGTCATCAATTTCGACTGCCATATCATCTTATCCTTTATCGAAAATTGCCCTGGCAACTAGCTCGGCATCTCTTTCATGCATTGCCTTGGCAACTGGTTCCAGCCTTGCTTTGGCAAGTGATTCTGCACACACACAAAAACACACCAAAGCAATATCTTTTTCCACAAAATTAAGCAAAATATGAAATCAAGCTTGTCCACCAAGGAAACAATGCAAATATGCATGAATGGCTAATAATGCAACTAATATGAGCCTAAGTCTAGCAATAATAAGAATAAAAAGGGTGACTAAAATAGTACTTTTAGACACTTACCACACCCCCAAACTCGAACTATTACTTGTCCTCAAGCAATGCAAACTAATAATTACCCGCCAAGACTTCAATTTTCACAAACTTAGCTTTGAACTTGACTTCAATTCTTAGAACCGTGGCACAAAGTATGATTGGCTTTTCATTTTTCGGAAAATTAGGAGTTACTCGGAGTCAAACTATAATGCTTGTGATCCTTCATGTGTTGTATGAACATTAATTTCCGCTCTTCAATTTGCCTAAGGCGGTTCGCCAACAATTGTAAGAGTGCTTCATTGTCCTGGGGTTACTGTCTGAGTTGTCCGGGCATCAGTTGTTTGAGCATTAGGGGTTACTGTCTGAGTTGCCGAGGCGGCAGGAGTTGCCACAGCAACTAGAGGCGTTGGGGATTTTAACGGTGCCTCTCCCATTAGCATTCGAATTTGTGCTCGATTCCAACCGGACTTTGGTAGGGCCTTTTCATTAGTGGACTCACTTGGGACATGCATCTCCTTGCAAAGATTGGAAATTAAGCAAGGGAAGAAAAGAGAACCCTTGTCTTTTGTGCTACATACAAAAATCTCATCACAAATTATTTTTCCAATGTTAATGATGCGATTATGCAAGATAGAATGTATGAGCAAAAGACGAGGTGTATCAACGGTGGTATTGTGTGTTGTGGGCATTAAAAAAGTTTTAACAAACTTATTCCATAATTTTGCCTTGGGCTTAAGCCGAAGGCGACTTACCGTGCCCTTGTATTTACTGTCGTTCCAATGAGTTCCCGATAGAGTGAGTTCTTGAGGCACCTTGTCGAGTTGCTTGGGCATGAGTTGATCAACAAAGGCTTGATGCTCGTCCTTCTCAATGTAGAGCCCGTAAAAGGTGATGATGTTTTCGGGGCTTATGAGTATAGCCTTGTCACGAACAAAAACATAAGGATTATCCGGGTTAGGTGAGTGAGCATAGAATTCTCTTACCCATGAGATGTTACCCAGTTCCGATTGATGGCAAAAGATTTGCCACTTTTGATGTGCAATCCTTTCGAAGATGAATGGTTCAAGGCTGAAATCTTGATGAGAGTTAGAGTATTCAAAGCCTTGTTCTTCGCAAATCTTCCGACTTTCAAACTTGGAGTGAAATCTTTCTTGAACCACCAGCGTAGCAAACTTCTTGTATCTTGGTTCTTTGGAGGAACTTGGATGAGCCAAAAATTTGATTTTGGATGCCATGGATGATCTTGGTTATGACTTTGGTAGAAACAAAGAAAAGAAAGCAAAAGAAACTAAAGAGTTGCAAGATGAAAAGTAGGAATATTTTTCTTGGAAGTTAAGGGTGATGGGTTAAATAGAAAAGATAGGTAGTAAATATGGTGGGTGGAATTAATTGGAAAGAAAAAAAAAACAAGGGTTTCGATTGAGGGAAGGTGGCGGCTAGGGAATTTGGGGAAGGAGAAGGGTTTGGCCGGCTATGTAGGGTTTATTTAGGGTAAATTGGAGGCTTAATATAAGCCTTAGATTTTCCCATTAATTTACTTGTTGAAGAAGTTTCCTTCTTGAATCAAATTCCTCTTTATCTTGAACTTTTTTCCTACAATTCAAAAACAAATAAAATAAGGATTAAAATTAAAGATAAACTAATAAAAGAAAATAAATAAAGATGTGCAAAGAAATCCTTAAACTTAAAAGATAAATATGAAAGAAATATGTAGTCTTAATCTTAAAGAAAATAAATAAATCTATCCTAAAAAGAAAAAATAACCGAAATTAATAAATAAAAATTAAATAGTTCAAAAAAATAAAAATAAAAAAAATATCGAAAGGAGAGCATGCTCATGCATCTCCTAAGGTGACCACTTCTTTGTTACGTTCCAGATGGGCACTGTTGTAGTGCTTCAATCTTTGTTCGTTGACTTTGAATTCATGTTCGTCAGTGGTGGACTTGATTATTGGGAGAACGGTTTGACAACTTTGAATGGTATCGACCATCTTGATTTTAGTTTTCCTGGGAAAAGTTTCAGCCAAGAATTGAATAAGAGAACTAGTTGCACTGGCATGAATTGTCGCGGCAATAGTTTCTTGTCATGCCAATGCTTTGTTTTCTCCTTGTAGATTCATGCATTTTTATAGGCGAGTGCACAGAATTCTTCTATCTCATTGAGGTCCAACAAACGCTTTTGTCTGGCACTTTCCCAATCCATATTCACGGTCTTGATTGCCCAATATGCCTTGTGTTCGATTTCCACCGGTAGATGGCATGTTTTGCCATAGACAAGTCAGAAGGGAGACGTACCTAAGGGTGTTTTGAATGCAGTACGATATGCTCAAAGTGCATCATCTAGTCTTACTGACCAATCCTTCATAAAGGGATTTACAACTTTCTCGAGTATACCCTTCAATTCTCGGTTGGAAATTTTTGCTTGCTCATTTGTTTGTGGGTGATATGCCGTGGCAATTTTGTGTGACACGCCGAAGCGTTGCAACATCTTGGCAATAAGTTTGTTGTCAAAGTGCTTGCCTTCATCACTGATAATTGCCTCGGCATCCTAAACCGCGTAAATATATTTTTCTGCAAGAATCGCTGTACGATCTTGGAATCGTTGGTGTGAACTACAGCTGCCTCAACCCATTTAGACACGTAGTCAACGGCAAGTAGAATGTAGAGGTTGCCGAATGAAGATGGGAAAGGTCCCATAAAATTGATCCCCCATACATCGAACAGTTCCACCTTGATGATGTTTTGGAGCGGCATCTCATGTCGTCTAGAGATATTGCACGTCCTCTAGCAATGATCACATTGCTTGTAAAACTCTTGGGCATCTTTGTACAGTGTTGGCCAATACAAACCGAATTACAAAACTTTGTCTGCGGTACGTGTTCCTCTAAAATGTCCTTCATAGGGTAAAGAATGGCATTGCCGAAGTACATTATGTTGCTCATCTTTAGGGACACATCGGCGTATAACCTGATTTGCACATTGTTTAAACAAAAGAGGCTCGTCCCAAAAGTAATGCTTAGCATCATGGCAGAAACGCTTCTTTCCTTGGTGGGTAAGGCCATAAGGTAAAATACCACAAATAAGGAAATTAACTAAATTTGCCTACCAGGGTATTATCGAGGTATGTGTTACCGTGGCAACTACTTCCATGGTTGTCGAGGCATACGCGTCTGGAGTTGCCGAGGCGTGCGCGTCAAGGGTTGTCGAGGCATGCGCGTCTAGAGTTGTCGAGGCGTCGAGGGTTGCCGAGGCGTTCGCATCTATAGTTGCCAAGGCAACTAACAGTTGCTCATCCAGGAATGCATCGCATATCTCTAAATCCGCATCCTCCTCCCTATTGCGTTTTAAGTGTGATAAGTGATCAGCCACTTGATTTTCTGTTCCTTTCCTGTCCTTAATTTCAATGTCAAACTCTTGTAAAAGCAATATCCAACGAATCAAATGAGGTTTTGCATCCTTTTAGCAAATAGATACTTAATTACCGAATGGTCCATATGAACAATTACCTTTGTACCAATCAAATAGGATCAGAACTTGTCAAATACAAAAACTACGGCTAGCAACTCTTTCTGTGTTGTTGTGTAATTCACTTGAGCACTATTAAGAGTTTCACTAGCGTAGTATATCACATGAAAGGTCTTACCTGTGCGTTGGCCTAGGACTGCTCCTACCGCAAAATCACTTGCATCACACATGAGCTCAAAAGGTAGCGTCCAATCGGGTGGAACGGTAATGGGTGCCGAGGTAAGCTTTTCCTTTAGGGTTTCGAATGCTTGAGCACAAGAATAATCAAAATTGAAGACTTTATCCTATTCTAGTAATTTTAGAAAAATTATGAATGAGCCTCTTGTAAAAACCTGCATGTCCAAAGAAGCTTCGGATTCCTTTAACCAAACTTGGTAGGGGTAATCTCTCGATCACGTCCACCTTGGCTTTGTCTACTTCAATTCCCCTGGATGAAATCTTGTGGCTGAGCACTATTCCTTCATCTACCATAAAATGGCACTTCTCCCAATTAAGGACTAAATTGGTTTCTTCACATCTTGCCAACACCTTCTCTAAATTACCGAGGCAATTGTCGAAGTCATTACCAAAAATAGAAAAATCATCCATGAAGATCTCAAGAAAGTCTTCGACCATGTCTGAAAAGAGTGCCATCATGCATCTTTGGAAGGTTGCCGGGGTATTACACAATCCGAACGGTATCCTTCGAAAAGCATAAGTACCGTATGGGCATGTGAAGGTTTTCTTTTCTTGACCTTCTAGTGCTATGGAAATATGATTGTAACCTGAATAACCATCAAGAAAACAATAAAAGGGTTTACCTGCAAGACGATCAATCATTTGATCAATAAAGGGTAATGGAAAGTGATCTTTCCTAGTGGCTTTGTTTAGCTTTCGATAATCCATACAAACCCTCCAACTGGTCACAGTCCTGGTTGGAATGAGTTCATTGTTTTCATTACTTACCACCGTTATACCTCCCTTTTTCGGTACACATTGTACCAGACTTACCCATGTACTATCCGAGATAGGGTATATGATGCCGGTGTCAAGCCACTTGATGATTTCTTCAAGTTGGGCTAATTCCCTTCCAACAAAATCTTGTGCATGCACAGTGTCGGGCTAATTCCCTTCAAGTCGGCAATTGTCCACCCTATTACCTTCTTATGTAGCATCAACATTTTGATCAGTTTCTTTTCCTACTTAGGCTGTAACTTAGAGGAAATAATTACAGGCAATGTATTATCGGTTCCCAAGTAATCATATTTTAGTTACCTTGGCAACTGTTTCAACTCAAGAATTGGTGGTTGTTCAATGGAGGGTTTTTCGAGTTTACCTTTCTTACCTGAGTAATCCAGTGGTTCGAAGTATGTACCTGGTCGATTGACTAACCAATTTGCCTCTTCTTGTTGTTCCTCATCGATCGGTCCTTCATACTCCTCAGGTTTCTCTGCATTGGCAATGTAATTGCCGAGGCAACTAAATTCCTCGTCGAAGTTAAACTCTGCCATGGCATGAAGAAGTTGGCATTCTTCTAGATCATCGGCTGCCTTAGTGTTTGGAACACATTTAGTTTAACTTGCTGGTCATTCACCCACATTGTGAGTTCTCCTTTTTCAACATCTATCAAGGTTCTCCTTGTTGCTAGGAAGGTCTCCTGATAATGATAGGTGCATGTTCATCTGCCTCACAATCCAAAACAATAAAGTCAGCGAGAAAAATAAATTTATCAACTTTTACCAGTATGTCTTCAATTTTTCCCTCTGGATGCACATAGGATTTGTCGGCTAGCTGTAGCATAACTGTTGTAGGTATTGCCTTCTCGATTCTTAGTTTCTGGAAAACTGATTTAGGCATCAAGTTATGCTTGCTCCAAGGTCACATAATGCTTTCCCGACATAGTGGTTTCCGATGGAATAAGGTATTGTGAAACTTCTGGATCCTTCAACTTGGGTGGCATGTTATTGTGTAACATGGCCATGCATCCCTCTGTTGCGGCAACTGTTTCAAACTCTCCTAGCCTTGTTCTCTTGGACACAATGTCTTTAAGAAACTTGGCATAGTTCGGCATTTGTTCAATTGCTTAAACCAATGGCAAGTTGATGTGGACTTGCTTTAGGATATCAAGAAACTTCTTGAATTTATATTTTTGCTTTTGTCACTTCAACCTTTGTGGGAATGGTAGTGAAAGTCGGATATCTTGATCCTTTCATTGGTCTGGAACCTGATTGACGGCATTGCCGAGGCAACTAGAGTTGTCGAGGCATTGTCAACTAAGGTTGCCGTGGCATGCCTATCGTTGGTTGTCGCGGCATCTTTATTGCTGGTTGCCGAGGCATTTCCTGGTTCAGTATCTGAGGCTTTACCGCCGAGTTCATCTTGTTCTTTTTGTGGAGTTTTGTTTGATGAGCGAGCTTGAGCCTCTTTAAGTTGTTGGCCACTTCTAGTGGTGATCGCCTTACATTGCTCATGGCCAGTTCCTCTTGCGACTTCAGTATCGCTAGGTAAACCTCATTGCGGTCTAGTATTCAGGTTTTGAGCTAATTGTCTGACATGATTTCCCAATAATTTGATTGTTGCCTCTTGGTTTTGCAATCTCATCTCGGTCCTGTTAATAAAAGTATCTGTTCTTTTTATGAAATTACTATTCTCAGCCATATAAGATTCAGTTTTCAACATAAAAGCATTGAGAGAATTTTCCAAAGAACTAGATGTTGTCGGTTATTGCTGCGGTAACTGTTACCGTGGCATATTCTGCTGGAATCCCGATGCTTGTGCATTTTGATTGTTCTGGTTTAGAGCATTGTTGGGATTACTCCATGAAAAATTTGGGTGCTTCTTCCAAGCTGGATTATATGTGTTGGACATCACATTGTTGCTCCGGTTGTAATTCCCTACATAAAAGTTGGATTCCGAATTCTGCATACATTCAGAAGAATCATGGTTACTGATAAGTGTTCAAAAGTACTATTTTTCTTACCCTTTTTACTCATATTATTGTTAGACTTAGGCTCATATTAGTTGCATAATTATCCATTCATGCATTAATCCATGTTTCCTTCCAACGTTGAGCTTGATTACATAACTTGGTAGTTTTTGTGGGAAAAGATGCTGCTTTGGTGTGTTTTGTGTGTATGTGCAGGATCATTTGCCAAAGCAAGGCTAGAGCTAGTTGCCAGGGCAATACATGAAGGAGATGTCGAGCTAGTTTCCAAGGCAATGCATGAAGGAGACGCCGAGCCAGTTGCCAGGCAATTGTCGACAAAGAATAAGGTGATATGGTAGTCAAAATTGATGACTAGACAAGCCCAAGATGATGTGGAGCAAAGCTAAATCCCAAAGGAATTTGATTTCCATGAAGAGATTAAAAAAGGATGAAATTCCAAGAAGATAGGAGAAGTTCTAGTAGAAATATAATTATAATAAAGAATTATATTCTTTAAAGATAATTTAATTCCAACTTAACTTCCTCCTCAAAGAAGTACTTTGATCTAACCCTATAAATAAAAGGCCATATTGTCAACTTCCAAGGGAGAGCAAGAGAGGGGAATTTCGACAACTCCAAGGAGGGCAAGAGGAGAGAATTTTCGACAAGCTTCTAGGGCAAGGAGATTTCGATAAGCTTCAATTCTTCATCTTTTTCTTTCTTGTCCAATTAGGTTCATGCTAGGGATTCTTTATCTTGTGTTTTTTTGGAACCTAGCCATGAACTAAATCTATTTGGCTATGGTTATTGTGTTTTGTGGTTGTGAGAAACTATTGGATTTTGTTTAGGTAATAAGAGTTTGCACTTTTCTATTCAAGGTTTATTCATTCTTGGTTCTTATTCTTGTTTGCGAGTGAATTGGGAGAGGATCTCATGATTTCATCTATTTATCTAATATCGGGAGAGTTAGATTCAAGAAACGAATGAATATGATCTTTATTCAATCTATTGATGGTGAAGATTAATCCGGCTTAGGAATAAGTCAAGGATTTCAACGGCTAAGAGGAGCGCAAGATTGGTTGTTGTTCACCCTTGATTCACGCAGGAATGTATTATCAAGGCATCCACAAGTAGCTAGAGTTTCGACTTAGGGATAAGAAGAAACCATTTGAAGAACGCTCTGCCGAACCTTGAAGATTGCTGCCCAGACGCCCAAGTAGTTGTCCAACTAGTCGCCCATGCAACCATCGATTAGTTGCCAAGGCAACCCCGTTGTGCAAGCTGCCACGACAACTGGGTTGCCCGTGCACTCTTTTACCAAGATGATCCAATCGGCTATCACACCTCAACTCACGATAACCTGGCCTATCTCTCTCATTTAATTACATCGCCTTTTACTTATTTGCTTACTAGATTAGTTATTAGTTAAAACTCCTATAATCCTTTATTTGTGTTTTTACTTTTTTTCAGTGCAAGAGACTAGATTCTTGAAGTGGCACCAATCCTTGTGGAGACGATATCTTTTATACTATAACTTGCAATGTGTATACTTGCACAATTGCATAGCACTTATTACGTGCAACAAGTTTTTGGCGCCGTTGCCGGGGATTGGCAATAGCGACTTTGTTTTTATTTTTTGCACTTTCTTTTTACTTTTCTTGTTTAAGATTCAAAGGGCTAACAAAACTTTGGTTTTGCATTAGTATATGACCCGGGCGAGACCGACTACACCAGAATATCCCTTTGATCCAGAAATTGAATGAACCTTACAAAGACTTAGACGAAAGATAAGAGTAGCAATGGCTAATCAAGACGGCAATATGAATCAAGATGTTCCAGCAGGAGGAGGAGTGATTCTTGCACGAAACATAACTATTCGAGACTATCTTGAAGAATATCTTGATGGACTTAATCCAGGAGTTGTCGCACCTGAAATTGAAGCTACCACTTTGAGTTAAAACCGGTAATGTTTAATATGATCAACACAATTGGTCAATTTGGCGGCTCAAAGCAACTGAAGATGCACGGCAACATCTAAAATATTTCCTCGAGTTTTGCAACTCGTTCAAAATACATGGAGTTACCCCAATGTTTTACGATTAAGATTATTCCCTATTCTTTGAGGATAGGCGAAAGCATGGTTGAATAGCATTCTGCCGGATCAATAGCATCTTGGACTGATCTTTGTCGTGATTTCCTTGCTCGGTTTAATCCTACAAATTTGGTGATAAGCTTCCGTAACGACATTACTTCTTTTCGGCAAGCGGATGATGAATCCATGTACGAGGCTTGGGAGCGATATAGAGAACTTCTACACGGTTCGGTGTGGACTCAAGTAATAATGTTTTACAACGCCGTGAATACACCAACATGGATGATTCTAGATGCCTCGACAAACGACATACTTCTAGATAAGTCATTGGAGGAAGCAATGCAAATTTTAAACAGCTGGCCAAGAATGATTATCAATTCCCATCTACTAGAAGAGGAGGAGTTAGACGCCAAGCCACAATACATGAACTAGGATCATCAGATTCAATTTCAGCATAATTGGCCACTTTAACCAAGATGGTCCAGAACATGCAAAAACCAAACAACACACACGAGGTCAAGGTAATGGATTCTTTTTGTGAGTTATGTGGTGATAACCATGATTCTTCTGAATGTATGCAGAATTCGGAATCCAGCTTCTATGAGGGGAATTACAATCGGAACAACAATGTGATGTCCAATACATACAATCTAGCTTGGAAGAAGCACCCAAATTTTTCATGGAGTAATCCCAACAATGCTATAAACTAGAACAATCAGAATGCACAAGCATCGGGATTCCAGCAGAATTTGCCACAGCAACAGTTACCGTAGCAACAATCGATAACATCTAGTTCTTTGGAAAATTCTCTAAATGCTTTTATGATGAAAACTGAATCTTATATGGCTAAGAATAGTAACTTCATAAAAAGAACTGATGCTTTTATTAACAGGACCGAGATGAGATTGCAAAACCAAGAGGCGACAATCAAATCATTGGAAAATCAAGTCAGACAATTTGCTCAAAATCTGATTACTATACCGCAAGGAGGTTTACCTAGCGATACTGAAGTCGCAAGAGGAACTGGCCATGAGCAATGTAAGGCAATCACCACTAGAAGTGGCCAACAACTTAGAGAAGCTCAAACCCGCTCATCAAACAAAACTCCACAAAAAGATCAAGGCGAACCTAGCGGCAAAGCCTCAAATGTTGAACGAAGAATTGCCGTGGCAACCGGCAAGAATAAGCATGCCTCAACAATCGACGATATGGATGCTTCGCAACTTGTGATAAGCATGCCTCGACAACCCCAATTGATAATGCCTCAGCAACTCAGGTTGTCCGGCAATGCCGTCAATCAAGTTCCAAACCAATGAAAGAATCGAAGATATCCGACTTCCACCACCATTCCTACAAAGGTTGAAGCGACAAAAGCAAGAATATGAATTCAAGAAGTTTCTTGATATCCTAAAGCAAGTCGACATCAACTTTCCATTGGTGGAAGCTATTGAACAAATGCCAAACTATGCCAAGTTTCTTAAAGACATTGTGTCCAAGAGAATAAGGCTAGGAGAGTTTGAAACGATTTGCATAATGAGAGGATGCATGGCAATGTTGCACAATCGTATGCCACCCAAGTTGAAGGATCCCGGAAGTTTTCTCAATACCTGTTCCATTGGAAACCACTATGTCGGGAAAGTATTATGCGACCTTGGGGCTAGCATAAACTTGATGCCTAAATCGGTTTTTCGAAACTAGGAATCGGGAAGGCAAGACCTACAAATGATTATGCTATAGCTAAAATGCAGACCCTATGTGCATCCGGAGGGAAAAATCGAGGACATCTTGGTAAAAGTTGATAAATTTATTTTTTCCGCTGACTTTATTGTTTTGGATTGTGAAACAGATGAGCATGCACCCATCATTCTCGGGAGATCATTCCTAGAAACAGGGAGAACCTTGATCGATGTTGAAAAGGAGAACTCACAATGAGGGTGAATGACCAGCAAGTTAAACTAAATGTGTTCCAAACACTAAGGCATGCCGATGATCCACAAGAATGCCAACTTCTTCATGCCACGACGAGTTTAACTTTGACGAGGAATTTAGTTGCCTCGGCAACTACATTGCCGATCAAGAGGAACCGAGGAGTATAAAGAACCGGTCGATGAGGAACAACAAGAAGAGGCAAATTGGCTAGTCAATCGACCGGTACATACTTTGAACCTTTGGATTACTCGGGTAAGGAAGGTAAACTCGAAAAACCCTCTATTGAACAACCATCGATTCTTGAGTTGAAACAATTGCGAGCAACTAAAATATGCATACTTAGGAACCGATAATACATTGCTTGTAATTATTTCTTCTAAGTTACAGCCTGAGTAGGAAAAAAAAGCTGATCAAGATGTTGAAGCTACACAAAAAGGCAATAGGGTGGATAATTGCCGACTTGAAGAGAATTAACCCGGCAGTATGCATGCACAAGATTTTGTTGGAAGATGATCACAAACCTTCAATTGAGGCCCAGAGGAGACTGAATTATGCCATAAAAGGGGTTGTAATAAAAGAAATCATCAAGTGGCTTTGACGCAGAATTATATATCCTATCTACGATAGTACATGGGTAAGTCCGGTACAATGTGGTAAAAAAAAGGGAGGTATATAACGGTGGTAAGTAATGAAAACAATGAACTCATTCCAACCAGACTGTGACCGGGTGGAGGGTTTGTATGGATTATCGAAAGCTAAACAAAGCCACCAGGAAGATCACTTCCATTACCTTTTATTGATCAAATGCTTGACCGTCTTGCGGGTAAACCCTTTTATTATTTTCTTGATGGTTATTCAGGTTACAATCAAATTTCCATACCACCGAAGATCAAGAAAAAGACAACCTTCACATGCCCATACGATACTTATGCCTTCCGAATGATGCCGTTCGGATTGTGTAACGCCCCGGCAACCTTCCAAAGATGCATGATGGCACTCTTTTCAGACATGGTCAAAGACTTCCTTGAGATCTTCATGGATGATTTTTCTATTTTTGGTAATGACTTCGACAGTTGCCTCGGTAATTTAGAGAAGGTGTTGGCAAGATGTGAAGAAACTGATTTAGTCCTCAAGGTGTTGGCAATTTAGAGAAGGCGGTTGTAATTCCCTACATAAAAGTTGGATTCCGAATTCTGCATACATTCGGAAGAATCATGGTTCTTGATAAGTGTTCAAAAGTACTATTTTCTTACCCTTTTTACTCATATTATTGTTAGACTTAGGCTCATATTAGTTGCATAATTAGCCATTCATGCATTAACCCATGTTTCCTTCCAACGTTGAGCTTGATTACATAACTTGGTAGTTTTGTGGGAAAAGATGTTGCTTTGGTGTGTTTTTGTGTGTATGTGCAGGATCATTTGCCAAAGCAAGGCTAGAGCTAGTTGCAGGGCAATACATGAAGGAGATGTCGAGCTAGTTGCCAAGGCAATGCATGAAGGAGACGTCGAGCAGTTGCGGGGCAATTGTCGACAAAGAATAAGGTGATATGGTAGTCAAAATTGATGACTAGACAAGCCCAAGATGACGTGGAGCAAAGCTAAATCCCAAAGGAATTTGATTTCCATGAAGAGATTAAAAAGAATTAAATTCCAAGAAGATAGGAGAAGTTCTAGTAGAAATATAATTATAATAAAGAATTATATTCTTTAAAGATAATTTAATTCCAACTTAACTTCCTCCTCAAAGAAGTACTTTGATCTAACCCTATAAATAAAAGGCCATATTGTCAACTTCCAAGGGAGAGCAAGAGAGGGGAATTTCGACAACTCCAAGGAGGGCAAGAGGAGAGAATTTTCGACAAGCTTCTAGGGCAAGGAGATTTCGATAAGCTTCAATTCTTCATCTTTTTCTTTCTTGTCCAATTAGGTTCATGCTAGGGATTCTTTATCTTGTGTTTTTTTGGAACCTAGCCATGAACTAAATCTATTTGGCTATGGTTATTGTGTTTTGTGGTTGTGAGAAACTATTGGATTTTGTTTAGGTAATAAGAGTTTGCACTTTTCTATTCAAGGTTTATTCATTCTTGGTTCTTATTCTTGTTTGCGAGTGAATTGGGAGAGGATCTCATGATTTCATCTATTTATCTAATATCGGGAGAGTTAGATTCAAGAAACGAATGAATATGATCTTTATTCAATCTATTGATGGTGAAGATTAATCCGGCTTAGGAATAAGTCAAGGATTTCAACGGCTAAGAGGAGCGCAAGATTGGTTGTTGTTCACCCTTGATTCACGCAGGAATGTATTATCAAGGCATCCACAAGTAGCTAGAGTTTCGACTTAGGGATAAGAAGAAACCATTTGAAGAACGCTCTGCCGAACCTTGAAGATTGCTGCCCAGACGCCCAAGTAGTTGTCCAACTAGTCGCCCATGCAACCATCGATTAGTTGCCAAGGCAACCCCGTTGTGCAAGCTGCCACGACAACTGGGTTGCCCGTGCACTCTTTTACCAAGATGATCCAATCGGCTATCACACCTCAACTCACGATAACCTGGCCTATCTCTCTCATTTAATTACATCGCCTTTTACTTATTTGCTTACTAGATTAGTTATTAGTTAAAACTCCTATAATCCTTTATTTGTGTTTTTACTTTTTTGAGGCAAGAGACTAGATTCTTGAAGTGGCACCAATCCTTGTGGAGACGATATCTTTTATACTATAACTTGCAATGTGTATACTTGCACAATTGCATAGCACTTATTACGTGCAACAAGTTTTTGGCGCCGTTGCCGGGGATTGGCAATAGCGACTTTGTTTTTATTTTTTGCACTTTCTTTTTACTTTTCTTGTTTAAGATTCAAAGGGCTAACAAAACTTTGGTTTTGCATTAGTATATGACCCGGGCGAGACCGACTACACCAGAATATCCCTTTGATCCAGAAATTGAATGAACCTTACAAAGACTTAGACGAAAGATAAGAGTAGCAATGGCTAATCAAGACGGCAATATGAATCAAGATGTTCCAGCAGGAGGAGGAGTGATTCTTGCACGAAACATAACTATTCGAGACTATCTTGAAGAATATCTTGATGGACTTAATCCAGGAGTTGTCGCACCTGAAATTGAAGCTACCACTTTGAGTTAAAACCGGTAATGTTTAATATGATCAACACAATTGGTCAATTTGGCGGCTCAGCAACTGAAGATGCACGGCAACATCTAAAATATTTCCTCGAGTTTTGCAACTCGTTCAAAATACATGGAGTTACCCCCAATGTTTTACGATTAAGATTATTCCCCTATTCACTGAGGGATAGGGCGAAAGCATGGTTGAATAGCATTCCTGCCGGATCAATAGCATCTTGGACTGATCTTTGTCGTGATTTCCTTGCTCGGTTTAATCCTACAAATTTGACTGATAAGCTTCGTAACGACATTACTTCTTTTCGGCAAGCAGATGATGAATCCATGTACGAGGCTTGGGAGCGATATAGAGAACTTCTACACGGATTCCCGGTGTGGACTCAAGTAATAATGTTTTACAACGCCGTGAATACACCAACATGGATGATTCTAGATGCCTCGGCAAACGACATACTTCTAGATAAGTCGCTGGAGGAAGCAATGCAAATTTTAAACAGGCTGGCCAAGAATGATTATCAATTCCCATCTACTAGAAGAGGAGGAGTTAGACGCCAAGCCACAATACATGAACTAGGATCATCAGATTCAATTTCAGCATAATTGGCCACTTTAACCAAGATGGTCCAGAACATGCAAAAACCAAACAACACACACGAGGTCAAGGTAATGGATTCTTTTTGTGAGTTATGTGGTGATAACCATGATTCTTCTGAATGTATGCAGAATTCGGAATCCAGCTTCTATGAGGGGAATTACAATCGGAACAACAATGTGATGTCCAATACATACAATCTAGCTTGGAAGAAGCACCCAAATTTTTCATGGAGTAATCCCAACAATGCTATAAACTAGAACAATCAGAATGCACAAGCATCGGGATTCCAGCAATTTGCCACAGCAACAGTTACCGTAGCAACAATCGATAACATCTAGTTCTTTGGAAAATTCTCTAAATGCTTTTATGATGAAAACTGAATCTTATATGGCTAAGAATAGTAACTTCATAAAAAGAACTGATGCTTTTATTAACAGGACCGAGATGAGATTGCAAAACCAAGAGGCGACAATCAAATCATTGGAAAATCAAGTCAGACAATTTGCTCAAAATCTGATTACTATACCGCAAGGAGGTTTACCTAGCGATACTGAAGTCGCAAGAGGAACTGGCCATGAGCAATGTAAGGCAATCACCACTAGAAGTGGCCAACAACTTAGAGAAGCTCAAACCCGCTCATCAAACAAAACTCCACAAAAAGATCAAGGCGAACCTAGCGGCAAAGCCTCAAATGCTGAACCAGGAATTGCCGTGGCAACCGGCAATAAGCATGCCTCGGCAACTGACGATATGGATGCTTCGGCAACTTGTGATAAGCATGCCTCGACAACCCCAATTGATAATGCCTCAGCAACTTCAGTTGTCCCGGCAATGCCGTCAATCAAGTTCCAAACCAATGAAAGAATCGAAGATATCCGACTTCCACCACCATTCCTACAAAGGTTGAAGCGACAAAAGCAAGAATATGAATTCAAGAAGTTTCTTGATATCCTAAAGCAAGTCGACATCAACTTTCCATTGGTGGAAGCTATTGAACAAATGCCAAACTATGCCAAGTTTCTTAAAGACATTGTGTCCAAGAGAATAAGGCTAGGAGAGTTTGAAACAGTTGCCGCAACAGAGGGATGCATGGCAATGTTGCACAATCGTATGCCACCCAAGTTGAAGGATCCCGGAAGTTTCTCAATACCCTGTTCCATTGGAAACCACTATGTCGGGAAAGTATTATGCGACCTTGGGGCTAGCATAAACTTGATGCCTAAATCGGTTTTCCAGAAACTAGGAATCGGGAAGGCAAGACCTACAACAGTTATGCTATAGCTAGCCGACAGACCCTATGTGCATCCAGAGGGAAAAATCGAGGACATACTGGTAAAAGTTGATAAATTTATTTTTCCCGCTGACTTTATTGTTTTGGATTGTGAAACAGATGAGCATGCACCCATCATTCTCGGGAGATCATTCCTAGAAACAGGGAGAACCTTGATCGATGTTGAAAAGGGAGAACTCACAATGAGGGTGAATGACCAGCAAGTTAAACTAAATGTGTTCCAAACACTAAGGCATGCCGATGATCCACAAGAATGCCAACTTCTTCATGCCACGACAGAGTTTAACTTTGACGAGGAATTTAGTTGCCTCGGCAACTACATTGCCGATCAAGAGGAACCTGAGGAGTATAAAGAACCGGTCGATGAGGAACAACAAGAAGAGGCAAATTGGCTAGTCAATCGACCAGGTACATACTTTGAACCACTGGATTACTCAGGTAAGGAAGGTAAACTCGAAAAACCCTCTATTGAACAACCATCGATTCTTGAGTTGAAACAATTGCCAGAGCAACTAAAATATGCATACTTAGGAACCGATAATACATTGCTTGTAATTATTTCTTCTAAGTTACAGCCTGAGTAGGAAAAAAAGCTGATCAAGATGTTGAAGCTACACAAAAAGGCAATAGGGTGGATAATTGCCGACTTGAAGAGAATTAACCCGGCAGTATGCATGCACAAGATTTTGTTGGAAGATGATCACAAACCTTCAATTGAGGCCCAGAGGAGACTGAATTATGCCATAAAAGGGGTTGTAATAAAAGAAATCATCAAGTGGCTTGACGCAGGAATTATATATCCTATCTCTGATAGTACATGGGTAAGTCCGGTACAATGTGTACCGAAAAAGGGAGGTATAACAGTGGTAAGTAATGAAAACAATGAACTCATTCCAACCAGGACTGTGACCGGGTGGAGGGTTTGTATGGATTATCGAAAGCTAAACAAAGCCACCAGGAAAGATCACTTCCCATTACCTTTTATTGATCAAATGCTTGACCGTCTTGCAGGTAAACCCTTTTATTATTTTCTTGATGGTTATTCAGGTTACAATCAAATTTCCATACCACCAGAAGATCAAGAAAAGACAACCTTCACATGCCCATACGATACTTATGCCTTCCGAATGATGCCGTTCGGATTGTGTAACGCCCCGGCAACCTTCCAAAGATGCATGATGGCACTCTTTTCAGACATGGTCAAAGACTTCCTTGAGATCTTCATGGATGATTTTTCTATTTTTGGTAATGACTTCGACAGTTGCCTCGGTAATTTAGAGAAGGTGTTGGCAAGATGTGAAGAAACTGATTTAGTCCTCAAGGTGTTGGCAATTTAGAGAAGGTGTCGGCAATTTAGATGTTGTCGGTTGTTGCTGCGGTAACTGTTACCGTGGCATATTCTGTTGGAATCTCGATGCTTGTGCATTCTGATTGTTCTAGTTTAGAGCATTATTGGGATTACTCCATGAAAAATTCGGGTGCTTCTTCCAAGCTGGATTATATGTGTTGGACATCACATTGTTGCTCCAGTTGTAATTCCCTACATAAAAGCTGGATTCCGAATTCTGCATACATTCAGAAGAATCATGGTTACTGATAAGTGTTCAAAAGTACTATTTTCTTACCCTTTTTACTCATATTATTGTTAGACTTAGGCTCATATTAGTTGCATAATTAGCCATTCATGCATTAACCCATGTTTCCTTCCAACGTTGAGCTTGATTACATAACTTGGTAGTTTTGTGGGAAAAGATGTTGCTTTGGTGTGTTTTGTGTGTATGTGCAGGATCATTTGCCAAAGCAAGGCTAGAGCTAGTTGCCAGGGCAATACATGAAGGAGATGCCGAGCTAGTTGCCAGGGCAATGCATGAAGGAGACGTCGAGCCAGTTGCCAGGGTAATTGTCGACAAAGAATAAGGTGATATGGTAGTCGAAATTGATGACTAGACAAGCCCAAGATGACGTGGAGCAATGCTAAATCCCAAAGGAATTTGATTTCCATGAAGAGATTAAAGAAGAATTAAATTCCAAGAAGATAGGAGAAGTTCTAGTAGGAATGTAATTATAATAAAGAATTATATTCTTTAAAGATAATTTAATTCCAACTTAACTTCCACCTCAAAGAAGGACTTTGATCTAACCCTATAAATAAAAGGCCATATCGTCAACTTCCAAGGGAGAGCAAGAGAGGGGAATTTCGACAACTCCAAGGAGGGCAAAAGGAGAGAATTTTCGACAAGCTTCTAGGGCAAGGAGATTTTGATAAGCTTCAATTCTTCATCTTTTTCTTTCTTGTCCAATTAGGTTCATGCTATGGATTCTTTATCTTGTGTTTCTTTGGAACCTAGCCATGAACTAAATCTATTTGGCTATGGTTATTGTGTTTTGTGGTTGTGAGAAACTATTGGATTTTGTTTAGGTAATAAGAGTTTGCACTTTTCTATTCAAGGTTTATTCATTCTTGGTTCTTATTCTTGTTTGCGAGTGAATTGGGAGAGGATCTCGTGATTTCATCTATTTATCTAATATCGGAAGAGTTAGATTCAAGAAACGAATGAATATGATCTTTATTCAATCTATTGATGGTGAAGATTAATCCAGCTTAGGAATAAGTCAAGGATTTCAACGGCTAAGAAGAGCGCAAGATTGGTTGTTGTTCACCCTTGATTCACGCATGGATGTATTATCAAGGCATGCACAAGTAGCTAGAGTTTTGACTTAGGGATAAGAAGAAACCATTGAATAACGCTCTGCCGAACCTTGAAGATTGCAGGCAACCATCGATTAGTTGCCAAGGCAACCCCGTTGTGCAAGCTGCCACGACAACTGAGTTGCCCGTGCACTCTTTTACCAAGACGATCCAATCGGCTATCACACCTCAACTCACGATAACCTGGCCTATCTCTCTCATTTAATTACATCGCCTTTTACGTATTTCCTTTCTAGATTAGTTATTAGTTAAAACTCCTATAATCCTTTATTTGTGTTTTTACTTTTTTCAGTGCAAGAGACTAGATTCTTGAAGTGGCACCAATCCCTGTGGAGACGATATCTTTTATACTATAACTTGCAACGTGTATACTTGCACAATTGCGTAGCACTTATTACGCACAACAGTTACCACCACATAAATCACAAAAGGAATCCATTGCCTTAACTTCCTGTGTGTTGTTTAGTTTCTGCATGTTCCGGACCATCTTGGTTAGAGTGGCCTATTGTGCCAAAATTGAGTCTAATGATCCCAATTCATGTATTGTGGCTTGGCATCTAACTCTTCCTCTTCTAGCAGATGAGAATTGATAATCATTCTTGGCAAGCCTGTTTAGAATTTGCATTGCTTCCTCCGGCCACTTATCTAGGAGTATGTCGTTTGTCGAGGCACATAGCATCATCCTTGTTGGTGTATTCACAGCATTGTAAAACATTGTTACTTGTGTCTACACTGGGAATCCGTGTAGGGGGCATTTTGTATAAGTTCTCTATATCGCTCCCAAGCCTCGTACATGGATTCATCATCTGCTTGCCGAAAAGAAGTAATTTCGCTACGAAGCTTATTAGTCAAATTTGTAGGATTAAAGCGAGCAAGGAAATCATGACAAAGATCGGTCCAAGATCCTATTGATCCGGCAGGAATTCTATTCAACCATGCTTTCGCCCTATCCCTCAATGAATAGGGGAATAATCTTAGTCGTAAAACATTGGGGGTGACTCCTTGTATTTTGAATGAATTACAAATCTCGAGGAAAGATTTAAGATGTTGTCGTGCATCTTCAGTTGCTGAGCCGCCAAATTGACCAATTGTGTTGATCATATTGAACATCACCGATTTGAACTCAAAGTGGTCGGCTTCAATTTCAGGTGTGACAACTCCTAGATTAAGTCCTTCAAGATAGTCTCGAATAGTTCTGTTTCGTGCAAGAATCACTCCTCCTGCTGGAACATCCTGATTCATATTGCCGTCTTGATTAGCCATTGCTACTCTTAACCTTCGTCTAAGTTTTTACAAGGTTTGTTCGATTTCTGTATCAAAGGGATATTCTGGTGTAATCGGTCTCCCCCTAGTCATATACCAATGCAAAACCAAAGTTTGTTAACCCTTTGAATCTTAAACAAGAAAAATAAAAAGTGCAAGAAAATAAAAACAAAGTTGCTATTGCCAATCCCCGGCAACGGCCCCAAAAACTTGTTGCGCGTAATAAGTGCTTCGCTATTGTGCAAGTGTACACGTCGCAAGTTATAGTATAAAAGATATCGTCTCCACAGGGATTGTTGCCACTTCAAGAATCTAATCTCTTGCATTGTAAAAAGTAAAAGAACACAAGTAGAAGATTGTAGGAGTTTAACTAACAACTAAACTAGAAAGCAAATAAGTAAAAGAAGATGTAATCAAATGAGAGATAATAGGTTAGGTTATAGTGAGTTGAGGTGTGATAGCCAATTGGATCATCTTGGTAAAAGAGTGCAAGGGAAACTCAATTGTCGTGGCAACTTGCGCAGCGGGGTTGCCTTGGAAACTAATCGACGGTTGCCTGGGCAATTGGCTGGGTGGCTGGGCAGCAACTTCAAGGTTCGCCGGAGCGTTCTTCAATGGTTTCTTCTTATCCCTAAGTTGAAACTCTAGCTATTTGTGCATGCCTTGATAATACATCCCTGCGTGAATCAAGGGTGAACAACAACCAATCTTGCGCTCCTCTTAGCCGTTGAAATCCTTAACTTATTCCTAAGCCGAATTAATCTTGACCATCAATAGATTGAATAAAGACCATACTCATTCATTTCTTGAATCTAACTCTCCCGATATTAGATAAATAGATGAAGTTACGAGATCATCTCCCAATTCACTCGCAAACAAGAATAAGAACCAAGTATGAATAAACCTTGAATTGAAAGTGCAAACTCTTATTACCTAAATAAAATCCAATTGTTTCTAACAACCACAAAACACAATAACCTTAGCCAAATAGATTTAGTTCATGGCTAGGTTCCAAAGAAACACAAAACAAAGAATTCCTAACATAAACCTAATCGAACAAGAAAGAAAAAGATGAAGAATGGTTGAAGCCTTTGCCAAAATCTCTCCCTTCTTCTTGTCGAAATCTCCCAATTGCTCTCCCTCTCTTGTCGAAATCTCTCCTTGCTCCCCCTTTAGTTTGACGGCTTGGTCTCCTTTAAATAGGAGATGGCTATGTCAAAATCCTTCTTGAGGAGGAAGTTAAGTTGGAATTAAATACTTTAAAAGAATATAATTCTTTATTATATTTAAATTCCTTCTAGATCTTCTCATATCTTTTTGGGATTTAATTTCTCTTTGACCTTTTCATGTAAATCAAACTCCTTTGGGATTTAACTTTGCTCTATGTCATCTTGGTCTTATCTAGTCATCAATTTCGACTGCCATATCATCTTATCCCTTATCGAAAATTACCCTGGCAACTAGCTCGGTATCTCCTTCATGCATTGCCCTGGCAACTAGTCCATCCTTGCCTTGGCAAGTGATTCTGCACACACATAAAAACACACCGAAGCAGTATCTTTTTCCACAAAATTTAGCAAAATATGAAATCAAGCTTGTCCACCAAGGAAACAATGCAAATATGCATGAATGGCTAATAATGCAACTAATATGAGCCTAAGTCTAGCAATAATAAGAATAAAAAGGGTGACTAAAATAGTACTTTTAGACACTTAACACTTGTTTTAGTAGAAGTTAGATTCTTTTGGCTAATCCTTCACCTATAAAAGGATGATGCCTCCACCATTATAATTCAGATTTTCTTGAATTTATGAAATATTTAGTGAGTTTTGTTTTTCCAAGTGCTGATAAATTGTTCTTTTGCAGTATTCTTCAACATAAGTTCTTCAAGTTCTTGTGTGGGAGATCATCTTCACACTCTTGCTTGCGCTTCTTGTCCAAGATGCATTGCTTCATGTGTCATTCCCCTCTCCTCAAAAGGATTCATCCTCTAATTAGAACCAGGAAAAGAGGGACGTTTAACAACGGTTATTGAAAAGGAATCTTTTGTTATATGTGGTCTGATCCAATTGAGATTCTCTCAATGTTTCAACAAAATCTTGAAAAAAAACTCAAAACCACTCAAAGTTGTAACACCCTAAAACTGGGCTTAGTTAGAATTCAATTTCGGCAACCAAAAATTTTGCATCGAAAAGTCAAACTTTAGCATTGACCTTTGATCAAGTGGTCAATTATTGGATTATTGAACCGTAGTTAAGCATTGTTATTGATTAAGGATCTTATTGTAAACATGGAAACTTGTCCTTGTGACTAAATTGAGAAAATTGAAAGTTTGAGGGTAAAAGTTTAAAAAGTAAAGAGTTGAGGGACTAACCTTGCGATTAGCCCCTCTTCAAGCCTCATCACCACACACGTGGGTTGCTTGAGTTAGCTTCCTTCAATTGAAGGAAAGCTTTGTAACTGGAATTAGAAAGAAAAAAAAGGGAAGAAAGAATATAGAAAAAACTTACCCAATATTAGCCTAAGCAAGCACCTCCATTGGAGCCTTAGTTATCTCAAAACGACTACCCGTATTGATACACGTATAACTGTATCGATACAATGTGTTGACCCACCCATACCGATACGGCCTTGACCTCATACTGGTCCTCCCTTTGTTATCTCAAAACTCAGAATTCTAGTAGCTAAAGAGCGTACCGATACGGTACCTTGCATATCGATACAAATTGTTAAAATTGAAGGGATCGTATCTGTAATACCCCAATATTAGCTTAGTGATTAAAATGCAAGGAACTAAAAGTTAGTGGTTTTAGTTCAGTGACTAAACGTAAAATTTTAAAGTTTGGTGGCCAAAGTGAAAAGTTGGGAAAAGTTTAGGGACCAACATAGTAATTTTCCCAATAAAAATTTATGGCAAAAATGAATAGTTTATCACAGTATAATGAATAGTATGTGATATGTATAATTTATGCGTTTTTATGTTAGAGTTTAGTTTTAATGTTATTGTTATCCATAAGTTAATTGAAACTTTGAAAATAGCCCTGATTCTTAAGGTAAAATATTTTTTAATTTATTGTGACATTTTCGACTCGTGTTCGGTGTACGAATACAGGAAGGGGTGTTACATTTATATTAGATTTTTACCTTAAGAAGATTTTTATATTAGATTTAAAGGATTAAAATGCCATTTGTCATGATAATTTAATGAAGAAAAAGCTAGAATTTTTGCTCATCTTCTCCCTCAAGTTCAAAAACACCATAGCCAAAGGTAAGGGAATTTTTGATTCAATTTTTGGCTTGATTTAGTTGGTTTTTGGTTCAGGACATGAAATAGAAAATTAATCCCCATTGAATTCTCTTTCATTTGGTATCATTTTTGAGTAGTTTTTGTGTCTATATGTTGAGTTTGGGAGTTAGGGTTTATGAAAGACAAGTTGATATATTGAGTTTTATGGATTGTTTTGATTAAATATGGTGTTGTGATGTTGTTTCAAGCATGAAAATAATGAAATTTCTATGTTTTAGTTGTTAGGTGTTTTTTGGGGAAAATTGAAAAATTAGGGGAAACTCTTGCAAAATTTTTATTTGAAGTAGAAATGATGCGTGAAGCTTGAATAGAGCAGTGATAAGGAAAAGTTCAAGAATAATGTCGAATGTGATTGTACTTCTTGCTAAGTTACTAGTGAGGCAAAGGTGAGTGTATTCTACTTACTCTATTTATGAAATGAGAAAAACTGGCGATAAGTCATTCTCGATTATTGAAAGAAAAGGATTTGAATTTTATTAAATAATTTTGAAGTGCTTTATGAATGATTTTCGGGTATGAACTGCCCAATGCATAATTTTAAATATTGAAGTGATTAGCTGGATCCATTGATATTATTGAAAATGAATGAAATGTTCATAGTAGTAAATTATTTGAAAGCCGATTGTATAATTATTGAGAGTCTTGGTATATTGGCATACCAAAGAGCTAGAGCATATTAATATGATATTACTGTCAAGTACAATAATGAGATAGTGAGCTGTGTTCTACAGCTATGACCTATTGGTTAATACTGCTGTTAAGTTACGGCAGTGATATAGTGAGTTGTGTTCTACAACAATGACCTATGATTATTATTGATGTCGTTAAGTTGCGGTAGTGTTTACAGTGTTACACTGACATTGATACATTGGTATTGATACATTGATATCAATACATCGATACATTGTTTTATTAATGGCACAACTAAATAGTTGTTGTCGGGCACATGTGCATACTCATCATTGACTCGCATACCATGTATTCTCATCCATATTACATTGGGCTATATCGATATGGAAAGTGAAGTATAATGGATCAAATTGATATAACCTGTATTGTATTATATATGAATATTGAGATTGTTACAGGTTACGAAAAAGGGAATACTTTTGACAAGTTTGTTTTATGATTTTCAAATCCTTTTTATATTTATAATTTTGCACTCTAATTGTTCTTATCATTATTTTACTATGTAATGTTTTAAATATTTTTTCATTGCCTCACTAAGTATATTCTTAGCGTGTGATTTTTTCACGCTTAGATATTAAGGAGCACAAGGAGTAAGGAGCAGCAGAGGACATCATCATATTTTGGAGAGCTGAATATCAATATCAGTATGACATCTTTAATGTTGTCTTTTGATATTTCTAGTTCGCATGTATAATATAAATATTTTGGTTGCTCTGATACCAATAAATGTTACACCCCTCACCCGTATCCATTGCTGAATACAAGTTAGAAATGTCACATGACACTTGTATTATAGTTCCTATTTCAAAAATCAGTAAAATTTTGTTTCTTTAAATTATGAGTAATTTACCATTTCCAAAATTATATTTAACCGCGTAAAATTTAACCAATAAATGTAAACAATAAATGTAACACCCTCTTCCTGTATTCGTACACCGAACACGAGTCGAAAATGTCACAGTAAAATAAAAATTATTTTACCTTAAGAATCATGGTTATTTCAAAATTTCAATTAACTTATGGATAACAATAACATTAAAACTAAATTCTAACATAAAAATGCAGAAATTATACATATCACATACTATTCATTATACATAAACAAAATCATTACAAGGCAAGCCGGTTTTATCTTTTAACAAATTAAATAGGTTATTTCGTACATGCCACTATTCACATATAAAACCAGGATGTCATAAGTACTGAAAATAACTTGTCAACTTTATGTCTTCACAAAAGATTTGGTGTAACAGCTCCGTCCAATCCTACTTCGGTTTACCTACGCGTATTACAGAAATACACGCTAAGTATAACTTAGTGAGGCATAAATAAGTAACATATATAAAATCTTTATAATGCATGATACTTTCCAAAAACCTAATATTTATATAAAAAAATACATACTTCATAATACTAGAATATATCTCAAGGTAAATATTAAGTACTTTAAAAGTACTATTCTTTAAATTTCCAACTTTTCACAAAATTTACATTTTAGTCCCTAAGGACACTTTTAAGCCTCCAAACATCATTTTCAAGCCAAATCCTTACAATTCTCACCATTTACACTTTAGGACCTAAACTTTAAGAATTAACATAATGGTCCTTAAATTTTCCATCATTTGAACCATAGAAACAACATCATAAGCTTATTTCTAACATGAACAACCATTAAAACATAAGTTTCAATCATGTTCTTCGTCCACCCAAATCACCAAACACAACTTAGAGACATGGAAACTATACAAAACTTATACCAAATGATAGATAATTTGATGAAGAACAATTTCTTATTTCTTATCTTAACCCCAAAACCAATCCAAAAAGCTTAAAATGGAATTGAAATTTGCTTACCCCTTTTCCTAGAGCTTCACGGCAAGAGAGAAAGATGGGAGAAAGTTCCAACTTTGTAATACCCCAATATTAGCTTAGTGATTAAAATGCAAGAAATTAAAAGTTAGTGGTTTTAGTTGAGTGACTAAAACGTAAATTTTAAAGTTTGGTGGCCAAAGTGAAAAGTTGGGAAAAGTTTAGGGACCAACATAGTAATTTTCCCAATAAAAACTTTTATGGCAAAAATGAATAGTTTATCCCGGTATAATGAAGAGTATGTGATATGTATAATTTTTGCGTTTTTATGTTAGAATTTAGTTTTAATGTTATTGTTATCCATAAGTTAATTGAAATTTTGAAATAGCCCTGAAATATATTGGAGATGTTTTTGTTCGAGAGATGAGACAACAGTTCATAGATCTTAAACAAGAAGGATGCTCAGTTTATGAATATGAATGCGAGTTCAATAGATTGAGCAGATTTGCTTCTGAACTGCTACCGAATGAGAAAGCTATTATGGACAACTTTATAAGTGGCTTTGATACACGATATCAAGAAGTATTAGTGGCTTTTTCTCCCTGAGATTTCCAGGATGCTATTAACAGAGCAAAAGCAATGGAAAAAGTTAAAGAGAAAGCTGAGAAAGAATATAAAGGCCAGAAAAGAAGTGACGGGACATCTTTTACTTTGCGATCATCAAAGCGAGGTAAAGGATATTTACAATAGAAAACATTTGAATTTTCAGCACTTCAAGAACAAACAATACAAGCTGAAAATTTCAAAAATACTTCGACAACAAAGAATCCTAGAAATCAACAAGGTCCTCCCCGATATGAGAATTGTAACCATAAACATTTTGGGGAGTGTCGAAAGATCACATGAGCATGTTTCCGCTGTGGCGAGATTGGACATTTTAAACGTGACTGCCCAAATCAAGGTGATAGATCGGTTCAAATAGAAAGATCTATTGGGTTGCAAAGAGGCATAAGTCGAGGATATGTAGGAGCATCCAGAACGGGTTCTCGAAAAGAGACTGAAGCTACTGCAGAACGAAATGATCGAGCTTCAGCTAGAGTTTATCATATTCGGACATATGATAATAGAGATGACAGAGAAGAACCCAATATTGTTACAGGCACGTTATGAAAATTTGAGGATGAATTTTCTTAAAGGAGAGAATTGTAATACCCTAATATTAGCTTAGTGATTAAAATGCAAGAAATTAAAAGTTAGTGGTTTTAATTCAGTTACTAAAACTTAAAATTTTAAAGTTTGGTGGCCAAAGTGAAAAGTTGGGAAAAGTTTAGGGACCAACATAGTAATTTTCCCAATAAAAATTTTTATGGCAAAAAGGAATAGTTTATCCCGATATAATGAATAGTATGTGATATGTATAATTTTTGCGTTTTTATGTTAGAATTTAGTTTTAATGTTATTGTTATCCATAAGTTAATTGAAATTTTGAAATAGCCTTGATTCTTAAGGTAAAATAATTTTTAATTTACTGTGACATTTCTGACTCGTGTTTGGTGTACGAATATGAGAAGGGGGTGTTACATTGTAATGCCCCAATATTAGCCTAGTGGTTAAAATGCAAGGAATTAAAAGTTAGTGGTTTTAGTTTAATGACTAAAATGTAAAATTTTAAAGTTTGGTGGCCAAAGTGAAAAGTTGAGAAAAGTTTAGGGACAAACATGGTAATTTTCCCAATAAATATTTTTATGGCAAAAATGAATAGTTTATCCCGGTATAATGAATAGTATGTGATATGTATAATTTTTGTGTTTTTATGTTAGAATTTAGTTTTAATGTTATTGTTATCCATAAGTTAATTGAAATTTTGAAATAGCCCTAATTCTTAAGGTAAATTAATTTTTAATTTACTGTGACATTTTTGACTCGTGTTCGATGTACGAATATGGGAAGGGGGTGTTATAATATCAGTACACAAACTTCGCGTACCGATCATTGGGTACCCGTATCGGTACACAGAGGCCTGTAATGACCTCTAGGTCCAACATATGACACTTTGGCTCAATCCAAACGCCTTTAACACATATCTAAACAACATTGAACATCAGAAGCATGCTTGACAACATCATACCAGCCTTTTAAGCAATCCTAACGTATCTAACACAATCATCCACAAAGTCTATAGGCATATTGCAATGCCTCAGTTTTGGGTCTAGTTGTTTTGGGGTTCGTTTAAAGGTCCGATGGACCAGTGTTAGGGATTCAAGTCGATTTCAGGATTAAATCGAATTAAATATTTTTTAAGGTGATAAAAATATAGAAAAATGTTCTAAAATATTATTTAATATATTAATGATTTTGGTGAAATCAATTTTGTAAAATGAATTTTAGAAATCAGACATTTTGGACTAGTGACCAAAATGTAAACTTTGAAAATTGTTTTTAGTGACTATTTTGTAAAGAGTTAAAACTTTGAATCTTTAAGGAGCTAATTGCCCAAAAGTCTAGTCTCAGACTTTATCTCTTAATTGGCTATTTTAAAAGTATTTTGGAAAATATAAATAGGTTAGAGAGAATTAATTTGATAATTAAATCTTTAAACAAAAATCACGTAACTAACTTTCTCTCAAAATATCTCCAGCCAAACATCATTCTCTTCTTCTAAATCTTAAGGTAAAATCATATTTTCTTTAATTCTTTGATTGCAAATGGTTTCTTGTTGATTGTTTATCAAAACCTTATTGTTTTAACTTTGTTTTCTCGTGTAAATCATCCAATTAAGGGAGAAAGCATCCATTAGAGGTAATGTTCGTCCTTCTCCTCTAATGAAAGGTTCTTTATTGAAATTCCCAAGTTATTGACTCTTTACAATTGTTTTCTAATGTGTTTCGGTAGTTTAATTAAGGAAAATTGGTTTAATTGTGTTGTGATTGAGGAAATTGGTATATTTTCAAATTAGATCTGTTTTGCTGGGTTATTGATCAGATTAAATCATGTTTTTAGTGTTTGATAATGTTGAAGGTTTGGTTTTATCAATATAATCCCGAAAACAATTGAATCCCTAATGTTAATGGTTGTTAGTTGAGGGTTTTTGTGATGTTAATGGAGTTTAATCATTGTTGGATGTAAAAGGATGTTGAAGATGGGTTTTTAGATGTTAATTGTTGAGGTTTGATGTGTTGAATCGTTTTTTTGTGCCTGGGTTAAGATTGGAAAATGATTGAGGTTGATTTCGATAAGTTTCAGATGATTTTTGAGTGGGCAACTTGTGAGTTACGGGTAATTGCTTTAAGGCAGTGGTTTGGATGCATCATGATGCATGTTTCCTCTGGTTTTGTGTGGTCAAAATAGGGGATAATCAAGGAGAGGTAGCTTGAGGTGGATCGTTGCTTGTCGGGGGCTCGATTTGCGTTGACGAGCAAGGAGAGGTGTAATCGGTGAGTGGAAACTGGTTTTAAATGCCTTTAAAGGGTTTGCAAATGATGTTGGGAGCTTAGGATAAGTTTGAAACACTTACCTAAGCTCGGAAGTAAGTTTCCCTCTTTTGCTCTTTAATATCAGATTGGATTTGAGCATGGTTGTCTACATGCTTTGGTATTAAACATGGTTTGATTTACTTACAATAAATGCATGGTTTTTAATACATATGCAATGGTTTTAAAGTACATGAAATGCTAGTGAGCATTGGTTTTCATTCCGGTCAGGAATGTGGCATTGCTTTGGCAATGTGGTTTGCATATGTGGTGATTTTGTATAATGCATTGTAAAACAGTGAGTAAATGGTTTAGAAAATGATATATTGGCTATGTGACAAGGTGAAAAATAATCGGATATAGTTGGCATGTCATAGGATGAAGTGCACTAAAATATATAAAAAAATCGATCATGGCCATGGGTCCTTGAGGTATGGCGGTTTAACTAGGCCACTCGAACTATTGGGACATCTCTTGGGGTATGCGGTTTAACTAGGCAGCCCAAGATGATGGGGATCTTGTAGTTTAATTAGACAAGGTCGGTAAAGCCCGAGGTTTAACTAAGCGAGGCTGTCAAATCTTGTGGTTTAACTAGGCAAGGTTTGGGATATCATGTGATTTAACTAGGCATGGTATGAGAGATCCATGTATTCGATATGTAAGGTTAACGGTTGGTTAACCAATGATTAAAGGTTGGCTAATCGGGGATAGTGGTCGACTATCCGGGGTCACTATAATTGCCAATATATGAAAGTTCATGTGTTGGACCTATTTTATAATGCTTTGGGATTTAAGCATGGTATTATGATTTAATGCTTTGGGATTTAAGCATGAGATAATTTAAAGCTTTGGGATTTAAGCATGTGTTTGGTAAATGTTTTTGCATAAGGTTGATATGCATGTTTTGAGTTGGAATCAATGAAAATTCTTTGGTCATAAGCATGGTTTGAAAACAAGTGTTTAGTTTTCGAAGGAATTTAAATGCATCATTGTTTAAGAGCATTTTCACTAAGCATGTGTGCTTACGCTCTCTTTTTCCTAATGATGCAGAGCGTTGAAGTTCGGGCCAGCAAAGGCAAGGTTTAAAGTGATCCAAGAACAAAGACTACTTTTGAGTATGAACTAGGCTTAAGTTTTTGAATAATAAGGCAATGTGTTCGCCATGTTTTTGAGATTTGTAATTCTGTTTTCCCCTGGTTTTTAGCATGTTTAATGCTTGTTTTGGAGTTGGATTGATGTTGGTTAGTATGTTGTTAATCCTTGCTTATGGTTGATGCTAAGTGGTTGCTTAGGTATACATCTTGATAGCCTTGGTTGAATGACATGATTTGATGATTCTAACATGTTGATTTTATGTTATAGATATGTGTGGAAGTGGTTTATGCTAGTAACTGTTCAATGGAGTGTTTTGGTATGTTTGGTAAAGTGGTCTAGAGAGCATGCCTATAGGTTGATCTTTTGGAAACTTATGTTTTATTGTGGTTGTTAAACCTTAGTGCAAGTATTGGAATATGAATAAATGGTTGTTTGTATGCATGAGTGTGAGTTGCTAGGATCTAAATACAGCTAGATTCGACTGAAAAACCAGCTAAAAATGACATTTCGGGTCCAGGCATATCAAAACGCGTCCCCTCGTATCGGTACGGCTAAGCCATTTCAGGCTTAGCGTTTTGATATGCGGGAGAAGTGTTTCGATACGGGTAAGCCTTTTTAGGCATAATGTTTCGATACGCATTGAGGTGTTTTGATATGAGAAAAGTAATTTGGCTTAGCGTTTTGATACGTGGGGCCGTATCGGTACGATTTTGAGCTACTGAAATCTGAGTTTTGAAAATTGGCCAAGGCGTACCGAAACACATGTACGCGTATCGATATGGGCTACAGTTAAATCAGTTATTGGGATGTTTGATAGTTTATGATTCTTTCGTTTTGGTCCCTGATTGTTGTGAATGCAATTGCTTGAGTTTGGATGGTCAGTTTGAGTCGAGAATTAACATGCAAACATGTAATTTGAATAATTGAGGATTGGTAACCCTAATTTAGTAATGGTCCATTAACTTACCAGTTTTAAGTTTTAGTCCCTAAAATGTATCGTATGCAATTGGTTGCCTTTTCGGGGTCCGTTTCCTTTACAAATTCATTCGCTGCAAGCATGATTACTTAGGATTAATAATACGCATCTGGACAAGATAAAAGGAAAAAATGGACTGGTTTTAGTAATCTTTCTCTGGTTTGCTTCGGAAAAATAGACTGGTTTTAGTAATCTTTCTCGGGTCGAGGGGGTTACACATGCTTCCTAGACAGCATCCAAAACATAAAACTATCCACATCTCAAGCACATTATACCTCTTACAAGTCTAAACCAACATATAAAACTTGTACAAACAAGGAGTCTAGCAAATAACCCTCCCAAACAACAAACGACCACATTGCCTTTATTACTACAAGTCTATTTCGTGATCATACTTTCACAAACACATTTCCTTGGATGTCCTTTTTGCTTGCTCTCGCCTCCAACCTCTAAATCTCTGCATTGATGGAAAAAGAGAGCATAAGAACACTAGGCTTAATGAAGATTGCTCCAAAATAAAACACCATCAATGCATTTAAAACCATTTTAAAATCCTCATTGAAAACCACTTTCCAAAACACTTTTAAATCATCATTTCAAAACCATGCCTTATCTAACACGCACTTAACATTTCCAAAACAGCATATTAAACCATATGCAACATGTATCATGGATCCAACAGTAAAATCTCATTTGCTACCCTCAATTTAAACTTTTCCATGCATACTACCAACGCAAGGCTTAAAGAGTAAAACATGCTTAAACCGTATTAAACAACATAGTCCATCTCATGATACATCATCAATTATATTGGATTACAAGTGATCATTAACCAAATTCCACTTTTCAGACCATAACATCAGATACATGGATTCAACAAGTGTTCACCTAACACTTAACATACAATCTATTAGCATCTCAAGGTTCACCAATGGGAGCTTTCGGTACACATAAACCCCTCCACCATTGTGATACCCGTGGTGGAGTTTTCGGTACACATAAACCCCTAAACACCACTCATCGGCTAGATGTATAACCCATTATAGGGAGTATTCGGTACAATTTAAAACCCTCAACTGTTAGGGTACTCGGATGGAGTTTTTGGTACTCTGGATCTAAACCCTTTACATCCAAGGTGACTTTTTTATAGTGCACTATCAATCCTATTGCTTACCAACTATATCCGATACATTTCCAAAACCATTTCATACCATCACTTGCCAATATAATTCATTTTATTAACAACAACTCATTGTTTTCATATGCAGCATCAAAATCATTAAACCAATGCAATCAACCTTGCATTAACCAATGTTCAAAAACATTAACAACACATGCATTATCTCACAATGCATCATCATCATTTTGTAATCAATTTCTAGCAATAAGCCATGCTCAAAATATGCATATACATTGAGTAATTAAACCATTTAAAATAAGTGCACAAAACCGATTGTCAAACCGAGTTCGAGAGAGAAATCATCCTTTACATACTTTCGAGCTTAGACCAGCGTTTCAAGCTTGATCTAAACCCCCAAATATAATTTTCAAACCTTTGAAAAGCTAAAAACATGTTCTCACTCACCGATACGCAAAGCCTCTCTTGCCGATACGGTAAACACACCTCCAAAGCTTCCAAAACGTCTGTTCAAGCTTGAAGACCAACCTCTCCTATTTTAACCATCACAAAATAGAGGTTTCAATGCATCAAAATGCATTCAACAGTCCAGCAACATCAAATTGCAATAATCCTCATCAATTTCTCAAACAATTACTCTTCTATACTAATTGAAACCATCACCAAACAACTCACAAACTTTACCCAGCCACAACCTATGGATCTCATCTATCAATTAACATCAATTACCATCCAAAAAACATTAACATCATCATTATGCCTTCGACAATCATTAAACACCCACAACTCTTCAAAAACTCATAACTAACAACATAGAAAATTAATGATTCATATAGCTTTGGTATTCCATTGTCAAAACCCAATTATTAACATTATAAAACATCAAAATCACGTTCCAATACAATCAAGAACACAACAAATCACATCAAATTTGAAATCTCACCAATTCCCACAATTAAACCTCAATTAAACCAATTAATCCTAGTATAACCATCAAATCTCATTAGAAAACACATGTAATGATCAATAACTTGGGAATTTTAGTAAAGAATCTGGTATTAGAGGAGAAGGATGAACCTTACCTCTAATTGATGACTTTCCCCTTAATTGGATGGATTTTCATAAGAAAACAAAAAGAAAATAATAAGATTTTAATAGGAAATCATTATAAACTCACTTGAAATCAAAAGATCCGTTAAAATAAGATATTACCTGGAGATTTTGAAGAAGGAAAAAGTGTTTGGCTTGAGAGAATTGGAGAGAAAATCTTTTGGAGAAAAGTTAGTTACGTCAAATTTGTTTTAAACTTTAATTATCCAATTAATTCTCCAAGCGTATTTATTGCATTTTAAAATCATTTAAAATAGCCAAATTAAGGGAGAAAGTTTGATACTAGACTTTGGTTAAATACCTCCTTAAAGATTCAAAGTTTTGACCCTTCACATTTTAGTCACTAGAAAAATAGATTTTACAAACTTTACATTTTGGTCACTACCACAAAATGTCTTACTTCCAAAACTCATTTTCAAAAATTGATTTCACCATATATATTTATATATTAAATAAAGATTTTAAAACATTTTTCTATATTTTAACTCCTTTAAAAATATTTATTGTGAATTAATCCCGAAACTGACTCGAATCTTCTAATCTGATTCCTCAAACCGTCTATCTGACCTAATTAACATCTAGACCCAAAACTGGGGCGTTACAACTCTCAAAACCCATCCGGACCAAAATTTGTTCTAGGCACTCCTACTTGATACAATCGTATGATTTTGCAAAATCCAATTTTAAGATCACGACACCTTCACTAAATTGATTCCTTTGCATAAAATAGATAATTCCCTTTTCCAACATAATACCTTCAATTATTTTACTCCATCGTACAAAAGCAGATCGAGAATCGCTTATCAACATCGGCACAACCTGTTGCAAACGCTTCGCCAAACACTTTGCCAAAATTTTATATAAAGAATTTAAAAGAAAAATGGGTCGAAAATCATATATGCTCCACGGATTATCCTTCTTTGGAATTAAGACCACAATTGTCGAATTAACCCCATTAGGCAGCCTACTCGATTAAAAAAAACTGCATAAAGGCCATCACATTCGCTTTTAGAAAACGCCCATCCCTTCTTATGTAATTCAAAAGTTAAGCCATTTGGGCTTGGTGCCTTTGAACCCTCGGAAATCCATATCGCCTCTCGCACCTCCTCTTTAGTGAAAGCTACTTCTAAACCAGTAGATTGGCTTTCAGCCAACCTATGAACATGCATAGCCGCATCTAGAGTCCCTGCAGCCTGCTGCTGCCTAAAGTGTCGCTTAAATTCCCGAAAAGGGTGATACTTCATACGATCTGGATTTGACTCACATTTACCATAATTTGCATCCTCGTTATCTTATTACGCATAGCCCGAATTTTCGTCATACGGTGAAAGAAACTTGTATTATGATCACCCTCTTTAAACCAAGTAATCCGTGATTTTTGCCGCCATATTGATTCGCGATAACGGGATGGCTTCCATAGTTCTGCATGTAATGAATGCTTCGGTTCAACATCTTCACTCAATGACATACCACTGTCAGCTCTACTATCAATTCGTTTAGTCACTACTGTAACACCCTGAATTTTCCCCAATTCGTAACACTAGAATTTGAGGATTTTTAATATGGAAAACCTAATTTTAGTATGAGCTAAATTAAAACTTTTGACAAATTCAAGTATTAATTTGTAAATTCTTCAAAGTTCGGGGACTAAATCCTTCATTAACCCAAAACTTGTGGCTGAATTCTGATTTTCTTCTGTAAAATTTTGATTTACGCGTTTCATATTTCTTAAACTTTCCTACTGTTTTATTTTATTCTATTTTAATACTTTTACTAATCATATATAAATATATAAATTTTATTATTTTAAAACTTGAAAACCCCATTATCTTTTCCCATAAAAAAAGTCACCCGAAACCTAGCTTGCCTCTGCTCCGAACAGCGTCGCGCTCCTAGCTTCCACTGTATTACCAGAATCACCACCGCTTGAGCGTCTACGATATGGCAATTTCCTTCACCTCATGCCTTTCATTCGTTGCACTCGTTACCTCTCGAAATCCCCTCATTTTGGCCCCTTCGGAACCTCCACTCATGCCTAGTGCCGCACGTGGTTCTGCTACCTTCTGCCAACCCATGGAAACCAAAAACCTACTGATGGAATCTTTTTCCAATTGGTTAAGTATATTATTATCATTATTATTTGGTTTATTATTAATATTATTAATTACTTGTTTTTAAGTTATTCATCATTACTACCATTATCGTTATTACCGTATTATATAGGCATAAAGTCAAAAAATACCTCCAACGTTTGACTAAATAGTCACTTTAGTCTTTATTCCTTTTTGGAACAATTCAACCCTCAATATTTTATTTCGGGTCAAAATAGCCCCTCTACGGATGAAAACTTTCAGTAAACGGTACCTTGAAATGACGTGAAAAACCTATATGCCAATGCACGTTGACATGACAATATCATATAGATAAATGTATTGACTTGAAAAAATATTACATCAGACAAAAAATAATTTTATAAAATTATATAAAATATAAAATAATTTTTTGTTGACTTATCATCATGTGTGTGTTTAAAGAATTATTTATAATGCGGTTGTGATTTTAAAATTGATTTGATATGTTGTCCCGTGTCGTTGAGTCAATCGATAAAATTCATCTTACTTGATATTCGAAAGCTATACGTGTGTATTTTTCCAAATTAGTATTAGTGATTATGATGTTTAGTTTGGTGGCATAGTGATAGATTTTTGATGTAGAGTTTTATATCGTAGGTTTTGATTCAGCTAGGTCCAGTGTTAGACCTGAACGTGAGAGGCGTTCTTCTCGACGTTAAAGCTATTGCTGCTTGAGGTGTGTTTCTTACGGTACTATATATATATATATATACACATATATATATGTGTGTGCGTGTTGGAGTTTTATACCTTGTGTGATTATTTATATGCATTATAGCTTGTACAGTTGACATCATATGCATACGATTTTAGAATATGTTTTAATTACGACTTATGGAACATTTAATTTATGAAACATCAGATTTACGAAACTATGATTTAGGGATTTATGGACTATGATTTATGAAGTATATTTATGGAATTGTGTTTATGAAATTTTAGTTTTAAACATCATATTTGTATGAGCATGTGTTGGATTTGTACGGGGAAGTTTAGTGATCTCACCCTTCGGGTTGAATTCTACTTCGGATGGTGGACGTAGCGCGGAGCTCATGGGAACCTTCCCCATCTTTGGAGAACGTAGATGGGTGCATTACATTATGCTTGTGATATTGTACCATTTGTGTTATGTTTTTAAAGGATTTTAAGAAAATAATACTATGTTTAATGATTGTGATTTTCTTGCACTTTAGAGATATACTAAGCTCTTTAGCTTACTCCTCATAGTTACCTCTTACAGATATCTTTGGACATTAGGCGACTTGATAATTGGAGGATCTCACCTTTTATCTGGTTATTTTACTTTTCAGTACGAACTACTTTTTTTAGTTTCAAATTATTAGTTATTTATTATTTGGGACATCAATGTAATTTCAGACGTTGAGACTATTTATGTTTTGGGATTATTTTTAGCATCCATTTATTGTGGTTTTTATTCGAATATTTTTATTAAACATTCAAATATTTATTTTGAAGTTTATGTTTTATTTATTACAAGTGATTTATTAAATTATTGTTATATATTCTTTTTAATTTAAAGTATAATTTTCAATAATAATTTTTTTGAGGGTTAAATTTTAATCGTGACTTTTTAAATTCGACATTTTCTTGTGGGCTGAATTTAGAGGATTACAACTTCAATAATACGCTCGTCGATATTTCCAAAAGACGACATGTTCCACTCCAAAAAAAACCTTTCAAACCATGCAATCTTTGTATTAATCTCGAATTCCCTTCTATCTTCTTCAACCACACCCATTCTTGCTCCACACTTTTCACGTAACTCACATGAGATACCCAAACATTCAAAAATCTGAATGGTCGAGGTCCTTCATCGATATTATCACTTACCAAAAAAATTGGCATATGATCTGATAACACTCTTGGTAAATTAAGCACTGCCAATTCTGCAAAGCGTTCTAGCCATGCATTCGAAATCAAGAACATGTCAATACGGCTAAATCTATTTCCTGGGCCAAACCAATTAAAACTCTTTCCCTGCATTGGTAAATCAATTAGCACAACCATCTCAATGAAGTTTTTGAATTCGGGCATAACTCGGATTACACTAAAACAACCGTGTCTTTCATCTGCATTGAATACCATGGTAAAATCACCAAGTAGACACCATGGTAATTACCGAGATGCCACCATATCACCTAATTCCTGCCATAGTTGCACTTGCTCCTCCAAAATACAAGGGCCATAAACCCCAATAATAGCACACCGACAATTATCCATTGTCTAGCAACCCTCCACGAGTACAAAACGATTATCATTGCTCGACCCAATACTTTGAAATTGCGTCATGTACCATATTATCAACACTCCTCCCGAGTGTCCACTTGATGTTGTAAAGGAATAATCGAAGTTATCCGTATAACAAATTCGCCGAATAATATGATCTGTGACCTCTTCCAACTTAGTTTCATGAATAAGGACCATCTCACACAAATATTGTCGTAATAAAGATTGAACCGCCTTTCGTTTTTGATGACAAAGCAAGCCCCCTAATATTCCACGACAATTTCTGCATCTCTCGATGCTATTGATTCGCTTCTCTCGCTTCTATAATGTGTGCAATATCCTTCACTATTTCCTCTTCGTTACCCACTATTTTAGCTCCAATTAACTTGCCCAAATCCAATGTTTCCCTTGCCTCCTTCAAGATTACGAGTTTACGGCTAATGAAATCCTATTCGGATAGTGACTCATTTGCTATCGGCGGTGAGTGTGGGGTATTCTTCTTCAGTCGTACCCTACCCTTCTTCTACAAATGCTGCTCAGCCTCACACCAGTCGACAGGGGTTAAAAAACTCAGAACTATTTCAGATACTTGTATCGTATGCTTGGAGTCGCCCTTATGTTCAATTGTCACAGCTTTCTCAACCCTAGGGATCTTGGACTTAGGCCGATCAATTAAACCCAAATCAGTATTCACCTCTTGGCTCAAGTCAACTGCACTCACTAACATATGGTCTTGACGCCTCTCACCCCGTGATAGTACTGTCAAATGTTCCTCTGATATCACATCGACATCCTCATCAGCCATTCAACACTTCGAGCATGTTGGGGTTTCGTGCACCCTCCAATCCACTCTCTTATTCTGATCCCATAATCGATTAATATATAGAGTCATTGATGATAACGAATTTGGGACCACGGTGTCTTTCATTGACTCGTTTGTTCTAATCTCATGACTCGGACTGATGTACTCCTCTTTCCCAAGACTGTGAACACTCTCCATATCCGTGTCCTTCCCATTCGAATTCTCATCTACTCCACAACTACAACCACACTTAGGACCAATGGCTTCTTCCATCTCCACCACTCTTATTTGGAACACGTCTTCACCAATATGTAATTCAAGAATTTCATCTATATGCGTGGCCCAATCTGTCTCTATTCAGAATCTACTTCTTTCAAAGGTGGAGGGAGCCAAAGTTTCTACATAAATCTGCTCTAAATCACCCCATAATTCTGCAATATTTCTGAATGTACCCTCCGACCACGCATGGATTGGGATTCCACTAGCCGATAATCAGATTCTACGGTTCAAAATCTTCATCGTGGGCGACCAGTCTATAATATTCTCCAGCCATTGATTAAGCCTACCTTCTTTCACAATTGTCTTTTTTCGATCCTTGTCTAAAAGCATCAGAAGAACTAGAGATCCATCTATTCTCATCACCGTATAATCTATTAAATTGGTGTAATCACTAATTTTGTCCGAGCTTTTTTTAATTCTATTTAATAACCTGGACTTCTTTTTTATCAATACTAATATATAGATAACATCATTATATTTATTATCATAATTATTTGTTATATTATTAATATCTATTACTATTATTATTTTATTTCGATTATGTTTATGTTATAAATCAACTCAAAACCAAAATACTATTATTAGTATTAATAAAAATAATGACCTGTATTATTATTAATATTATATTCTTACTAAGTATTATGATTATTATTACAAAACAAAACTGAAAAACAAAATTAAATTAAAAATTAATATTAATTAAATAAAGCTCAATATTAAATCTAAAGTCCATTTGCAAAATATATTCAAAAATTAAAAAATATATATTACATTACTACGTATGACCCGTTTAGCCCAATTTCAATTAAATGTCTAAAAACCCTAATGTCCTTTGTTTCTCATGCAGCCCAATCTTCACCGTTAGATCTATCTGAGATCTAACGATCATGCTGCAAGGGAGTGAGGTCGTCCATCTTCAACACGTGCTCACGCGCCTGTCCGTTGCACTCCTTCACGCGTGATTCTTCAGCTCCTCGTCCTGGTCTCCTCCTCTTCCGTCTCTGTCTGCTGCATCACGAGCTGGTCTTCGTTGTCCCCTCCTCAACGTCACATGCATCCAAAATGAAGGACAAAATTTTAACAGAAATAATCAGAGAAATTAAACAATTTCAGAGACATGCAAAAAACAAAAATGGCATATACAAATAAGCCAACATTTTAGGGAATTCACGACCAACATTTGCAGAGCCGTGCATGAATTTGGCCAAAAAACTCTTAGAGAAATTTCATTTTCTATTTTTTTACACATATAATATCTCGGTTATAAAAAAACTGAACACCAGATGTAAACCCTATTGGAGGAATTATTCATAGATCAATACAATGAGCAAAGCATTTTATAAGATATATTTTTTATTTGCATGCAAAAAAAAAGAGGGAAGAAGGAAAGCTAGGGTTTAAAGGTTACCTTCTGACAGTCTATCTTCCCGGGCCGTTTCACCTTCTTTTTTCGATAATAATCCCCATAATCCTTTTTGGATTTAGTGGTGAATCGGTGAAACATAGAAAAGATTTTGATCTTCAAACACACAAAAAAGGAAATAGGGAGATTTTGAAACTCTTTTAAAAAGGGAAAAAAGAAAGTTTTTTCTTAGATTTTGAAATATCGGTTCAATTTTTGGGATTCCTGGTGAGGAAAGATTTCAAAAGGCTCATTTTTTGGAATCACCGGCGCCAACTAACGGCGACTGGCGTGGCAGTTTGTGGTGGCTGGAGTAGCCGAACCACCGATTTTTGGGTTCGAGGATGAACCCTAGTAGAATAGAAAATAGGGATGGGAGAGTTTGGGGTTTGGGTTTTAAGAAAAATGAAAAAAGAGCTAAATTCTTTCAAAATGTCGCTTTTATACTAATTTTTTTAAGTTATTCTCGTTTCGATCCCTCCGCATTTTGGAAATCTTACCCGAAAGGGCTTCCACGTTTTGTAATCATTCCTCGAGTCCATGTTCCTTTGATTTTCTTTGCAATTTCATCCCTAAATTCGGCCATTGTCCCTCAATGTTTTTAAAAATTTTCAATTTCATCCGTGGGTTTAATTAGATCAGGTTTCCAAATGGGTAAATTCCCTTTTACCCCTTTTATTTTACCTTCATCTTTAATTTAGCCCCTTTTCGGGATTTAATTCCATTTTAAATGGCTTATTTATGTTCGCCTGAAGTTCAAAAGTGTTTTTAATTTGGTCTCTTTCTACTTTTAAATTTGCTTTCAAAGGGAAAAATATCCATTTTGGTCCCCGAGGTCTTTGAATGTTTTCAATCTAGCCCCTTTCTAGTGGTTAAATTTCCCTTTCAATCCCTGTTTTCAGTTTGGTTTTGCTCTGCCCTTTTATTGCATTGCATATTTATTTTTTTGCCCTTTATTGCTTCGTATGTTTACTTTCAAGTTCTTAATTTATTTAATTTGTAATTTAGCCTTTGTTTACTTATGTTGCTTTATATTCGAGTTTGGCTTGTTTAATTCACGTTTGTTAGTAAGCCTTTAGGGTTAGTTTTAGGGTTTTAAAATTTGGTTAATTAATTTAAAATTATGCCCTTGGCTTATTAGGGTGTAAGCTTAAATTAATTAAATTAACTTTAGGTTTAGATTAGTTGAAACCTCTAGGTAGTCTTCGGTTCGAATTAATTTAATTGATTTAAATTTGTCCTTGACTTATTGGAACGGATGTTAAATTAATTAAATTAATTATGTCACCTCTTAATTATTTTATGTCAAAATTTGTATTTGACTTAGATGGAAACTCAATTAAAATCATGATTATTAATTCGATTCATTTTAAATAGTATCCTTGGCTCAATATGATGCTAATTTAAAATTAGTCAAATCAATCATTTTGATTCAGGAAAATCCATAAGATGTTAGGATTTTCTAGTTTTTAGGATTTAATTAATTTAGGGTTAATATTAGACTAACTTAGTCAATAATTAGATCACTAATCAACTTTCCATTATTTGGGCCTTTTAGGTTTGGACTTTAGTGGACCTAGGGTTTTATTCCAAGCTTTACTTTGCCATTCTTTTGCATGCATTTTAACTGTCATTCATTAGACCTTAATTATTTTAATTGGATATATTATTAATTAATCAACCTAAATTATAAAAAGAGGTATGTATTAATTTCGATATTTGTGTCGTAACAGTCCTGGCTCAATGGATGTTGACCAAATATTCGAATTAATTCTCACCGTCCAAGGGTAAACCTTAATTTGAATTAAAAGTTGATGAGTCATAACATCATATTTAAATGCTTGCATCATGCATAAAGGTGATGTATGAAATTCGAACCATAAATTAATACGGCAATTAGGCTTATTCGATGTCGGTTTAATCTATGGTCCTATGTATTATCACCCTTATTAATTAAATGTTTAATTAATTCAAGACCACCAATTTGATAAAGTCCATTTAATTAAAATATGTATCCGATTAAGACCATTTAATTAAATTTAATTTAAATTTTAATGATTTACATCCATTAAAAGCAACATATATTTTGGTACCGATTTTCGGGCATGATGGGGGTGCTAATCCTTTCCCATACGTAACCAACTCCTGAACCCATTTTCAAATGAATCTCTGGTTTTACGGTGTCCAGCCTACCTAAGTGGCCGGTGGCGACTCCAACCCTCATTTTATTTTCAAAATACCCAAACCCTACATTTTCAAAACAAAAGCAAGTTTCTCAAAACAAAATCCCTAAAAATTCAATTCACCCCAAATCTTCAAAATTTTCAACAAAAGCAAAAAAAATTATTTTGCTAGCGATTTTAAAAAAGGTCGCTATAGCTGGCGACTCCACTGAGGACTATTTAATTATGTTGTTCTTTCTTGGAGATACATTTTAATTCAATAGAAATTTTGAAATTCAAATGAGAAATTAATTCCTGGGATGGCATGTGAGACTCCTTTTATTTAATGATGACTTGAGACAAATGTTGTGGACTGTAGATAGGGTAGGCTAGAAGATGATCCTTAATATTGAGAAGCCTTTTGTGCACTCTTAATTATATTATCATGCATGCTTGTTTTATGATATTCATGAATTGCGGTAGAGTAAAAATGTACCACTGAGCTTTGTTAGCTTTGTGTGCAAAATTGTGGTTTTTCCGTGTGTAGGTTGACATGTTTCTTTTGGAGTAACATATCGAAAGGGGATTTCCCAACACCGATCTAGCTTCAAAGTATAATACTTGATGTTTTAGTTTGGACTGATTGTATTCATAGGACCTTACCACAGTCGAGTCTGTAACTTTATTCGATTTGCTAGTAATTGGTCAAACGGTGTATTTTAATTGGAGCTCCTATTTTGTAAACTCTTTTAATGTTATTTAATTATGTGGATTTATAAAAATGGATTGTTTTGAGAATTGCCAAACTTGTGGTTTTAAATCAGAAAATTTTGATGGGTCAGTTTTAGAAGAAACTAATGTAGTGCTTTAGATCTGGATCGAGATTGGGGTGTTACATTTAGTGGTATTAAATCTTAGGTTTAGTTGGTTCTAGGAAACCTCGAGGTGGTATTGAGTTCGTGGTGAGGTGTCTAGTGAAATCAAGTCCCTAAATTTAAATGGTACTTTTACAAGACTGGGAATCCTGATGTGTTGCCTTGTTTCTTTGTGTCCCAAGAAGAGTTGATGGAAAGGAAAATCGATAATTGAGAGGCGAGTCACTTTCTTGATCTTACCTCTACCCTTTTGCAAGTGGTACAAGCTATTATGAGGCAATCTGAGATGCCTTGCAAAATCCTTGTGGAGAGGCTTCACTATTTTGGGCCAAAAAATTTTAAGGGTTTGGGTGTGGATGACCATATCAAGGCTGATTAGTGGTTACACGATACACAGGGAATTTTGAGACAAATGAGAGGAAGCCCAAAAGATGATCTTGATTGCATTGTTACCCTTCTTAGTGGTAATGCACACAAATGGTGGGAGACTGTTGAGTTGGGTGTACAACCTACACTCTCGACGTGGGAAATCTTTTTGGATGAGTTTCGGAAGAAGTAAATCAGTGAGGTACATATGGATGAGATAATGGATTAGTTTTTGCATTTTGTTCAGGGAGATCGAACGGTGTTTCTTTATGAGCAAGAGTTTCTGTGTTTGAGCCGTTATTCCCCAGATTTTGTTGCCATTAAAGAGTTGAGGTGCAAGAGGTTCAGACAAGGATTGAAAGTTGACCTTTAGTTGCACGTAATAGCGGGTCCACTTGGGACATTCTCCGAGTTCGCCAATAGTGCGAAGGCACTTAAGTGACTTTAGAGTTTGACATCTAATTAGTTTGAGGACTCTAGAGATCATATTGTAGGGACCTAAGAGGTTATAGGTTCCTCTCAAGTTCCACAAGGGAGGTTGTGTGCTTTGCAAGGTTTTAAGAAGGTTTCTTCAGGCCAGTTACCAAGAGTCAGCTTAGGATCTTGATCAAGGGTTCATAGGGCCTCTTTGATCTCTACTCCAGAAGGGAGTACTGATGGTTCTGTTAGAGTGTCGCCTTCACCAGCATGCGAGCATTATGTCCGACATCACCTTGGAGTGTGTTTTTACTTTGGAGGGTTTGCTATAGGTTTCGGGCACTGGGACATATGGTAAAGGACTGCCCAATTATGAATGAGAACACACTGGCTCAGTCTCAGAGATTGGCTACTTCCCGACATGATTAGAGTTTTGCTAGAGGCAGAGCTAGGGTGCCATCAGGATATCGAGGTAGAGGTTCTGTGAGATCCACCATAGGGATTATAGCTTTACGGTTGAAGATATGTCAGGTAATTAAGTTCCATTTTGGTTCCAGTTGTTGTTTGATAGTCGTTTAACTCTTCAGAAGTGTAATAGGTTGGTTCTTATGAATGTGTATCTTGGTAAATATTGGGTTTGTTATTTCTTTATATGGTAACTAGAATTACATCTTCTACTAGATAAGTTTTTACCGTAGATGGTTGTTGAAAGTTTAAAGTATACCATGAGTTACGTGCAAGAAGTCTTGAAGTTTCAGATTGTTTTGAATTGGGTTATTGGTAATAGAGGTGACTATTGCCAAGTTTATGTATAAGAACATATTCACTAGATTCGGTGCCCCTGAAGCTACCATTCATGATGAGGGTGCACATTTTAAGTGCAATTTAATCTCTAGAGCTCTATGCAGGTATGAAATCCAGAACGTATTGCCACGACTTACTATCCCCAAAAAATGGCCAAGTAAAGATCTCAAACAATGAAATCAAGAATATTCTAGAAAAAAACTGTGAATCCAACGAGGAAGGATTGGTCTTTAAGACTATATGATTCTTTGTGGGCTTACAGAACAGCCTTTAAGACTCCGTTGGGAACTTTTCCTTATAGGCTCATGTTTGGGAAGGCATTCCACTTGCTAGTAGAATTAGAGTACAAAGCTTATTGGGCAATCAAAAAGCTCAACATGGAGTGGAGAGCTTCCGGTGCAAAACACTTATTAGACATAAACGAACTAGAGGAATTCAGAATACAAGCTTATGAGAATGCCAAACTCTACAAAGAAAGAACAAAACGATGGCATCGCAACAGGATATTCCAAGGCAATTTGAGGTGGACCAACGTGTCTTGTTATTTAACTCGAGGCTAA